>CM075772.1:14045051-14075051 GCA_037974665.1 Ehretia macrophylla | reverse complement strand
GCCCAAACCCCATTGGTTTAATTTCCTTCTCTTTTTTTTTTCTTTTTTATTTACCTATAGGCAGCGGCCTAGTCCTGCTACCCAAACCCCATTGGTTTAATTTCCTTCTTTTTTTTTCTTTTTTTTTTACCTATAGGCAGTGGCCTAGTCCTACTGCCCAAACCCCATTGGTTTAATTTCCTTCTATTTTTTTCTTTTTTTTTACCTATAGGCAGCGGCCTAGTCTTGCTGCCCAAACCCCATTGGTTTAATTTCATTTTTTTTTACCTATAGGCAGCGGCCTAATCCTGCTGCCCAGTCCCCATTGGTTTAATTTCCTTATTTTTTTATTTTTATTTTTATTTTTTTTATTTTTTTTACCTATAGGCAGCGGCCTAGTTCTGCTGCCCAAACCCCATTGGTCTAATTTCCTACTTTTTTTTTTTTTTACCTATAGGCAGTGGCCTAATCCTGCTACCCAGTCTCCATTGGTTTAACTTCCTTATTTTTATTATTTTATTTTTATTTTTTATTTTTATTTTTATTTTTTTACCTATAGGCAGCGGCCTAGTCCTGCTGCCCAAACCCCATTGGTTTAATTTCCTTCTTTTTTTTTTTACCTATAGGCAGCGGCCTAATCCTGCTGCCCAGTCCCCATTGGTTTAATTTCCTTATTTTTTTTTATTTTTTATTTTTAATTTTTTTTTATCAATAGGCAGCGGCCTAGTCCTGCTGCCCAAACCCCATTGGTATAATTTCATTTTTTTTTTTTTACCTATAGGCAGCGGCCTAGTCCTGCTGCCCAAACCCCATTGGTTTAATTTCCTTCTTTTTTTATTTTTTTTATTTTTACCTATATGCAGCGGCCTAGTCCTACTGCCCAAACCCCATTGGTTTAATTTCCTTTTTTTTTTTTTTTTTACCTTTAGGCAGCGGCCTAATCCTGCGGCCCAGTCGCAATTGGTTTAATTTCCTTATTTTTATTTTATTTTATTTTTTTATTTTTTATTTTTTTATTTTTTACCTATAGGTAGCGGCCTAGTCCTGCTGCCCAAACCCCATTGGTTTAATTTTTTTTTTTTTTTTTTTACCTATAGGCAGCGGCCTAGTCATGCTGCCCCAACCCCATTGGTTTAATTTTCTTCTCTTTTTTTTTCTATTTTTTTTTTTTTTTTTTTACCTAAAGGCTGCGGCCTAGTTCTGCTGCCCAGTCCCCATTGATTTAATTTCCTTCTTTTTTATTTTTTATTTTTTTTATTATTTTTTTTTTACCTATAGGCAGCGGCCTAGTCCTGCTGCCCAAGCCCCATTGGTTTAATTTCTTTTTATTTTTTTTTTATTTTTTTTTACCTATAGGCAGCGACCTAGTCCTGCTGCCCAAACCCCATTGGTTTAATTTCATTTTTTTTTTTTACCTTAGGCAACGGCCTAGTCCTGCTGCCCAAACCCCATTGGTTTAATTTCCTTTTTTTTTTTTTTTACCTATAGGGAGCGGTCTAGTCCTGCTGACCAAACCCCATTGGTTTAATTTCCTTCTTTTTTTTATTTTTTATTTTTTATTTTTTACCTATATGCAGCGGCCTAGTCCTGCTGCCCAAACCCCATTGGTTTAATTTCCTTTTTTTTTTTTTTTTTACCTATAGGCAGCGGCCTAATCCTACTGCCCAGTCCCCATTGGTTTAATTTCCTTATTTTTTTTTATTTTTTATTTTTTTTATTTTATTTTTAATTTTTTTTTACCTATAGGTAGCGGCCTAGTCCTGCTGCCCAAACCACATTGGTTTAATTTCCTTCTTTTTTTTTATTTTTATTTTTACCAATAGACAGCGGCCTAGTCCTGCTGCCCAGTCCCCATTGGTTTAATTTAATTCTTTTTTTATTTTTTTTTTAACCTATAGGCAGCGGCCTAGTCATGCTGCCCAGTCCCCATTGGTTTAATTTCCTTCTTTTTTTTGTTTTTTTTTTTTTTTTTACCTATAGGCAGCGGCGTAGTCCTGCTGCCCAAACCCAATTGGTTTAATTTCATTTTTGCCCAAACCCCATTGGTTTAATTTCCTTCTTTTTTTTATTTTTTATTTTTTTATTTTTTACCTATATGCAGCGGCCTAGTCCTGCTGCCCAATCCCCATTGGTTTAAATTCCTTCTTTTTTTTTTTTTTTTTTTTTTTTTACCTCTAGGCAGCGGCCTAATCCTGCTGTCCAGTCCCCTTTGGTTTAATTTCCTTTTTTTTATTTTATTTTTTTTTATTTTTTTTTTATTTTTTATTTTTTACCTATAGGCAGCGGCCTAGTTCTGCTGCCCAAACCCCATTGGTTTAATTTCATTTTTTTTTATACCTTAGGCAACGGCCTAGTCCTGCTGCCCAAACCCCATTGGTTTAATTTCCTTTTTTTTTTTTACCTATAGGGAGCGGTCTAGTCCTGCTGCCCAAACCCCATTGGTTTAATTTCCTTCTTTTTTTAATTTTTTATTTTTTACCTATATGCAGCGGCCTAGTCCTGCTGCCCAAACCCCATTGGTTTAATTTCTTTCTTTCTTTTTTTTTTTTTTTTTTTTTTTTTTTTTTTTTTTTTTTTTTTTCCTATAGGCAGCGGCCTAGTCCTGCTACCCAAACCCCATTGGTTTAATTTCTATTTTTTTTTTTTTTTTTTACCTATAGGCAGCGGCCTAGTCCTGCTACCCAGTCCACATTGGATTTATTTCCTTCTTTTTTATTTTATTTTTTATTTTTATTTTTTACCTATAGGCAGCGGCCTAGTCCTGCTGCCCAAACCCCATTGATTTAATTTTCTTATTATTATTATTATTATTATTATTATTTTTATACCTATAGGCAGCGGCCTAATCCTGCTGCCTAGTCCCCATTGGTTTAATTTTCTTATTTTTTTTTATTTTTTATTTTTTACCTATAGGCAGTGGCCTAGTCCTGTTGCCCAAACCCCATTGGTTTAATTTCCTTCTTTATTTTTTCTTTTTTTTTTACCTATAGGCAGCGGCCTAGTCCTGCTGCCCAGTCTCTATTGGTTTAATTTCTTTCTTTTTTTTTTTTTTTTTTTTTTTTTTTTTTTTTTTTTTTTTTTTTTTTTTTTTACTTATAGGCAGCGGCCTAGTCCTGCTGCCTAGTCCCCATTGGTTTAATTTCCTTCTTTTTTTTTTTTTACCTATACGCTGCGGCCTAGTCCTGCTGCCCAGTCCCCATTGGTTTAATTTTCTTCTTTTTTTTTTTTACCTATACGCAGCGGCCTAGTCCTGCTGCCCAAACCCCATTGGTTTAATTTCTTTTTTTTTTTTTTACCCATAGGCAGCGGCCTAGTCCTGCTGCCCAGTCCTCATTGGTTTAATTTCCTTCTTTTTTTTTTTTTTTTTTTTTTTTTTTTTTTTTTTTTTTTTTTTTTTTTTTTTTTTTTTTTTTTGTTTTTTTTTTTTACCTATACGCACCGACCTAGTCCTGCTGCCCAGTCCCCATTGGTTTAATTTCCTTCTTTTTTATTTTTATTTATTTTTATTTTTTTTTTATTTTTTTTCCTATAAGCAGCGGCCTAGTCCTGCTGCCCAAACCCTATTGGTTTAATTTCCTTCTTTTTTTTTCCTTTTTTTTTTACCTATAAGCAGCGGCCTAGTCCTGCTGCCCAAACCCCATTGGTTTAATTTCCTTCTTTTTTTCTTTTTTTTTACCAATAGGCAGCGACCTAATCCTGCTGCCCAGTCCCAATTGGTTTAATTATCTTTTTATTTTTATTTTTATTTTTTTATTTATTTTTTATACCTATAGGCAGCGGCATAGTCCTGCTGCCCAAACCCCTTTGGTTTAATTTCCTTTTTTTTTTTTTTTTTACCTATGCGCAGCGGCCTAATCCTGCTGCCCAGTCCCCATTGGTTTAATTTCCTTTTTTTTTTTTTTTTACCTATACGCAGCGGCCTAGTCCTGCTGCCCAGTCCCCATTGGTTTAATTTCTTTCTTTTTTATTTTTATTTTTTTTTTATTTTTTTTTATTTTTTTTACATATAGGCAGCGGCCTAGTCCTGCTGCCCAAACCCCATTAGTTTAGTTTTTTTTTTTTTTTTTACCTATAGGCAGCGGCCTAGTCCTGCTGCCCAAACCCCATTGGTTTAATTTCCTTCTTTTTTTTCTTTTTTTTTACCTATAGACAGCGGCCTAATCCTGCTGCCCAGTCCCCATTGGTTTAATTTCCTAATTTTTTTTTTTAATTTTAATTTTTTTTTACCTATAGGCAGCGGCCTAGTCCTGCTGCCCAGTCCCCATTGGTTTAATTTCCTTCTTTTTTTTTTTTTTTTTTTATACTTATAGGCAACGGCCTAGTGCTGCTGCTCAGTCCTCATTTGTTTAATTTCCTTCTTTTTTATTTTTTTCTTTTTTTTTTTTATTTTTATTTTACCCATAGGCAGCGTTCTATTCCTGCTGCCCAGTCCCCATTGGTTTAATTTCCCTCTTTTTTTTATTTTTTATTTTATTTTATTTTTATTTTTATTTTTATTTTTTTACCTATAGGCAGCGGCCTAGTCCTGCTGCCCAAACCCCATTGGTTTAATTTCCTTATTTTTTATTTTTTTTTTTTTTTTATTTTTTTTAATTTTTTTTAATTTACCTATAGGCAGCGGCCTAGTCCTGCTGCCCAAACCCGATTTGTTTAGTTTCTTTTTTTTTTTTTTTTTTTTTTTTTAACCTATGGGCAGCGGCCTGGTCCTGCTGCCCAAACCCCATTGGTTTAATTTCTTTCTTTTTTTTATTTATTTTTTATTTTTACCTATAGGCAGCGTCCTAGTCCTGCTGCCCAGTCCCCATTGGTTTAATTTCCTTCTTTTTTTTTTTTTTTTTTTTTTTACCTATAGGCAGCGGCCTAGTCCTGCTGCCCAAACCCCATTGGTTTAATTTCCTTTTTTTTTTTTTTTTACCTATAGGCAGCGGCCTAATCCTGCTGCCCAGTCCCCATTGGTTTAATTTCCTTATTTTTATTTTATTTATTTATTTATTTATTTTTTATTTTTTACTTATAGGCAGCGGCCTAGTCCTGCTGCCCAAACCCCATTGGTTTAATTTCCTTCTTTTTTTTACCTATAGGCAGCGGCCTAATCCTGCTGCCCAGTCCCATTGGTTTAATTTCCTTATTTTTATTTTATTTTATTTTTTTTTATTTTTTATTTTTTATTTTTTACCTATAGGCAGAGGCCTAGTCCTGCTGTCCAAAGCCCATTGGTTTAATTTCCTTCTTTTTATTTATTTATTTTTTTTATTTTTACCTATAGGCTGCGGCCTAATCCTGCTGACCAGTCCCCATTGGTTTAATTTCCATATTTTTTTTATTTATTTTTTTTATTTTTTATTTTTATTATTTTTTTTACCTATAGGCAGCGGCCTAGTTCTGCTGCCCAAACCCCATTGGTTTAATTTACTTCTTTTTTTTATTTTTTTATTTTTTTTAACCTATAGGCAGTGGCCTAGTCCTGCTGCCCAGTCCGCATTGGTTTAATTTCCTTCTCTTTTTTTTTGTTTTTTTTTCTTTTGTTTTTTTTTTTACCTATAGGCAGCGGCCTAGTCCTACTGCCCGGTCCCCATTGGTTTAATTTCCTTCTTTTTTTTTTTTTTTTTTTTTTTTTTTTTACTTATAGGCAGCGGCCTAGTCCTGCTGCCCAGTCCCCATTGGTTTAATTTCCTTCTTTTTTATTTTTTTTATTTTTTTTTATTTTTATTTTTTACCTATAGGCAGCGGACTAGTCCTGCTGCCCAGTCCCCATTGGTATAATTTGCTTCTTTTTTTATTTTTTTATTTTATTTTATTTTATTTTATTTATTTATTTTTTTTTTACCTATAGGCAGCGGCCTAGTCCTGCTGTCCAAACCCCATTGGTTTAATTTCCTTATTTTTTTTTAACCTATAGGCAGCGGCCTAGTCCTACTGCCCAAACCCCATTGGTTTAATTTCCTTTTTTTTTTTTTTTTTTTTTTTTTTTACCTATGGCAGCGGCCTAGTCCTGCTGCCCAAACCCCATTTGTTTAATTTCCATCTTTTTTTTATTTATTTTTTATTTTTACCTATAGGCAGCGTCCTAGTCCTGCTGCCCAGTCCCATTGGTTTAATTTCCTTCTTTTTTTTTCTTTTTTTTTACCTATAGGCAGCGGCCTAGTCCTGCTGCCCAGTCCCCATTGGTTTAATTTCCTTCTTTTTTATTTTTTATTTTTTCCTATAGGCAGCGGCCTAGTTCTGCTGCCCAACCCCATTGGTTTAATTTCCTTCTTTTTTTTTTTTTTTAACCTATAGGCAGCGGCCTAGTCCTGTTGCCCAGTCCCCATTTGTTTAATTTTCTTCTTTTTTTATTTTTTATATTTTTTTATATTTATTTTTAGCTATAGGCAGCGGCCTACTCCTGCTGCCCAAACCCAATTGGTTTAATTTCTTTTTTTTTTTACCTATAGGCAGCGACCTAGTCCTGCTGCCCAAACCCCATTGATTTAATTTCCTTCTTCTTTTTTTTTTTTACCTATAGGCAGCGGCCTAGTCCTGCTGCCCAAACCCCATTGGTTTAATTTCCTTCTTTTTTTTTTTTTTTTTTTTTTTACTACCTATAGGCAGCGGCCTAGACCTGCTGCCCAGGCCCCATTTGTTTAATTTCCATCTTTTTTTATTTTTTTATTTTTTTATTTTTTATTTTTTTTTACCTATAGACAGCGGCCTAGTCCTGTTGCCCGAACCCCATTGGTTTAATTTCCTTCTTTTTTTTTTTTTTTTTTTACCTATAGGCAGCGGCCTAATCCTGCTGCCCAGTCCCCATTGGTTTAATTTCCTAATTTATTTTTATTTTTATTTTTATTTTTATTTTTTTAATTTTTTTTTTACCTATAGGCAGCGGCCTAGTCTTGCTGTCCAAACCCAATTGGTTTAATTTCCTTCTTTTTTTTTCTTTTTTTTTTTAACTATAGGCAGCGGCCTAGTCCTGCTGCCCAGTCCCCATTGGATTAATTTCCTTCTTTTTTTTTTCTTTTTTTTTTTTTCTTTTTTTTTTTTTTTTACTTATAGGCAGCGGCCTAGTCCTGCTGCCCAGTCCCCATTGGTTTAATTTCCTTCTTTTTTATTTTTTTTATTTATTTATTTTTTTATTTTTTACCTATAGGCAGCGGACTAGTCCAGCTGCCCAGTCCCCATTGGTTTAATTTCCTTCTTTTTTTTTCTTTTTTTTTACTTATAGGCAGCGACCTAGTCCTGCTGCCCAGTCCCCATTGGTTTAATTTCCTACTTTTTTATTTTTTTTATTTTTTTTTATTTTTTATTTTTTACCTATAGGCAGCGGACTAGTCCTGCTGCCCAGTCCCCATTGGTTTAATTTGCTTCTTTTTTTGTTTTTTTTTTATTTTTTTATTTTATTTATTTATTTATTTTTTACCTATAGGCAGCGGCCTAGTCCTGCTGTCCAAACCCCATTGGTTTAATTTCCTTCTTTTTTTTTTTTTTTTTTTTTTTTTTTTTTTTTTTTTTCAACCTATAGGCAGCGGCCTAGTCCTACTGCCCAAACCCCATTGGTTTCATTTCCTTTTTTTTGTTTCTTTTTTTTTTAACCTATGGGCAGCGGCCTAGTCCTGCTGCCCAAACCCCATTTGTTTAATTTCCTTCTTTTTTTATTTATTTTTTATTTTTACCTATAGGCAGCGTCCTAGTCCTGCTGCCCAGTCCCATTGGTTTAATTTCCTTCTTTTTTTTTCTTTTTTTTTACCTATAGGCAGCGGCCTAGTCCTGCTGCCCAGTCCTCATTGGTTTAATTTCCTTCTTTTTTATTTTTTATTTTTACTTATAGGCGGCGGCCTCGTTCTACTGCCCAACCCCCATTGGTTTAATTTCTTGTTTTTTTTTAACCTATAGGCAGCGGCCTAGTCCTGCTGCCTAGTCCCCATTGGTTTAATTTTCTTCTTTTTTTATTTTTTTTATTTTTTTATTTTTATTTTTAGCTATAGGCAGCAGCCTACTCCTGCTGCCCAAACCCAATTGGTTTAATTTATTTATTTTTTTTTACCTATAGGCAGCGACCTAGTCCTGCTGCCCAAACCCCATTGGTTTAATTTCCTTCTTCTTTTTTTTTTTTTTACCTATAGACAGCGGCCTAGTCCTTCTGCCCAAACCCCATTGGTTTAATTTCCTTCTTTTTTTTTTCTTTTTTTTTTACCTATAGGCAGCGGCCTAGTCCTGCTGCCCAGTCCCCATTAGTTTAATTTCCTTCTTTTTTTAAAAAATTTTATTATTATTATTTTTTTACCTATAGGCAGCGGCCTAGTCCTGCTACCCAAACCCCATTAGTTTAATTTCCTTTTTTTTTTTTTTAACCTATAGGCAGCGGCCTAGTCCTGCTGTCCAGTCCCCATTGGTTTAATTTCCAAATTTATTTTTATTTTTATTTTTATTTTTATTTTTTTAATTTTTTTTTACCTATAGGCAGCGGCCTAGTCCTGCTGTCCAAACCCAATTGGTTTAATTTCCTTCTTTTTTTTTTCTTTTTTTTTTTAACTATAGGCAGTGGCCTAGTCCAGCTGCCCAGTCCCCATTGGTTTAATTTCCTTCTTTTTTTTTGTTTTTTTTTTTTTTTACCTATAGGCAGCGGCCTAGTCCTGCTGCCCAGTCCCCATTGGTTTAATTTCCTTCTTTTTCTTTTTTCTTTTATTTTTATTTTTACCTATAGGCAGCGGCCTAGTCCTGCTGTCCAAAACCCATTGGTTTAATTTACTTTTTTTTTTTTTTTTAACCTATAGGCAGCGGCCTAATCCTGCTGACCAGTCCCCATTGGTTTAATTTCCTTATTTTTTTTATTTATTTTTTTTATTTTTTATTTTTATTATTTTTTTTTACCTATCGGCAGCGGCCTAATCCTGCTGCCCAAACCCCATTGGTTTAATCCCCTTTTTTTTTTTTTTTTTTTTTTTACACCTATAGGCAGCGGCCTAGTCCTGCTGCCCAAACCCCATTGGTTTAATTTCCTTCTTTTTTTTTCTTTTTTTTTTACCTATAGGCAGCAGCCTAGTCCTGTTGCCCAGTCCCCATTGGTTTAATTTCTTTCTTTTTTTTTCTTTTTTTTTTCTTTTTTACCTATAGGCAGCGGCCTAGTCCGGCTGCCCAGTCCCCATTGGTTTAATTTCCTTCTTTTTTTTTTTTTTTTTTTTTTTTTACCTATAGGCAGCGGCCTACTCCTGCTGCCCAAACCCCATTGGTTTAATTTCCTTCTTTTTTTTCTTTTTTTTTACCTATAGGCAGCGGCCTAGTCCTACTGCCCAGTCCCCATTGGTTTAATTTCCTTCTTTTTTTTTCTTTTTTTTTTACCTATAGGCAGCGGCCTAATCCTGCTGCCCAGTCCCCATTGGTTTAATTTCCTTTTTTTTTTTTTTTTTTTTAATTTTTTTTTTTACCTATAGGCAGCGGCCTAGTCCTGCTGCCCAAACCCCATCGGTTTAATTTCCTTCTTTTTTTTTCTTTTTTTTTTCCTATAGGCAGTGACCTAGTCCTGCTGCCCAGTCCCCATTGGTTTAATTTCCTTCATTTTTTTTTTTTTTTTTTACCTATAGGCTGCGGCCTAGTCCTGCTGCCCAAACCCCATTGGTTTAATTTCCTTCTTTTTTTTTTTTTTTACCTATAGGCAGCGGCCTAATCCTACTGCCCAGTCCCCATTGGTTTAATTTCCCTATTTTATTTTATTTTTTTTTTTTATTTTATTTTTTATTTTTTATTTTTTACATATGGGCAGCGGCCTAGTTCTGCTGCCCAAACCCCATTGGTTTAATTTCATTCTTCTTCTTTTTTTTTTTTTTTTTTTTTTTTTTTTTTTTTTTTTTTTTTTACCTATAGGCAGCGGCCTTATCCTGCTGCCCAGTCCCCATTGGTTTAATTTCCTTATTTTTTTTATTTTTTTTTTATTGTTTTTTTTATTTTTTTATTTTTTACCTATAGGCAGCGGCCTAATCCTGCTGCCCAAACCTCATTGGTTTAATTTCCTTCTTTTTTTTATTTTTTTTTATTTATCTATAGGCAGCGGCCTAAACCTGCTGCCCAGTCCCCATTGGTTTAATTACCTTCTTTTTTTTTTTTTTTTTTTTTTTTTTTTTTTTTTTACCTATAAGCAACGGCCTAGTCCTGCTGCCCAAACCCCATTGGTTTAATTTCCTTCTTCTTTTTTTTTTTTTACCTATAGGCAGCGGCCTAATCTGGCTGCCCTGTCCCCATTGGTTTAATTTCCTTAATTTTTTTTTTAATTTTTTATTTTTTATTTTTATTTTTTTACCTATAGGCAGCGGCCTAGTCCTACTGCCCAGTCCCCATTGTTTTAATTTCGATCTTTTTTTTTTTTTTTTTTTTCTCTATAGGCAGCGGCCTAGTCCTGCTGCCCAAACACCATTGGTTTAATTTTTTTTTTTTTTTAACCTATAGGCAGCGGCCTAGTCCTGCTGCCCAGTCCCCATTGGTTTAATTTTCTTCTTTTTTATTTTTTATTTTTTATTTATTTTTTTTACCTATAGGCAGCGGCCTATTCCTGCTGCCCAGTCCCCATTGGTTTATTTTTTTTTATATTTTTTATATTTTTATTTTTATTTTATCTATAGGCAGCGGCCTAGTCCTGCTGCCCAAACCCCATTGGTTTAATTTCCTTCTTTTTTTTATTTTTATTTTTATTTTTATTTTTTTTATTTTTACCTATATGCAGCGGCCTAGTCCTGCTGCCCAAACCCCGTTGGTTTAATTTCCTTTTTTTTTTATTTTACCTATAGGCAGTGGCCTAATCCTGCTGCCCAGTCCCCATTGGTTTAATTTCCTTATTTTTATTTTATTTTATTTTATTTTAATTTTTTACCTATAGGCAGCGGCCTAGTCCTGCTCCCCAAACCCCATTAGTTTAATTTCCTTCTTTTTTTTTTTTTTACCTATAGGCAGCGGCCTAATCCTGCTGTCCAGTCCCCATTGGTTTAATTTCCTTATTTTTATTTTATTTTTTTTATTTTTTATTTTTTATTTTTTACCTATAGGCAGCGTCCTAGTCCTGCTGCCCAAACCCCATTTGTTTAATTTCCTTCTTTTTTTTTTCTTTTTTTTTACCTATAGGCAGCGGCCTAATCCTGCTGTCCAGTCCCCATTGGTTTAATTTCCTTATTTTTTTTATTTTTTTTTTATTTTTTATTTTTATTATTATTTTTTTACCTATTGGCAGCGGCCTAGTCCTGCTGTCCAATCCCCATTGGTTTAATTTCCTTCTTTTTTTTTCTTTTTTTTTACCTATAGGCAGCGGCCTGGTCTTGCTGCCCAGTCCCCATTGGTTTATTTTCTTTCTTTTTTTTTTTTTTTTTTACCTATAGGCAGCGGCCTAGTTCTGCTGCCCAGTCCCCATTGGTTTAATTTCCTTTTTTTTTATTTTTTTTATTTTTTTTTACTTTTTTTTAATTTTTATTTTTTTACCTATAGGCAGCGGCCTAGTCCTGCTGCCCAAACCCCATTGGTTTAATTTCCTTCTTTTTTTATTTTTTTTTTACCTATAGGCAGCGGCCTAGTCCTGCTGCCCAGTCGCCATTGGTTTAATTTCCTTCTTTTTTTTCTTTTTTTTTTTTTTTTTTACCTATAGGCAGCGGACTAGTCCTGCTGCCCAGTCCCCATTGGTTTAATTTCCTTCTTTTTTTTTTATTTTTATTTTTATTTTTTTTTATTTTTTTTTACCGATAGGCAGCGGCCTAGTCCTGCTGCCCAGTCCCCGTTGGTTTAATTTCTTTCTTTTTTTTTTTTTTTTTTTTTACCTATGGGCAGCGGCCTAGTCCTGCTGGCCAGTCCCCATTGGATTAATTTCCTTCTACTTTTTTTTTTTTTTTTTACCTATAGGCAGCGGCCTAGTTCTGCTGCCCAAACCCTATTGGTTTAGTTTCCTTTTTTTTATTTTTTTATTTTTTTATTTTTTTACCTATAGGCAGCGGCCTAGTCCTGCTGCCCAAACCCCATTGGCTTAATTTCCTACTTTTTATTTATTTTTTTTATTTTTTATTATTATTATTTTTTTTACCTATAGGCAGTGGCCTAGTCCTGCTGCCCAAACCCCATTGGTTTAATTTCCCTCTTTTTTTTTTTTTTACCTATAGGCAGCGGCCTACTCCTGCTGCCCAAACCCCATTGGTTTAATTTCTTTCTTTTTTTTTTTTTTAACTATAGGCAGCGGTTTAGTCCTGCTGCCCAAACCCCATTGGTTAAATTTCCTTTTTTTTTTTTTTTTTTTTTTTTTTTTTTTTTTTACCTATAGGCAGCGGCCTAGTCCTGCTGCCCAAACCCCTTTGGTTTAATTTCCATCTTTTTTTTTTATTTTTTTTTACTTTTTATTTTTTGCCTGTAGGCAGCGGCCTAGTCCTGCTGCCCAAACCCCATTGGTTTAATTTCCTTCTTTTTTTATTTTTTCATTTTTTTTATTTTTTTTACCTATAGGCAGCGGCCTAGACCTGCTGTCCAAATCCCATTGGTTTAATTTCCTTCTTTTTTTTTTTTTTTTTTTTTTTTTTTTTTTTTTTTTTTTTTTTTTTTTTTTTTTTTTACCTATAGGCAGCGGCCTAGTCCTGCTGCCCAAACACCTTTGGTTTAATTTCCAACTTTTTTTTTATTTTTTTTTATTTTTTATTTTTTGCCTATAGGCAGCGGCCTAGTCCTGCTGCCCAAACCCCATTGGTTTAATTTCCTTCTTTTTTTTATTTTTTTATTTTTTTTATTTTTTTTACCTATAGGCAGCGGCCTAGACCTGCTGTCCAAATCCCATTGGTTTAATTTCCTTCTTTTTTTTTTTTTTTTTTTTTTTACCTAAAGGTCGCGGCCTAGTCTTGTTGCCCTGTCCACATTGGTTTAATTACATTCTTTTTTTTTTTTTTTTTTTTCTTTTTTTTTTAACCTATAGGCAGCGGCCTAGTCCTGCTGCCCAAACCCCATTGGTTTAATTTCCTTCTTTTTTTTTTTTTGATTTTTTTTATTTTTTTTACCTATAGGCAGCGGCCTAGACCTGCTGCCCAAATCCCATTGGTTTAATTTCCTTCTTTTTTTTCTTTTTTTTTTTTTTACCTATAGGCACTGGCCTAGACCTGCTGCCCAAACCCCATTGGTTTAATTTCCTTCTTTTTTTTTTTCTTTTTTTTTACCTATAGGCAGCGGCCTAGTCCTGCTGCCCAGTCCCATTGGTTTAATTTTTTCTTTCTTTTTTTTTTTTTTTTTTTTTTTTTTTTTTTTTTTTTTTTTTTACCTATAGGCAGCGGCCTAGTCCTGCTGGCCAGTCGTCATTGGTTTAATTTCTTTGTTTTTTTTTCTTTTTTTTTTTTCTTTTTTTTTTTTACCTATAGGCAGCGGCCTAGTTCTGCTGCCCAGTCCCCGTTGGTTTAATGTCCTTTTTTTTTTTTTTTTTTTTTTTTTTTTTTTTTTTCTTTTACCTATGGGCAGCGGCCTAGTCCTGCTGCCCAAACCCCAATGGTTTAGTTTCCTTTTTTTTTATTTTTTTTATTTTTTATTTTTTACCTATAGGCAGCGGCATAGTCCTGCTGCCCAAACCCCATTGGCTTAATTTCCTTCTTTTTTTTTTTTTTTTTTTTTTTTTTTTTTTTTTTTTTTTTTTTTTTTTTACCTATAAGCAGCGGCCTAGTCCTGCTGCCCAAACCCCATTGGTATAATTTCCTTTTTTTTTTTTTTTTTTTTTACCTATAGGCAGCGGCCTAGTCCTGCTGCCCAAACCCCATTGGTTTAATTTCCTTCTTTTTTTTATTTTTTATTTTTACCTATAGGTAGTGGCCTAGTCCTGCTGCCCAAACCCCATTGGTTTAATTTCCTTTTTTTTTTTTTTTGACCTATAGGCAGCGGCCTAGACCTGCTGCCCAAATCCCATTGGTTTAATTTCTTTCTTCTTTTTTTTTTTTTTTTTTTTTTTTTTTTTTTTTTACCTATAGGCAGCGGCCTAGTCCTGCTGCCCAAACCCCTTTGGTTTAATTTCCATCTTTTTTATTTTTATTTTTTATTTTTTGCCTATAGGCAGCGGCATAGTCCTGCTGCCCAAACCCCATTGGTTTAATTTCCTTCTTTTTTTTTTTTTTTTTTTTTTTTACCTATAGGCACTGGCCTAGACCTGCTGCCCAAACCCCATTGGTTTAATTTCCTTCTTTTTTTTTCTTTTTTTTTACCTATAGGCAGCGGCCTAGTCCTGCTGCCCAGTCCCATTGGTTTAATTTTTTCTTCTTTTTTTTTTTTTTTTTTTTTTTTTTTTTTTTTTTTTTTTTTTTTTTTTACCTATAGGCAGCGGCCTAGTCCTGCTGCCCTGACACCATTGGTTTAATTTCCTTCTTTTTTTTTTTGTTTTTTTGTTTTTTTGTTTTTTTAACTATAGGCCGCGGCCTAGTCCTGCTGCCCAGTCCACATTAGTTTAATTACGTTATTTTTTTTTTTTAACCTATAGGCAGCGGCCTAGTCCTGCTGCCCAAACCCCATTGGTTTAATTTCCTTCTTTTTTTTTTCTTTTTTTTTTTTTTTTTTTTTTTTTTTTTTTACCTATAGGCAGCGGCCTAGACCTGCTTCCCAAATCCCATTGGTTTAATTTCCTTCTTTTTTTGGTTTTTTTTGTTTTTTTTAACCTATAGGCAGCGGCAGGCCCAGTCCCCATTGGTTTAATTTTTTTTTTTTTTTTTTTTTTTTTTTTTTTTTTACCAATAGGCAGCGTCCTAGTCCTGCTGCCCAGTCCCCATTGGTTTAATTTCCTTCTTTTTTTTATATATTTTTTATACCTATAGGCAGCGGCCTAGTCCTGCTGCCCAGTCCCCATTGGTTTAATTTCCTTCTTTTTTTTTTTTTTTTTTTTTTTAACTATAGGCGGCGGCCTAGTCCTGCTGCCCAGTCCCCGTTGGTTTAATTTCTTTTTTTTTTTGAAACCATAGGCAGCGGCCTAGTCCTGCTGCCCAGTCCCCATTGGTTTAATTTCTTTTTTGTTTTTTTTTTTTACCTATAGGCAGCGGCCTAGTCCTGCTGCCCAGTCCCCATTGGTTTAATTTCATTCTTTTTTTTTTTTTTTTTTTTTTACCTATAGGCAGCGTCCTAGTCCTGCTGCTCAAACCCCAATGGTTTCATTTCCTTCTTTTTTTTTTTTTTTTTTTTTTTTTTTTTTTTTTTACCTATAGGCAGCGGCCTAGAACTGCTGCCCAAACCCCATTGGTTTAATTTCCTTCTATTTTTTTTTTATTTTTTTTTTATTTTTTTATTTTTTACCTATAGGCAGCGTCATAGTCCTGCTGCCCAAACCTCATTGGTTTAATTTCCTTCTTTTTTTTTTTTACCTATAGGCAGCGGCCTAGTCCTGCTGCCCAAACCTCATTGGTTTAATTTCCTTCTTTTTTTTTTTTTACCTATAGGCACTGGCCTAGACCTGCTGCCCAAACCCCATTGGTTTAATTTCCTTCTTTTTTTTTTTCTTTTTTTTTACCTATAGGCAGCGGCCTAGTCCTGCTGCCCAGTCCCATTGGTTTAATTTTCGTCTTTTTTTTTTTTTTTTTTTTTTTTACCTATAGGCAGCGGCCTAGTCCAGCTGCCCAGTCGCCAATGGTTTAATTTCCTTTTTTTTTTTTACCTATAAGCAGCGGCCTAGTACTGCTGCCCATTCCCCATTGGTTTAATTTCATTCTTTTTTTTTTTTTTTTTTTTTTTTTTTTTTTTTTACCTATAGGCAGCGGCCTAGTCCTGCTGCCCAGTCCCCATTGCTTTAATTTCCTTCTTTTTTTTTTTTTTTTTAAATATAGGCAGCGGCCTAGTCCTGCTGCCCCGTCCGCATTGATTTAATTTCTTTTTTTCTTTTTTTTTTTAACTATAGGCAGCGGCCTAGTCTTGCTGCCCAGTCCCCATTGGTTTAATTTAATTCTTTTTTTTTTTAACCTATAGGCAGCGGCCTAGTCCTGCTGCCCAGTCCCCATTGGTTTAATTTCCTTCTTTTTTTTTTCTTTTTTTTTTTTTTTTTTTTTTACCAATAGGCAGCGGCCTAGACCTGCTGCCCAAACCCCATTGGTTTAATTTCCTTCTATTTTTTTTTTTTTATTATTTTTTTATTTTTTTACCTATAGGCAGCGTCATAGTCCTGCTGCCCAAACCTCATTGGTTTAATTTCCTTCCTTTTTTTTTTTTTACCTATAGGCAGCGGCCTAGTCCTGCTGCCCAAACCTCATTGGTTTAATTTCCTTCTTTTTTTTTTTTTTTTTTTTTTTTTTTTTACCTATAGGCACTGGCCTAGACCTGCTGCCCAAACCCCATTGGTTTAATTTTCTTCTTTTTTTTTTCTTTTTTTTTTACCTATAGGCAGCGGCCTAGTCCTGCTGCCCAGTCCCATTGGTTTAATTTTCGTCTTTTTTTTTTTTTTTTTTTTTTTTTTTTTTTTTTTTTTTTTTTTTTTACCTATAGGCAGCGGCCTAGTCCAGCTGCCCAGTCGCCATTGGTTTAATTTCCATTTTTTTTTTTTTTTTACCTATAAGCAGCGGCCTAGTCCTGCTGCCTATTCCCCATTGGTTTAATTTCCTTCTTTTTTTTTTTTTTTTTTTTTTTTTACCTATAGGCAGCGGCCTAGTCCTGCTGCCCAGTCCCCATTGTTTTAATTTCCTTTTTTTTTTTTTTTTTAACTATAGGCAGCGGCCTTGTCCTGCTGCCCCGTCCGCATTGATTTAATTTCTTTTTTTTTTTTTTTTTTTAACTATAGGCAGCGGCCTAGTCCTGCTGCCCAGTCCCCATTGGTTTAATTTTTTTTTTTTTTTTTTACCTATAGGCAGCGGCCTAGTCCTGCTGCCCAGTCCCCATTGGTTTAATTTCCTTCTTTTTTTTTTTATTTTACCTATAGGCTGCGGCCTAGTCCTGCTGCCCAAACCCCATTGGTTTAATTTCCTTCTTTTTTTTATTTTTTTTATTTAGCTATAGGCAGCGGCCTAGTCCTGCTGCCCAAACCCCATTGGTTTAATATCCTTCTTTTTTTTTTTTTTACCTATAGGCAGCGGCCTAGACCTGCTGCCCAAATCCCATTGGTTTAATTTCCTTCTTTTTTTTTTTTTTTTTTTTTTTTTTTTTTTTTTTTTTTTTTTTTACCTTTAGGCAGCGGCCTAGTCCTGCTGCCCAAACCTCATTGGTTTAATTTCATTCTTTTTTTTTTTTTTTACCTATAGGCAGCGGCCTAGTCCTGCTGCCCAGTCCCCATTGGTTTAATTTCCTTCTTTTTTTTGTTTTTTTTTGTTTTTGTTTTTTTTTTTTTTACCTATAGGCCGCGGACTAGTCCTGCTGCCCAAACCTCTTGGTTTAATTTCCTTCTTTTTTTTATTTTTTATTTTTTTTTTTACCTATAGGCAGCGGCCTAGACCTGCTGCCCAAACCCCATTGGTTTAATTTCCTTCTTTTTTCCTTTTTCCTTTTTTTTTTTTTACCTTTAGGCAGCGGCCTAGTCCGGCTGCCCAAACTTCATTGGTTTAATTTCATTCTTTTTTTTTTACCTATAGGCAGCGGCCTAGTCTTGCTGCCCAGTCCCCATTGGTTTAATTTCCTTCTTTTTTTTGTTTTTTTTTGTTTTTGTTTTTTTTTTTTTACCTATAGGCAGCGGACTAGTCCTGCTGCCCAAACCTCATTGGTTTAATTGCCTTCTTTATTTTTTTTTATTTTTATTTTTACCTATTGGCAGCGGCCTAGACCTGCTGCCCAAACTCCATTGGTTTAATTTCCTTCTTTTATCTTTTTTTTTTTTTTTTACCTTTAGGCATTTGCCTAGTCCTGCTGCCCAAACCTCATTGGTTTAATTTCCATTTCTTTTTTTTTTTTTTTTTTTTTACGTATAAGCAGCGGCCTAGTCCTGCTGCCCATTCCCCATTGGTTTAATTTCCTTCTATTTTTTCTTTTTTTTTTTTTCTTTTTTTTTTTTTTTTTTTTTTTTTACCTATAGGAAGCGGCCTAGTCCTGCTGCCCAGTCCCCATTGGTTTAATTTCCTTCTTTTTCTTTTTTTTTTTTTTTTTTAACTATAGGCAGCGGCCTAGTCCTGCTGCCTAGTCCCCATTGGTTTAATATCTTTTTTTTATTTTTATTTTTACATATAGGCAGCGGCCTAGTCCTGCTGCTCAGTCCCCATTGGTTTGATTTCCTTCTTTTTTTTTTTTTTTTTTTTTTTTTTTTTTTTTTTTTTTTTTTTTTTTTTTTTACCTATAGGCAGCGGCCTAGTCCTGCTGCCCAAACCACATTGGTTTAATTTCCTTCTTTTTTTTTTCTTTTTTTTTTTTTACCTATAGGCAGCGGCCTAGTCCTGCTGCCCAGTCCCCATTGGTTTAATTTCCTTTTTCTTTATTTTTTTTTTTTTTTTTTTTTTTTTTTTTTTTTTTTTTTTTTTTTTTTTTACCTATAGGCAGCGGCCTAGTCCTGCTGTCCAAACCCCATTGGTTTAATTTCCTTCTTTTTTTTCTTTTTTTTTTTCTTTTTTTACCTATAGGCAGCGGCCTAGACCTGCTGCCCAAACCCCATTGGTTTAATTTCCTTCTATTTTTTTTTTTTTTTTTTACCTATAGGCTGCGGTCTAATCTTGCTGCCTAGTCCCCATTGGTTTAATTTCCTTCTTTTTTTTTTCTTTTTTTTTTTTTTTTACCTATAGGCAGCGGCCTAGTCCTGCTGCCCAAACCCCATTGGTTTAGTTTCCTTCGTTTTTTGATTTTTTTTATTTTTTACCTATAGGCAGCGGCCTAGACCTGCTGCCCAAACCCCATTGGTTTAATTTCCTTCTTTTTTTCTTTTTTTTTTTTTTTTTTTTTTTTAACCTATAGGCAGCGGCCTAGTCCTGCTGCCCAAACCACATTGGTTTAATTTCCTTTTCTTTTTTTTTTCTTTTTTTTTTTACCTATAGGCAGCGGCCTAGTCCTGCTGCCCAGTCCACATTGGTTTAATTTCCTTCTTTTTTTTTTTTTTTTAACCTATAGGCAGCGGCCCAGTCCTATTGCCCAAACCCCATTGGTTTAATTTCCTTCTTTTTTTTATTTTTTTTATTTTTTATTATTATTATTATTTTTACCTATAGGCAGCGGCCTAGAACTGCTGCCCAAACCCCATTGGTTTAATTTCCTTCTTTTTTTTTTATTTTTTTTTTTATTTTTTTATTTTACCTATAAGCAGCGGCCTAGTCCTGCTGCCCAAACCCCATTGGTTTAATTTTCTTATTTTTTTGATTTTTTATTTTTTACCTATAGGCAGCGGCCTAGACCTGCTGCCCAAACCCCATTGGTTTAATTTCCTTCTTTTTTTTTTTTTTTTTTTTTTTTTTTTTTTTTAACCTATAGGCAGCGGCCTAGTCCTGCTGCCCAAACCACATTGGTTTAATTTCCTTTTCTTTTTTTTTTCTTTTTTTTTACCTATAGGCAGCGGCCTAGTCCTGCTGCCCAGTCCACATTGGTTTAATTTCCTTCTTTTTTTTTTTTTTTTTTTTTTTTTTTTTTTTTTTTTTTTTTTTAACCTATAGGCAGCGGCCCAGTCCTATTGCCCAAACCCCATTGGTTTAATTTCCTTCTTTTTTTTATTTTTTTTATTTTTTATTATTATTATTTTTTTTACCTATAGGCAGCGGCCTAGAACTGCTGCCCAAACCCCATTGGTTTAATTTCCTTCCTTTTTTTTTTTTTTTTTTTACCTATAGGCAGCGACCAAGTTCTGCTGCCCAGTCCCCATTGGTTTAATTTCCTTTTTTTTTTTTTTTTTTTTTATACCTATAGGCAGCGGCCTAGTCCTGCTGCCCAAACCCCATTGGTTTAATTTCCTTCTTTTTTTTTCTTTTTTTTTTTTTTTTTTTTTTTTTTTTTTTTTTTTACCTATAGGCAGCGACCTAGTCCTGCTGCCCAAACCCCATTGATTTAATTTCCTTCTTCTTTTTTTTTTTTTACCTATAGGCAGCGGCCTAGTCCTGCTGCCCAAACCCCATTGGTTTAATTTCCTTCTTTTTTTTTTTTTTTTTTTATTTTTTACCTATAGGCAGCGGCCTATTCCTGCTGCCCAGTCCCCATTGGTTTAATTTTTTTTTTTTTTTACCTATAGGCAGAGACCTATTCCTACTGCCCAGTCCCCAGTGGTTTAAGTTCCTTTTTTTTTTTTTTTTTAACTATAGGCAGCGGCCTTGTCCTGCTGCCCCGTCCGCATTGATTTAATTTCTTTTTTTTTTTTTTTTTTAACTATAGGCATCGCCCTCTTCCTGCTCCACAGTCCCCATTGGTTTTTTTTCCTTTGTTTTTTTTTTACCTATAGGCAGCGGCCTAGTTCTGCTGCCCAGTCCCCATTGGTTTAATTTCCTTCATTTTTTTTTTTTTACCTATAGGCTGCGGCCTAGTCCTGCTGCCCAAACCCCATTGGTTTAATTTCCTTCTTTTTTTTATTTTTTTTATTTAGCTATAGGCAGCGGCCTAGTCCTGCTGCCCAAACCCCATTGGTTTAATATCCTTCTTTTTTTTTTTTTTACCTATAGGCAGCGGCCTAGACCTGCTGCCCAAATCCCATTGGTTTAATTTCCTTCTTTTTTTTTTTTTTTTTTTTTTTTTTTTTTTTTTTTTTTTTTTTTTTACCTTTAGGCAGCGGCCTAGTCCTGCTGCCCAAACCTCATTGGTTTAATTTCATTCTTTTTTTTTTTTTTTACCTATAGGCAGCGGCCTGGTCCTGCTGCCCAGTCCCCATTGGTTTAATTTCCTTCTTTTTTTTGTTTTTTTTTGTTTTTGTTTTTTTTTTTTTTACCTATAGGCCGCGGACTAGTCCTGCTGCCCAAACCTCTTGGTTTAATTTCCTTCTTTTTTTTATTTTTTATTTTTTTTTTTACCTATAGGCAGCGGCCTAGACCTGCTGCCCAAACCCCATTGGTTTAATTTCCTTCTTTTTTCCTTTTTCCTTTTTTTTTTTTTACCTTTAGGCAGCGGCCTAGTCCGGCTGCCCAAACTTCATTGGTTTAATTTCATTCTTTTTTTTTTACCTATAGGCAGCGGCCTAGTCTTGCTGCCCAGTCCCCATTGGTTTAATTTCCTTCTTTTTTTTGTTTTTTTTTGTTTTTGTTTTTTTTTTTTTTACCTATAGGCAGCGGACTAGTCCTGCTGCCCAAACCTCATTGGTTTAATTTCCTTCTTTTTTTTTTTTTTTTTTTTTTTACCTATTGGCAGCGGCCTAGACCTGCTGCCCAAACCCCATTGGTTTAATTTCCTTCTTTTATCTTTTTTTTTTTTTTTTACCTTTAGGCATTTGCCTAGTCCTGCTGCCCAAACCTCATTGGTTTAATTTCCATTTCTTTTTTTTTTTTTTTTTTTTTACGTATAAGCAGCGGCCTAGTCCTGCTGCCCATTCCCCATTGGTTTAATTTCCTTCTATTTTTTCTTTTTTTTTTTTTCTTTTTTTTTTTTTTTTTTTTTTTTTACCTATAGGAAGCGGCCTAGTCCTGCTGCCCAGTCCCCATTGGTTTAATTTCCTTCTTTTTCTTTTTTTTTTCTTTTTTAACTATAGGCAGCGGCCTAGTCCTGCTGCCGAGTCCCCATTGGTTTAATATCTTTTTTTTATTTTTATTTTTACATATAGGCAGCGGCCTAGTCCTGCTGCTCAGTCCCCATTGGTTTGATTTCCTTCTTTTTTTTTTTTTTTTTTTTTTTTTTTTTTTTTTTTTTTTTTTTTTTTTTTTTTTTTTACCTATAGGCAGCGGCCTAGTCCTGCTGCCCAAACCACATTGGTTTAATTTCCTTCTTTTTTTTTCTTTTTTTTTTTTTACCTATAGGCAGCGGCCTAGTCCTGCTGCCCAGTCCCCATTGGTTTAATTTCCTTTTTCTTTATTTTTTTTTTTTTTTTTTTTTTTTTTTTTTTTATTTTTTTTTTTTTTTTTACCTATAGGCAGCGGCCTAGTCCTGCTGTCCAAACCCCATTGGTTTAATTTTCTTCTTTTTTTTCTTTTTTTTTTTCTTTTTTTACCTATAGGCAGCGACCTAGCCCTGCTGCCCTTTCCCCATTGGTTTAATTTCATTCTTTTTTTTTTTTACCTATAGGCAGCGGCCTAGTCCTGCTGCCAAGTCCCCATAGGTTTAATTTCCTTCTTTTTTTTTTTTTTTTTTTTTTTTTTTTTACCTATAAGCACTGGCCTAGTCCTGCTGCCCAAACCCCATTGGTTTAATTTTCTTCGTTTTTTGATTTTTTTATTTTTTACCTATAGGCAGCGGCCTAGACCTGCTGCCCAAACCCCATTGGTTTAATTTCCTTCTTTTTTTCTTTTTTTTTTTTTTTTTTTTTAACCTATAGGCAGCGGCCTAGTCCTGCTGCCCAAACCACATTGGTTTAATTTCCTTTTCTTTTTTTTTTTCTTTTTTTTTTTACCTATAGGCAGCGGCCTAGTCCTGCTGCCCAGTCCACATTGGTTTAATTTCCTTCTTTTTTTTTTTTTTTTAACCTATAGGCAGCGGCCCAGTCCTATTGCCCAAACCCCATTGGTTTAATTTCCTTCTTTTTTTTATTTTTTTTATTTTTTATTATTATTATTATTTTTACCTATAGGCAGCGGCCTAGAACTGCTGCCCAAACCCCATTGGTTTAATTTCCTTCTTTTTTTTTATTTTTTTTTTTATTTTTTTATTTTACCTATAAGCAGCGGCCTAGTCCTGCTGCCCAAACCCCATTGGTTTAATTTTCTTATTTTTTTGATTTTTTATTTTTTACCTATAGGCAGCGGCCTAGACCTGCTGCCCAAACCCCATTGGTTTAATTTCCTTCTTTTTTTTTTTTTTTTTTTTTTTTTTTTTTTTTTAACCTATAGGCAGCGGCCTAGTCCTGCTGCCCAAACCACATTGGTTTAATTTCCTTTTCTTTTTTTTTTCTTTTTTTTTACCTATATGCAGCGGCCTAGTCCTGCTGCCCAGTCCACATTGGTTTAATTTCCTTCTTTTTTTTTATTTTTTTTTATTTTTTTTTTATTTTTTTTTTTACCTATAGGCAGCTGCCCAGTCCTATTGCCCAAACCCCATTGGTTTAATTTCCTTCTTTTTTTTATTTTTTTTATTTTCTATTATTATTATTTTTTTTACCTATAGGCAGCGGCCTAGAACTGCTGCCCAAACCCCATTGGTTTAATTTCCTTCCTTTTTTTTTTTTTTTTTTTACCTATAGGCAGCGACCAAGTTCTGCTGCCCAGTCCCCATTGGTTTAATTTCCTTTTTTTTTTTTTTTTTTTATACCTATAGGCAGCGGCCTAGTCCTGCTGCCCAAACCCCATTGGTTTAATTTCCTTCTTTTTTTTTCTTTTTTTTTTTTTTTTTTTTTTTTTTTTTTTTTTACCTATAGGCAGCGACCTAGTCCTGCTGCCCAAACCCCATTGATTTAATTTCCTTCTTCTTTTTTTTTTTTACCTATAGGCAGCGGCCTAGTCCTGCTGCCCAAACCACATTGGTTTAATTTCCTTCATTTTTTATTTTTATTTTTTTTTTTACCTATAAGCAGTGGCATAGTCCTGCTGCCCAGTCCCCATTGGTTTAATTTCGTTCTTTTTTTATTATTATTATTTTTTTATTTTTATTTTTTTACCTATAGGCAACGGCCTAGTCCTGCTGCCCAAACCCCATTGCTTTAATTTCTTTCATTTTTTTTTTTTTTTTTTTTTTACGTATAGGCAGCGGCCTAGTCCTGCTGCCCAAACCCCATCGGTTTAATTTCCTTCTTTTTTTTTTCTTTTTTTTTTACCTATAGGCAGCGGCCTAGACCTGCTGCCCAAACCCCATTGGTTTAATTTCCTTCTTTTTTTTTATTTTTTATTATTTTTTATTATTATTATTTTTTTTAACCTATAGGCAGCGGCCTAGAACTGCTGCCCAAACCCCATTGGTTTAATTTCCTTCTTTTTTTTTTTTTTTTTTTTTTACCTAAGGGCAGCGACCTAGTTCTGCTGCCCAGTCCCCATTGGTTTAATTTCCTTTTTTTTTTTTTTTTTTTTTTTTTTAACCTATAGGCAGCGACCTAGTCCTGCTGCCCTGTCCCCATTGTTTTAATTTCCTTCTTTTTCTTTTTTTTTTTTTTTTTTTTTTTTTTTTTTTTTTAACTATAGGCAACGGCCTAGTCCTGCTTCCCAGTCCCCATTGGTTTAATTTCTTTTTTTTTTTTTTTACCTATAGGCAGCGCCCTAGTCCTGCTGCCCAAACCACATTGGTTTAATTTCCTTCTCTTTTTTTTTATTTTTTTTATTTTTTACCTATAGGCAGCGGCCTAGTCCTGCTGCCCAGTCCCCATTGGTTTAACTTCCTTTTTTTTTTTTTTTACCTATAGGCAGCGGCCTAGTCCTGCTGCCCAGTCCCCATTGATTTAATTTCCTTTATTTATTTATTTATTTATTTATTATTATTATTTTTTTTTACCTATAAGCAGCGGCCTAGTCTTGCTGCCCAGTCCGCATTGGTTTAATTTCCTTCCTTTTTTTTTCTTTTTTTTTTTTTTTTTTACCTATAGGCAGCGGCCTAGTCCTGCTGCCCAGTCCCCATTGGTTTAATTTCCTTCTTTTTTTTTTTTTAAATATTGGCAGCGGCCTAGTCCTGCTGCCCAGTCCCCATTGGTTTATTTTTTTTTTTTTTTATTTTTTTTTTTTTTTACCTATAGTCAGCGGCCTAGTCCTGCTGCCCAGTCCCCATTGGTTTAATTTCCTTTTTTTTTTTTATTTACCTATAGGTAGAGGCCTAGTCCTGCTGCCCAAACCCCATTGGTTTAATTTCTTCCTTTTTTTTTTTTTTTTTTTTTTTTTTTACCTATAGGCAGCGGCCTAGACCTGCTGTCCAAACCCCAATGGTTTAATTTCCTTTTTTTTTTTTTTTTAACATATAGGCCGCGGCCTAGTCCTGCTGCCCAAACCACATTGGTTTAATTTCCTTATCTTTTTTTTTTCTTTTTTTTTACCTATAGGCAGCGGCCTAGTCCTGCTGCCCAGTCCACATTGGTTTAATTTCCTTCTTTTTTTTTTTTTTTTTTTTTAACCTATAGGCAGCGGCCCAGTCCTATTGCCCAAACCCCATTGGTTTAATTTCCTTCTTTTTTTTTATTTTTTTTATTTTTTATTATTATTATTTTTTTTACCTATAGGCAGCGGCCTAGAACTGCTGCCCAAACCCCATTGGTTTAATTTCCTTCTTTTTTTTTTTTTTTTTTTGTTACCTATAGGCAGCGACCTAGTTCTGCTGCCCAGTCCCCATTGGTTTAATTTTTTTTTTTTTTTTTTTTTGTTTTTTTTGTTTTTTTGTTTTTTATCCCTATAGGCTGCGGCCCAGTCCTGCTGCCCAACCCCCATTGGTTTATTTTCCTTCTTTTTTTCTT
The DNA here is from genome assembly GCA_037974665.1 of Ehretia macrophylla. Classification (NCBI taxonomy): domain Eukaryota; kingdom Viridiplantae; phylum Streptophyta; class Magnoliopsida; order Boraginales; family Ehretiaceae; genus Ehretia; species Ehretia macrophylla. Next base: position 14,049,748 of record CM075772.1, on the reverse strand, counting down.
TTTTTTTTTTTAATTACCTATAGGCAGCGGCCTAGACCTGCTGCCCAAACCCCATTGGTTTAATTTCCTTCTTTTTTTTATTTTTTTTATTTTTTATTATTATTTTTTTTACCTATAAGCAGCGGCCTAGAACTGCTGCCCAAACCCCATTGGTTTAATTTCCTTCTTTTTTTTTTTTTTTTTTTTTTTACCTAAAGGCAGCGACCTAGTTCTGCTGCCCAGTCCCCATTGGTTTAATTTCCTTTTTTTTTTTTTTTTTTAAACCTATAGGCAGCGACCTATTCCTGCTGCCCTGTCCCCATTGTTTTAATTTCCTTCTTTTTCTTTTTTTTTTTTTTTTTTTTTTTAACTATAGGCAGCGGCCTAGTCCTGCTTCCCAGTCCCCATTGGTTTAATTTCTTTTTTTTTCTTTTTTTTTTTTTTTACCTTTAGGCAGCGCCCTAGTCCTGCTGCCCAAACCACATTGGTTTAATTTCCTTCTCTTTTTTTTATTTTTTTTTATTTTTTACCTATAGGCAGCGGCCTAGTCCTGCTGCCCAGTCCCCATTGGTTCAACTTCCTTTTTTTTTTTTGGCAGCGGCCTAGTCCTGCTGCCCAGTCCCCATTGATTTAATTTCCTTTATTTATTTATTTATTTATTTATTTATTAATTTTTTTTACCTATAGGCAGCGGCCTAGTCCTGTTGCCCAGTCCCCATTGGATTAATTTCCTTCTTTTTTTTTTCTTTTTTTTTTTTTACCTATAGGCAGCGGCCTAGTCCTGCTGCCCAGTCCCCATTGGTTTAATTTCCTTCTTTTTTTTTTTTTTTTAAATATAGGCAGCGGCCTAGTCCTGCTGCCCAATCCCCATTGGTTTATTTTTTTTATTTTTATTTTTTATTTATTTATTTTTTTTTACCTATAGTCAGCGGCCTAGTCCTGCTGCCCTGTCCCCATTGGTTTAATTTCCTTTTTTTTTTTATTTACCTATAGGTAGCGGCCTAGTCCTGCTGCCCAAACCCCATTGGTTTAATTTCTTCCTTTTTTTTTTTTTTTTTTACCTATAGGCAGCGGCCTAGACCTACTGTCCAAACCCCAATGGTTTAATTTCCTTCTTCTTCTTTTTTTTTTTTAAACCTATAGGCAGCGACCTATTCCTGCTGCCCTGTCCCCATTGTTTTAATTTCCTTCTTTTTCTTTTTTTTTTTTTTTTTTTTAACTATAGGCAGCGGCCTAGTCCTGCTTCCCAGTCCCCATTGGTTTAATTTCTTTTTTTTTTTTTTTTTTTTTTTTACCATTAGGCAGCGGCCTAGTCCTGCTGCCCAAACCTCATTGGTTTAATTTCCTTCTTCTTCTTTTTTTTTTTTTTTTTACCTATAGGCAGCGGCCTCGTCCTGCTGCCCAAACCCCATTGGTTTAATTTCCTGCTTATTTTTTTTTATTTTTTTTTTTTACCTATAGGCAGCGGCGTAGTCCTGCTGCCCAGTCCCCATTGGTTTAATTTCCTTCTTTTTTTTGTTTTTTTTTGTTTTTGTTTTTTTTTTACCTATAGGCAGCGGCCTAGTCCTGCTGCCCAAACCTCATTGGTTTAATTTCCTTCTTTTTTTTTTTTTTTTTTTTTTTTTTTTTTTTTTTTTTTTTTTTTTTTTTTTTACCTATAGGCAGCGGCCTAGTCCTGCTTCCCAGTCCCCATTGGTTTAATTTCCTTCTTTTTTTTTTTTTTTTTAACTATAGGCAGCGGCCTAGTCCTGCTGCCCAGTCCCCATTAGTTTAATTTTTTTTTTTTTTTTTTTACCTATAGGCAGCGGCCTAGTCCTGCTGTCCAATCCCCATTGGTTTAATTTCCTTCTTTTTTTTTTTTTTTTTTTTAAACTATAGGCAGCGGCCTAGTCTTGCTGCCCAGTCCCCATTGGTTTAATTTTTTTTTTTTTTTTTTTTTTTTTACCTATAGGCAGCGGCCTAGTCCTGCTACCCAAACCCCATTGGTTTAATTTCCTTCTTTTTTTTTTTTTTTACCTATACGCAGAGGCCTAGTCCTGCTGCCCAAACCCCATTGGTTTAATTTCCTTCTTTTTTTTTTTTTTTCTATAGGCAGCGGACTAGACCTGCTGCCCAATCCCCATTGGTGTAATTTCATTTTTTTTTTTTTTTTTTTTTTCACCTTTAGGCAGCGGCCTAGTTCTGCGGCCCAAACCTCATTGGTTTAATTTCCTTCTTTTTTTTTTTTTACCTATAGGCAGCGGCCTAGTCCTGCTGCCCAAACCCCATTTGTTTAATTTAATACTTTTTTTTTTTTTTTTTTTTTTTTTTTTTTTTTTTTTACCTATAGGCAGCGGCCTAGTTCTGCTGCCCAGTCCCCATTGGTTTAATTTCCTTCTTTTTGTTTTTGTTTTTTTTTGTTTTTGTTTTTATTTTTTTTACCTATAGGGATCGGCCTAGTCCTGCTGCCCAAACCTCATTGGTTTAATTTCTTTCTTTTATTTTTTTTTTATTTTTTATTTTTTTATTTTTTTTACCTATAGGCAGCGGCTTAGTCCTGCTGCCCAGTCCCCACTGTTTTAATTTCCTTCTTTTTCTTTTTCTTTTTCTTTTTTTTAACTATAGGCAGCGGCCTAGTCCTGCTGCCCAGTCCCCATTGGTTTAATTTCTTTCTTTTTTTTTTTTTTTTTTTTTTTTTTTTTTTTTTTTTTTTTACCTATAGCCAGCACCCTAGTCCTGCTGCCCAAACCACATTGGTTTAATTTCCTTCTCTTTTTTTTTATTTTTTTTATTTTTATTTTTACCTATAGGCAGCGGCCTAGTCCTGCTGCCCAGTCCCCATTGGTTTAATTTCCTTTTTTTTTATTTTTTATTTTTTATTTTTTTACCTATAAGCAGCGGCCTAGTCCTGCTGCCCAGTCCCCTTTGGTTTAATTTCCTTCATTTTTTTTTGTTTTTTTTGTTTTTTTTTATTTTACCTATAGGCAGCGGCCTAGTCCAGCTGCCCAGTCTCCATTGGTTTAATTTCCTCTTCTTTTTTTTTTTTTTTTACCTATATGCAGCGGCCTAGTCCTGCTGCCCAGTCCCCATTGGTTTAATTTCCTTTATTTTTTTATTTTTTATTTTTATTTTTTTTTATTTTTTTTTACCTATAAGCAGCGGCCTAGTCCTGCTGCCCAGCCCGCATTGGTTTAATTTCCCTCTTTTTTTTATTTTTATTTTTTTATTTAATCTATTGGCAGCGGCTTAGTCCTGCTGCCCAGTCCCCATTGGTTTAATTTCCTTCTTTTTTTTTTTTTTTTTTTAACTATAGGCAGCGGCCTATTCCTGCTGCCCAGTCCCCATTGGTTTAATTTCTTTTTTTTTTTTTTTTTTTTTTTTTTACCTATAATCAGCGGCCTAGTCCTGCTGCCCAGTCACCACTGGTTTAATTTCTTTTTTTTTTTTTTATTTATAGGCAGCGGCCTAGTCCTGCTGCCCTAACCCCATTGGTTTAATTTCCTTTTTTTTTTTTGCCTATAGGCAGCAGCCTAGTCCTGCTGCCCAGTCCCCATTGGTTTAATTTCATTCTTTTTTTTTTATTTTTATTTTTTTTTTACCTTTAGGCAGCGGCCTAGTCCTGCTGCCCAGTCCCCATTGGTTTAATTTCATTCTTTTTACCTATAGGCAGCTGCCTAGACCTGCTGCCCAAACCCCATTGGTTTAATTTCCTTTTTTTTTTTTTACCTATAGGCAGCGGCCTAGACCTGCTTCCCAAACCCCTTTGGTTTAATTTCTTTTTTTTTTTTTTTACCTATAGGCAGCGGCCTAGTCCTGCTGCCCAGTCCCCATTGGTTTAATTTTTTTTTTTTTTTTTTTTTTTTTTAACCTATAGGCAGCGGCCTAGTCCTGCTGCCCAGTCCACATTGGTTTAATTTCCTTCTTTTTCTTTTTTTCTTTTTTTTTTTAACTATAGGCAGCGGCCTAGTCCTGCTGCCCAGTCCCCATTGGTTTAATTTCTTTTTTTTTTTTTTTTTTTACCTATAGGCAGCGGCCTAGTCCTGCTGCCCAAACCCCATTGGTTTAATTTCCTTCCTTTTTTTTTTTTTTTTTTTACCTATACGCAGATGCCTAGTCCTGCTGCCCAGTCCCCATTGGTTTAATTTCCTTCTTTTTTTTTTTTTTTACGTATAGGCAGCGTCCTAGGCCTCCTGCCCAAACCCCTTTGGTTTAATTTCCTTCTTTTTTTTTCTTTTTTTTTTTTTACCTATAGGCAGCTGCATAGTCCTGCTGCCCAAACCTCATTGGTTTAATTTCCTTCTTTTTTTTTTTTTTTTTTTTTACCAATAGGCAGCGGCCTAGTCCTGCTGCCCAAACCTCATTGGTTTAATTTCGTTCTTTTTTTTTTTTTTTTTTTTTTACCTATAGGCACTGGCCTAGACCTGCTGCCCAAACCCCATTCGTTTAATTTCCTTCTTTTTTTTTTTTTTTTTTTTTTACCTATAGGCAGCGGCCTAGTCCTGCTGCCCAGTCCCATTGGTTTAATTTCCTTCTTTTTTTTTTTTTTTTTTTTACCTATACGCAGTGGCCTAGTCCAGCTGCCCAGTCCCCATTGGTTTAATTTCCATTTTTATTTTTATTTTTTTTTTTTACCTATAAGCAGCGGCCTAGTCCTGCTGCCCATTCCCCATTGGTTTAATTTCATTCTTCTTTTTTTTTTTTTTTTTTTTTTTAACTATAGGCAGCGGCCTAGTCCTGCT
>CM075772.1:14040051-14042551 GCA_037974665.1 Ehretia macrophylla | reverse complement strand
TAGGCTCTGGCCTAGACCTACTGCCCAAACCCCATTCGTTTAATTTCCTTCTTTTTTTTTTTTTTTTTTTTTTACCTATAGGCAACGGCCTAGTCCTGCTGCCCAGTCCCATTGGTTTAATTTCCTTCTTTTTTTTTTTTTTTTTTTTTTTTACCTATAGGCAGCGGCCTAGTCCTTCTGCCAAACCCATGTTGGTTTAATTTCCTTCTTTTTTTTTTTTTTCTTTTTTTTTTTTTACTTTACCTATAGGCAGCGGCCTAGTCCTGCTGCCCAGTCCCCATTGGTTTAATTTCATTTTTTTTTTTTTTACCTATAAGCAGCGGCCTAGACCTGCTGCCCAAACCCCATTGGCTTAATTTCCTTCTTTTTTTTATTTTTTATTTTTTATTTTTTACCTTTATGCTGCGGCATAGTCCTGCTGCCCAAACCACATTGGTTTAATTTCCTTCTTTTTTTTTTCTTTTTTTTTTTTTTTTTTTTACCTATAGGCAGCGGCCTAGACCAGCTGCCCAAACCCCATTGGTTTAATTTCTACCTTTTTTTTTTTTTACCTATAGGCAGAGGCCTAGTCCTGCTGCCCAAACCTCATTGGTTTAATTTCCTTCTTTTTTATTTATTTATTTTTATTTTTTACCTATAGGCAGCGGTCTAGTCCTGCTGCCCAAACCCCATTGGTTTAATTTCCTACTTTTTTTTTTTTTTTTTTTACCTATAGGCAGCGGCCTAGTCCTGCTGCCCAGTCTCCATTGGTTTAATTTCTTTCTTTTTTTTGTTTTTTTTTGTTTTTGTTTTTTTTTTTTTTACCTATAGGCAGCGGCCTAGACCTGCTGCCCAAACCCCATTGGCTTAATTTCCTTCTTTTTTTTTTTTACCTATAGGCAGCGGCCTAGTCCTGCTGCCCAGTCCCCATTGGTTTAATTTCATTCATTCTTTCTTTTTTTTTTTTTCTTTTTTTTTTTTTACCTATAGGCAGCGGCCTAGACCTGCTGCCCAAACCCCATTGGCTTAATTTCATTCTTTTTTTTTTTTTTTTTTTTTTTTTTTTTACCTATAGGCAGCGGCCTAGACCTGCTGCCCAAACCCCATTGGCTTAATTTCATTCTTTTTTTTTTTTTTTTACATATAGGCAGCGGCCTAGTCCTGCTGCCCAAACCACATTGGTTTAATTTCCTTCTTTTTTTTATTATTTTATTATTTTATTATTTTTTTTTTTACCTATAGGCAGCGGCATAGACCAGCTGCCCAAACCCCATTGGTTTAACTATAAGCAGCTTCCTAGTTCTGCTGCCTAGTCCCCGTTTGTTTAATTTCTTTTTTTTTTTCTACCAATAGGCTGCGCCCTAGTCCTTCTGCCCAAACCACGTTGGTTTAATTTCCTTTTTTTTTTTTTTTTTTTTTTTTTTTTTTACCTATAGGCAGCGGCCTAGTCCTGCTGCCCAGTCCCCATTGGTTTAATTTCATTCTTTTTTTTTTTTTTTTTTTTTTTTTTAACTATAGCCAGCGGCCTAGTCCTGCTGCCCAAACCACATTGGTTTAATTACCTTTTTTTTTTTTTTTTTTTACCTATAAGCAGCGCCCTAGTCCTGCTGCCCAAACCACATTGGTTTAATTTCCTTCTTTTTTTTTTTTTTTTTTTTACCTATAGGCAGCGGCCTAGTCCTGCTGCCCAGTCCCCATTGGTTTAATTTCATTCTTTTTTTTTTTTTGTTTTTTTTTTGTTTTTTTACCTATAGGCAGCGGCCTAGACCAGCTGCCAAAACCCCATTGGTTTAACTATAAGCAGCTGCCTAGTCCTGCTGCCCAGTCCCCGTTTGTTTAATTTTTTTTTTTTTTTTTTACCAATATGCAGCGCCCTAGTCCTTCTGCCCAAACCACGTTGGTTTAATTTCCTTTTTTTTTTTTTTTTTTTTTTTTTTTTTTTACCTATAGGCAGCGGCCTAGTCCTGTTTCCCAGTCCCCATTGGTTTAATTTCATTCTTTTTTTTTTTTTTTTTTTTTTTTTTTTTTACCTATAGGCAGCGGCCTAGACATGCTGCCCAAACCCCATTGGCTTAATTTCCTTCTTTTTTTTTTATACCTATAGGCAGCGGCCTAGTCCTGCTGCCCAGTCCCCATTGGTTTAATTTCATTCTTTTTTTTTTTTTTTTTTTTTTTTTTTTTTTTTTTTTTTTTTTTTTTTTTACCTATAGGCAGCGGCCTAGACCTGCTGCCCAAACCCCATTGGCTTAATTTCATTCTTTTTTTTTTTTTTTTTTTTTTTTTTTTTACCTATAGGCAGCGGCCTAGACCTGCTGCCCAAACCCCATTGGCTTAATTTCATTCTTTTTTTTTTTTTTTTACATATAGGCAGCGGCCTAGTCCTGCTGCCCAAACCACATTGGTTTAATTTCCTTCTTTTTTTTTATTTTTTTATTTTTTTATTTTTTTTTTACCTATAGGCAGCGGCCTAGTCCTGCTGCCCAGTCCCCATTGGTTTAATTTCCTTCATTTTTTTTTTTTT
>CM075772.1:14017551-14035051 GCA_037974665.1 Ehretia macrophylla | reverse complement strand
TTTTTTTTTTTTTTTTTTTTTTTTTTTTACCTATAGGCAGCGGCCTAGACCTGCTGCCCAAACCCCATTGGCTTAATTTCATTCTTTTTTTTTTTTTTTTACATATAGGCAGCGGCCTAGTCCTGCTGCCCAAACCACATTGGTTTAATTTCCTTCTTTTTTTATTATTTTATTATTTTATTATTTTTTTTTTACCTATAGGCAGCGGCATAGACCAGCTGCCCAAACCCCATTGGTTTAACTATAAGCAGCTGCCTAGTTCTGCTGCCCAGTCCCCGTTTGTTTAATTTCTTTTTTTTTTTTTTACCAATAGGCTGCGCCCTAGTCCTTCTGCCCAAACCACATTGGTTTAATTTCCTTTTTTTTTTTTTTTTTTTTTTTTTTTTACCTATAGGCAGCGGCCTAGTCCTGCTGCCCAGTCCCCATTGGTTTAATTTCATTCTTTTTTTTTTTTTTTTTTTTTTTTAACTATAGCCAGCGGCCTAGTCCTGCTGCCCAAACCACATTGGTTTAATTACCTTTTTTTTTTTTTTTTTTACCTATAGGCAGCGCCCTAGTCCTGCTGCCCAAACCACATTGGTTTAATTTCCTTCTTTTTTTTTTTTTTTTTTTTTACCTATAGGCAGCGGCCTAGTCCTGCTGCCCAGTCCCCATTGGTTTAATTTCATTCTTTTTTTTTTTTGTTTTTTTTTGTTTTTTTACCTATAGGCAGCGGCCTAGACCAGCTGCCAAAACCCCATTGGTTTAACTATAAGCAGCTGCCTAGTCCTGCTGCCCAGTCCCCGTTTGTTTAATTTCTTTTTTTTTTTTTTTACCAATATGCAGCGCCCTAGTCCTTCTGCCCAAACCACGTTGGTTTAATTTCCTTTTTTTTTTTTTTTTTTTTTTTTTTTTTTTACCTATAGGCAGCGGCCTAGTCCTGCTGCCCAGTCCCCATTGGTTTAATTTCATTCTTTTTTTATTTTTTTATTTTTTATTTTTTTACCTATAGGCAGCGGCCTAGACATGCTGCCCAAACCCCATTGGCTTAATTTCCTTCTTTTTTTTTTTTATACCTATAGGCAGCGGCCTAGTCCTGCTGCCCAGTCCCCATTGGTTTGATTTCCTTCTTTTTTTTTTTTTTTTTTACCTATAGGCAGCAGCCTAGGCCTGCTGCCCAAACCCCATTGGCTTAATTTCATTCTTTTTTTTTTTTTTTTTTTAACCTATTGGCAGCGGCCTAGACCTGCTGCCCAAACCCCATTGGCTTAATTTCATTCTTTTTTTTTTTTTTTTTACATATAGGCAGCGGCCTAGTCCTGCTGCCCAAACCACATTGGTTTAATTTCCTTATTTTTTTTATTATTTTTTTATTTTTTTATTTTTTTTTACCTATAGGCAGCGGCCTAGTCCTGCTGCCCAGTCCCCATTGGTTTAATTTCCTTCATTTTTTTTTTTTTTTTTTTTTTTTTACCTATAGTCAGCGGCCTAGACCTGCTGCCCAAACCCCATTGGCTTAATTTCATTCTTTTTTTTTTTTTTTTTTTTTTTTTTTACCTATAGGCAGCGGCCTAGACCTGCTGCCCAAACCCCATTGGCTTAATTTCATTCTTTTTTTTTTTTTTTTTTTTTACATATAGGCAGCGGCCTAGTCATGCTGCCCAAACCACATTGGTTTAATTTCCTTCTTTTTTTTATTATTTTTTTATTTTTTTATTTTTTTTTTACCTATAGGCAGCGGCCTAGTCCTGCTGCCCAGTCCCCATTGGTTTAATTTCCTTCATTTTTTTTTTTTATTTTTTTATTTTTTATTTTTTTACCTATAGGCAGCGGCCTAGTCCTGCTGCCAAAATCCCATTGGTTTAATTTCCTTTTTTTTTTTTTTACCTATAGGCAGAGGCCTAGTCCTACTGCCCAAACCTCATTGGTTTAATTTCCTTCTTTTTTTTTTTTTTTTTTTTTTTTTTTTTTTTTTTTTTTTTTTTTTTTTTTACCTATAGGCAGCGGGCTAGTCCTGCTGCCCAGTCCCCATTGGTTTAATTTCCTTCTTTTTTTTATTTTTTTTATTTTTTATTTTTTTTATTTTTTATTTTACCTATAGGCAGCGGCCTAGTTTGCTGCCCAAATCCCATTGGTTTAATTTCCTTTTTTTTTTTTTTTACCTATAGGCAGAGGCCTAGTCCTACTGCCCAAACCTCATTGGTTTAATTTCCTTTTTTTTTTTTTTTTTTTTTTACCTATAGGCAGCGGCCTAGTCCTGCTGCCCAGTCCCCATTGGTTTAATTTCCTTCTTTTTTTTATTTTAACCTATAGGCAGCGGCGTAGTCCTGCTGCCCAGTCCCCATTGTTTTAATTTCTTTTTTTTTTTTTTTTTTTTACCTATAGGCAGCGCCCTTGTCTTGCTGCCCAAACCACATTGGTTTAATTTCCTTCTTTTTTTTTTCTTTTTTTTTACCTATAGGCAGTGGCCTAGTCCTGCTGCCCAGTCCCCATTGGTTTAATTTCATTCTTTTTTATTTTTTTATTTTTTTTTTATTTTTACCTATATGCAGCGGCCTAGACCTACTGCCCAAACCCCATTGGCTTAATTTCATTCTTTTTATTATTATTATTTTTTTAACTATAGGCAGCGGCCTAGTCCTGCTGCCCAGTCCCCATTTGTTTAATTTCTTTTTTTTTTTTTTTTTTTTTTTTTTTTTTTTTTTTTTTTATTTTTTTTTACCTATAGGCAGCGGCCTAGTCCTGCTGCCCAGTCCCCATTGGTTTAATTTCTTTTTTTTTTTTTTTTTACCTATAAGAAGCGGCCTAGTCCTGCTGCCCAGTCCCCATTGGTTTAATTTCTTTTTTTTTTTTTTTTTTTTACCTATAGGCAGCGCCCTTGTCTTGCTGCCCAAACCACATTGGTTTAATTTCCTTCTTTTTTTTTTCTTTTTTTTTACCTATAGGCAGTGGCCTAGTCCTGCTGCCCAGTCCCCATTGGTTTAATTTCATTCTTTTTTATTTTTTTTTATTTTTTTTTTATTTTTACCTATATGCAGCGGCCTAGACCTACTGCCCAAACCCCATTGGCTTAATTTCATTCTTTTTATTATTATTATTTTTTTAACTATAGGCAGCGGCCTAGTCCTCCTGCCCAGTCCCCATTTGTTTAATTTCTTTTTTTTTTTTTTTTTTTTTTTTTTTTTTTTTTTTTTTTTTTTTTTTTTTTTTTTTTTACCCTATAGGCAGCGGCCTAGTCCTGCTGCCCAGTCCCCTTTGGTTTAATTTCCTTCTTTTTTTTTTTTTTTTACCTATAGTCAGCGCCCTAGTCCTGCTGCCCAAACCCCATTGGTTTAATTTCCATTTTTTTTTTTTACCTCTAGACAGCCGCCTAGTCCTGCTGCCCAGTCCCCATTGGTTTAATTTCCTTCTTTTTTTTATGTTTTTTATTTTTTTATTATTATTTTTTTACCTATGGGCAGCGGCCTAGTCCTGCTGCCCAAATCCCATTGGTTTAATTTCCTTTTTTTTTTTTTTTTTTTTTACCTATATGCAGAGGCCTAGTCCTACTGCCCAAACCTCATTGGTTTAATTTCCTTCTTTTTTTTTTTTTTTTATTTTTTTATTTTTTACCTATAGGCACCGGCCTCCTCCTGCTGCCCAAACCGCATTGGTTTAATTTCCGTCTTTTTTTTTTTTTTTTTTTCACCTATAGGCAGAGGCCTAGTCCTGCTGCCCAGTCCCCATTGGTTTAATTTCTTTTTTTTCTTTTTTTTTTTCCTATAAGCAGCGGCCTAGTCCTGCTGCCCAGTCCCCATTGGTTTAATTTATTTATTTATTTATTTTTATTTTTTTACCTATAAGCAGCGGCCTAGTCCTGCTGCCCAGTCCCCATTGGTTTAATTTCTTTTTTTTTTTTTTTAACCTATAGGCAGCGCCATAGTCTTGCTGCCCGAACCACATTGGTTTAATTTCCTTCTCCTTTTTTTTTTTTTTTTTTTTTTTTTTTTTTTTTTTTTTTTTTTTTTACCTATAGGCAGCGGCCTAGTCCTGCTGCCCAGTCCCCATTGGTTTAATATCATTCTTTTTTTTTTTTTTTTCCTATAGGCAGCGGCCTAGACCTACTGCCCAAACCCCATTGGCTTAATTTCATTCGTTTTTTTTTTTTTTTTTTTTTTAACTATAAGCAGCGGCCTAGTCCTGCTGCCCAGTCCCCATTTGTTTAATTTCTTTTTTTTTTTTTTTTTTTTTACCTATAGGCAGCGCCCTAGTCCTGCTGCCCAAACCCCATTGGTTTAATTTCCTTCTCTTTTTTTTTTTTTTTTTTTTTTTTTTTTTTTTACCTATAGGCAGAGGCCTAGTCCTGCTGCCCAAACCTCATTGGTTTAATTTCCTTCTTTTTTTTTTTTTTTTTTTTACCTATATTCAGCGGCCTAATCCTACTGCCCAGTCCCCATTGGTTTAATTTCATTCTTTTTTTTGTATTTTTTTGTTTTTGTTTTTTTTTTTTTACCTATAGGCAGCGGCCTAGTCCTGCTGCCCAAACCTCATTGGTTTAATTTCCTTCTTTTTTTTTTTTTTTTTTTTTTTTTTTTTACCTATAAGCAGCGGCCTAGTCCTGCTGCCCAGTCCCCATTGGTTTAATTTCTTTTTTTTTTTTTATTTTTTTTTTTTTACCTATAGGCAGCGCCCTAGTCTTGCTGCCCAAACCACATTGGTTTAATTTCCTTCTTTTTTATTTTTTTTATTATTATTATTTTTTTTTACCTATAGGCAGCGGCCTTGTCCTGCTGCCCAGTCCCCATTGGTTTAATTTCATTCTTTTTTTTTTTTTCCTATAGGCAGCGGCCTAGACCTACTGTCCAAACCCCATTGGCTTAATTTCATTCTTTTTTTTTTTTTTTAACTATAAGCAGCGGCCTAGTCCTGCTGCCCAGTCCCCATTTGTTTAATTTCTTTTTTTTTTTTTTTTTTTTCCAATAGGCAGCGCCCTAGTCCTTCTGCCCAAACCACGTTGGATTAATTTCCTTCTTTTTTTTTATTTTTTTTTATTTTTTATTTTTACCTATAGGCAGCGGCCTAGTCCTGCTGCGCAGTCCCCATAGGTTTAATTTCCTTCTTTTTTTTTTTTTTACCTATAGGCAGCGGCCTAGTTCTGCTGACCAGTCCCCAATTGTTTAATTTCCTTTTTTTTTTTTTTTTTTTTTTTATTTTTTTTTTACCTATAGGCAGCGGCCAAGACCTACTGCCCAAACCCCATTGGTTTAATTTCCTTCCTTTTTTTTTTTTTTTTTTTTTTTTTACCTATAGGCAGAGGCCTAGTCCTGCTGCCCAAACCTCATTGGTTTAATTTCCTTCTTTTTTTTTTTTTTTTTTTTTTTACCTATAGGCAGCGGCCTAGACCTGCTGCCCAATCCCCATTGGTTTAATTTCTTTTTTTTTTTTTTTTTCATTTTCTTTTTAACCTATAGGTAGCGGCCTATTCCTGCTGCCCAAATCCCATTGGTTTAATTTCTTACTTTTTTTTTTTTTTTTTTTTACCTATAGGCAGCGGCCTAGTACTGCTACCCAGTCCACATTGGTTTAATTTCCTTCTTTTTTTTGTTTTTGTTTTTTTTTTTTTACCTATAGGCAGCGGCCTAGTCCTGCTGCCCAGTCTCCATTGGTTTAATTTCTTTTTTTTTTTTTTTTTTTTTACCTATAGGCAGCGCCCTAGTCCTGCTGCCCAAACCACATTGGTTTAATTTCCTTCTTTTTTTTATTTATTTTTTTATTTTTTTTATTTTTTATTTTTACCTATAGGCAGCGCCCTAGTCCTGCTGCCCAAACCACATTGGTTTAATTTCCTTCTTTTTTTTTTTTTTTTTTTTTTTTTTTTTACCTATAGGCAGCGGCCTAGACCTGCTGCCCAAACACAATTGGTTTAATTTCCTTCTTTTTTTTTTTTTTTTTACCTATAGGCAGCGGCCTAGTCCTGCTGCCCAAACCACATTGGTTTAATTTCCTTCTTTTTTTTTTTTTTTTTTTTTTTTTTTTTTTTTTTTTTTTTTTTTTTTTTTTTTTTTTTTTTACCTATAGGCAGCGGCCTAGTCCTGCTACCCAAACCACATTGGTTTAATTTCCTTCTTTTTTTTTTTTTTTTTTTTTTACCTATAGGCAGCGGCCTAGTCCTGCTGCCCAAACCACATTGGTTTAATTTCCTTCTTTTTTTTTTCTTTTTTTTTTTTATTTTTTTTACCTATAGGCAGTGGCCTAGTCCTGCTGCCCAGTCCCCATTGGTTTAATTTCCTTTTTGTTTTTTTTTTTTTTACCTATAGGCAGCAGCCTAGTCCTTCTGTCCAAACCCCATTGGTTTAATTTCCTTCTTTTTTTCTATTTTTTTTTTTTTTTTTTTACCTATAGGCAGTGGCTTAGTCCTGCTGCCCAGTCCCCATTGGTTTAATTTCCTTCTTTTTTTTTATTTATTTATTTATTTATTTTCTTTTACCTATAGGCAGCGCCCTAGTCCTGCTGCCCAAACCACATTGGTTTAATTTCCTTCTTTTTTTTAATTTTTTTTTAATTTTTTATTTTTACATATAGGCAGCGGCCTAGTCTTACTGCCCAAACCACATTCGTTTAATTTCATTCTTTTTTTTTTTTTTTTTTTTTTTTTATTTTTTTTTACTTATAGGCCGCGGCCTAGTCCTGCTGCTCAGTCCCTATTGGTTTAATTTCATTCTTTTTTTTTTTTTACCCTATAGGCAGCGGCCTAGTCCTGCTGCCCAAACACCATTGGTTTAATTTCCTTCTTTTTTTTCTTTTTTTCTTTTTTTTTTTACCTATAGGCAGCGGCCTAGACCTGCTGCCCAAACCCCATTGGTTTAATTTCCTTTTTTTTTTTTTTTTTTTTTTTTTTTTTTTTTTTTTTTTTTTTTTTTTTTTTACCTATAGGCAGCGGCCTAGTCCTGCCGCCCAAGCCCCATTGGTTTAATTTCTTACTTTTTTTTTTTTTTTTTTTTTTTACCTATAGGCAGTGGCCTAGTGCTGCTACCCAGTCCCCATTGGTTTAATTTCCTTCTTTTTTTTGTTTTTGTTTTTTTTTTTTACCTATAGGCAGCGGCCTAGTCCTGCTGCCCAGTCTCCATTGGTTTAATTTCTTTTTTTTTTTTTTTTTTTTTTTTTTACCTATAGGCAGCGCCCTAGTCCTGATGCCCAAACCACATTGGTTTAATTTCCTTCTTTTTATTATTTTTTTATTATTTTTTTATTTTTTATTTTTACCTATAGGCAGCGCCCTAGTCCTGCTGCCCAAACCACATTGGTTTAATTTCCTTCTTTTTTTTTTTTTTTTTTTTTTACCTATAGGCAGCGGCCTAGACCTGCTGCCCAAACCACATTGGTTTAATTTCCTTCTTTTTTTTTTTTTTTTTTTTTTTTTTTTTTTTTTTTTTTTTTACCTATAGGCAGCGGCCTAGTCCTGCTGCCCAGTCCCCATTTGTTTAATTTCCTTCTTTTTATTTTTATTTTTATTTTTTTTTAACTATAGCCAGCGGCCTAGTCCTACTGCCCAAACCACATTGGTTTAATTTCCTTCTTTTTTTTATTTTTTTTATTTTTTTTTTACCTATAGGCAGCGCCCTAGTTCTGCTGCCCAAACCACATTGGTTTAATTTCTTTTTTTTTTTTTTTTTTTTTTTTTTTTTACCTTTAGGCAGCGGCCTAGTCCTACTGCGCAAACCGCATTGGTTTAATTTCCTTCTTTTTTTTATTTTTTTACCTATAGGCAGCTGCCTAGTCGTGCTGCCCAAACCTCATTCGTTTAATTTCCTTCTTTTTTTTTTTTTTTTTTTTTTTTTTTTTTTTTTTTTTTTACTTATAGGCAGCGGCCTAGTCCTGCTGCCCAGTCCCCATTGGTTTAATTTCATTCTTTTTTTTTTCTTTTTTTTTTTTTTTTACCTATAGGCAGCGGCGTAGTCCTGCTGCCCAAACACCATTGGTTTAATTTCCTTCCTTTTTTTTTCTTTTTTTTTTTTTTACCTATAGGCAGCGGCCTAGACCTGCTGCCCAAAGCCCATTGGTTTAATTTCCTTCTTTTTTTTTTTTTTTTTTTACCTATTGGCAGAGGCCTAGTTCTGCTGCCCAAATCCCATTGGTTTAATTTCCTACTTTTTTTTTTTTTTACCTATAGGCAGCGGCCTAGTACTGCTGCCCAGTCCCCATTGGTTTAATTTCCTTCTTTTTTTTGTTTTTGTTTTTTTTTTTTTTACCTATAGGCAGCGGCCTAGTCCTGCTGCCCAGTCTCCATTGGTTTAATTTCTTTTTTTTTTTTTTTTTACCTATAGGCAGTGCCCTAGTCCTGCTGCCCAAACCACATTGGTTTAATTTCCTTCTTTTTTTTTTTTTTTTTTTTTTACCTATAGGCAGCGGCCTAGACCTGCTGCCCAAACCACATTGGTTTAATTTCCTTCTTTTTTTTTTTTTTTTTTTTTTTTTTTTTTTTTTTTTTTTTTTTACCTATAGGCAGCGGCCTAGTCCTGCTGCCCAAATCCCATTGGTTTAATTTCCTACTTTTTTTTTTTTTTACCTATAGGCAGCGGCCTAGTACTGCTGCCCAGTCCCCATTGGTTTAATTTCCTTCTTTTTTTTGTTTTTGTTTTTTTTTTTTTACCTATAGGCAGCGGTCTAGTCCTGCTGCCCAGTCCCCATTGGTTTAATTTCCTTTTTTTAGTCCTGCTGACCAAACCACATTGGTTTAATTTCCTTCTTTTTTTATTTTTTTTTATTTTTTTATTTTATTTTTTACCTATAGGCAGCGGCCTAGTCCTGCTGCCCAAACCACAATTGTTCAATTTCCTTCTTTATTTTTTTTTTCTTTTTTTTTTTTAACCTATAGGCAGCGCCCTAGTCCTGCTGCCCAAACCACATTGGTTTAATTTCCTTCTTTATTTTTTTTTATTTTTTATTTTTACCTATAGGCAGCGGCCTAGTCCTGCTGCCCAAACCCCATTGGTTTAATTTCCTACTTTTTTTTAAAATTTTTTTTTTACCTATATGCAGCGGCCTAGTCCTGCTGCCCTGTCCCCATTGGTTTAATTTCCTTCTTTTTTTTGTTTTTTTTTTGTTTTTGTTTTTTTTTTTTACCTATAGGCAGCGGCCTAGTCCTGCTGCCCAGTCCCCATTGGTTTAATTTCTTTTTTTTTTTTTTTTTTTTACCTATAGGAGGCGCCCTAGTCCTGCTGCCCAAACCACATTGGTTTAATTTCCTTCTTTTTTTTTATTTTTTTATTTTTTTATTTTACCTATAGGCAGCGGCCTAGTCTTGCTTCCCAGTCCCCATTGGTTTAATTTCATTCTTTTTTTTTTTTTTTTTTTTTTTTTTTTTTTTTTTGGCAGCGGCCTAGACCTGCTGCCCAAACCCCATTGGTTTAATTTCCTTCTTTTTTTTTTTACCTATAGGCTGCGGCCTAGTCCTGCTGCCCAAACCACATTGGTTTAATTTCCTTTTTTTTTTTTTTTTTTTTTTTTTTTTTTTTTTTTTTTTTACTTATAGGCAGCGGCCTAGTCCTGCTGCAGCGGCCTAGTCCTGCTGCCCAGTCCCCATTGGTTTAATTTCCTTCTTTTTTTTTGTTTTTTTGTTTTTACCTATAGACAGCGGCCTAGTTCTGCTGCCCAAACCACATTGGTTTAATTTCCTTCTTTTTTTTTTTTTTTTTTTTTTTTTTTTTATCTATAGGCAGCGGCCTAGTCCTGCTGCCCAGTCCCGATTGGTTTAATTTCCTTCTTTCATTTTTTTTTTTTTTTTACCTATAGGCAGCGGCCTAGTCCTGTTGCCCAAACCCCATTGGTTTAATTTCCTTCTTTTTTTTTCTTTTTTTTTTTTTACCTATAGGTAGCGGCCTAGACCTGCTGCCCAAATCCCATTGGTTTAATTTCCTTCTTTTTTTTTTCTTTTTTTTTTACCTATTTGTAGCGGCCTAGTCCTGCTGCCCAAATCCCATTGGTTTAATTTCCTTCTTTTTTTTTTTTTTTTTTTTTTTTTTTTTTTTTTTTACCTATAGGCAGCTGCCTAGTCCGGCTGCCCAGTCCCCATTGGTTTAATTTCCTTCTTTTTTTTGTTTTTTTTTTGTTTTTGTTTTTTTTTTTTACCTATAGGCAGCGGCCTAGTCCTGCTGCCCAAACCACATTGGTTGAATTTCCTTTTTTTTTTTTTTTTACATATAGGCAACGGCCTAGTCCTGCTGCCCAGTCCACATTGGTTTAATTTCCTTCTTTTTTTTGTTTTTTTTTTTTTTTTACCTATAGGCAGCGGCCTAGTCCTGCTACCCAAACCACATTGGTTTAATTTCATTCTCTTTTTTTTTTCTTTTTTCTTTTTTTTTATTTTATTTTATTTTTATTTTATACCTATAGGCAGCGGCCTAGTCCTGCTGCCCAAACCCCATTGGTTTAATTTACTTCTTTTTTTTTTTTTTTTATACCTATAGGCAGCGGCCTAGTCCTGCTGCCCAAACCCCATTGGTTTAATTTACTTCTTTTTTTTTTTTTTTTTTTTTTTTACCTATAGGTAGCGGCCTAGACCTGCTGCCCAAATCCCATTGGTTTAATTTCCTTCTTTTTTTTTTTTTTTTTTTTTTTTTTTTTTTTTTTTTTTTTTTTACCTATTTGCAGCGGCCTAGTCCTATTGCCCAAACTCCATTGGTTTAATTTTTCTTCTTTTTTTTATTTTTTTTTATTTTTATTATTTTTTTACCTATAGGCAGCGGACTAGAACTGCTGCCCAAACCCCATTGGTTTAATTTCCTTCTTTTTTTTTTCTTTTTTTTTTTTTTTTACCTATAGGCAGCGACCTAGTTTTGCTACCCAGTCCCCATTGGTTTAATTTCCATTTTTTTTTTTTTTTTTTTTTTTAACTACCTATAGGCAGCGGCCTAGACCTGCTGCACAAACCCCATTGGTTTAATTTCCTTCTTTTTTTTTTTTTTTTTTTTTTTAACCTATAGGCAGCGGCCTAGACCTGCTGCCCAGTCCCCATTGGTTTAATTTCCTACTTTTTTTTGTTTTTTTTTTACCTATAGGCAACCGCCTAGTCCTGCTGCCCAGTCCCCGTTTGTTTAATTTCTTTTTTTTTTTTTTACCAATAGGCTGCGCCCTAGTCCTTCTGCCCAAACCACGTTGGTTTAATTTCCTTTTTTTTTTTTTTTTTTTTTTTTTTTTTTACCTATAGGCAGCGGCCTAGTCCTGCTGCCCAGTCCCCATTGGTTTAATTTCATTCTTTTTTTTTTTTTTTTTTTTTTTTTTAACTATAGCCAGCGGCCTAGTCCTGCTGCCCAAACCACATTGGTTTAATTACCTTTTTTTTTTTTTTTTTACCTATAGGCAGCGCCCTAGTCCTGCTGCCCAAACCACATTGGTTTAATTTCCTTCTTTTTTTTTTTTTTTTTTTTTACCTATAGGCAGCGGCCTAGTCCTGCTGCCCAGTCCCCATTGGTTTAATTTCATTCTTTTTTTTTTTTTGTTTTTTTTTGTTTTTTTACCTATAGGCAGCGGCCTAGACCAGCTGCCAAAACCCCATTGGTTTAACTATAAGCAGCTGCCTAGTCCTGCTGCCCAGTCCCCGTTTGTTTAATTTCTTTTTTTTTTTTTTTACCAATATGCAGCGCCCTAGTCCTTCTGCCCAAACCACGTTGGTTTAATTTCCTTTTTTTTTTTTTTTTTTTTTTTTTTTTTTTACCTATAGGCAGCGGCCTATTCCTGCTGCCCAGTCCCCATTGGTTTAATTTCATTCTTTTTTTTTTTTTTTTTTTTTTTTTTTTTTTTTTTTTTACCTATAGGCAGAGGCCTAGACATGCTGCCCAAACCCCATTGGCTTAATTTCCTTCTTTTTTTTTTTATACCTATAGGCAGCGGCCTAGTCCTGCTGCCCAGTCCCCATTGGTTTAATTTCATTCTTTTTTTTTTTTTTTTTTTTTACCTATAGGCAGCGGCCTAGACCTGCTGCCCAAACCCCATTGGCTTAATTTCATTCTTTTTTTTTTTTTTAACCTATTGGCAGCGGCCTAGACCTGCTGCCCAAACCCCATTGGCTTAATTTCATTCTTTTTTTTTTTTTTTTTTTACATATAGGCAGCGGCCTAGTCCTGCTGCCCAAACCACATTGGTTTAATTTCCTTATTTTTTTTATTATTTTTTTATTTTTTTATTTTTTTTTTTACCTATAGGCAGCGGCCTAGTCCTGCTGCCCAGTCCCCATTGGTTTAATTTCCTTCATTTTTTTTTTTTTTTTTTTTTTACCTATAGTCAGCGGCCTAGACCTGCTGCCCAAACCCCATTGGCTTAATTTCATTCTTTTTTTTTTTTTTTTTTTTTTTTTTTTTTTACCTATAGGCAGCGGCCTAGACCTGCTGCCCAAACCCCATTGGCTTAATTTCATTCTTTTTTTTTTTTTTTTTTTTTACATATAGGCAGCGGCCTAGTCATGCTGCCCAAACCACATTGGTTTAATTTCCTTCTTTTTTTTATTATTTTTTTATTTTTTTATTTTTTTTTTACCTATAGGCAGCGGCCTAGTCCTGCTGCCCAGTCCCCATTGGTTTAATTTCCTTCATTTTTTTTTTTTTTTTTTTTTTTTTTTTTTTTTTTTACCTATAGGCAGCGGCCTAGTCCTGCTGCCAAAATCCCATTGGTTTAATTTCATTTTTTTTTTTTTACCTATAGGCAGAGGCCTAGTCCTACTGCCCAAACCTCATTGGTTTAATTTCCTTCTTTTTTTTTTTTTTTTTTTTTTTTTTTTTTTTTTTTTTTTTTTTTTTTTTTTTTTACCTATAGGCAGCGGGCTAGTCCTGTTGCCCAGTCCCCATTGGTTTAATTTCCTTCTTTTTTTATTTTTTTTATTTTTTATTTTTTTTATTTTTTTTTTTACCTATAGGCAGCGGCCTAGTTTGCTGCCCAAATCCCATTGGTTTAATTTCCTTTTTTTTTTTTTTTTACCTATAGGCAGAGGCCTAGTCCTACTGCCCAAACCTCATTGGTTTAATTTCCTTTTTTTTTTTTTTTTTTTTTTTTTTTTTTTTTTTTTTTTTTTTTTTTTTTTTTTTTTTACCTATAGGCAGCGGCCTAGTCCTGCTGCCCAGTCCCCATTGGTTTAATTTCTTTTTTTTTTTTTTTTTTACCTATAAGCAGCGGCCTAGTCCTGCTGCCCAGTCCCCATTGGTTTAATTTCTTTTTTTTTTTTTTTTTTTTACCTATAGGCAGCGCCCTTGTCTTGCTGCCCAAACCACATTGGTTTAATTTCCTTCTTTTTTTTTTCTTTTTTTTTACCTATAGGCAGTGGCCTAGTCCTGCTGCCCAGTCCCCATTGGTTTAATTTCATTCTTTTTTATTTTTTTTATTTTTTTTTTATTTTTACCTATATGCAGCGGCCTAGACCTACTGCCCAAACCCCATTGGCTTAATTTCATTCTTTTTATTATTATTATTTTTTTAACTATAGGCAGCGGCCTAGTCCTGCTGCCCAGTCCCCATTTGTTTAATTTCTTTTTTTTTTTTTTTTTTTTTTTTTTTTTTTTTTTTTTTACCTATAAGCAGCGGCCTAGTCCTGTTGCCCAGTCCCCATTGGTTTAATTTCTTTTTTTTTTTTTTTTTTTTTTTACCTATAGGCAGCGCCCTAGTCCTGCTGCCCAAACCCCATTGGTTTAATTTCTTTCTTTTTTTTTTTTTTTACCTATAGGCAGCGCCCTAGTCCTGCTGTCCAGTCCCCATAGGTTTAATTTCCTTCTTTTATTTTTATTTTTATATTTTATTATTATTATTTTTTTACCTATGGGCAGCGGCCTAGTCCTGCTGCCCAAATCCCATTGGTTTAATTTCCTTTTTTTTATTTTTTATTTTTTACCTATATGCAGAGGCCTAGTCCTACTGCCCAAACCTCATTGGTTTAATTTCCTTCTTTTTTTTTTTTTTTTTTTTTTTTTTTTTTTTTCACCTATAGGCTGGGGCCTAGTCCTGCTGCCCAAACCCCATTGGTTTAATTTCCTACTTTTTTTTTTTTTTTTTTTTACCTATAGGCAGCGGCCTAGTCCTGCTGCCCAGTCCCCATTGGTTTAATTTCTTTTTTTTCTTTTTTTTTTACCTATAAGCAGCGGCCTAGTCCTGCTGCCCAGTCCCCATTGGTTTAAT
This sequence comes from Ehretia macrophylla, assembly GCA_037974665.1. Classification (NCBI taxonomy): domain Eukaryota; kingdom Viridiplantae; phylum Streptophyta; class Magnoliopsida; order Boraginales; family Ehretiaceae; genus Ehretia; species Ehretia macrophylla. The sequence continues at coordinate 14,020,936 of CM075772.1, read as the reverse complement.
TTATTTATTTCTTTATTTTTATTTTTTTACCTATAAGCAGCGGCCTAGTCCTGCTGCCCAGTCCCCATTGGTTTAATTTCTTTTTTTTTTTTAACCTATAGGCAGCGCCATAGTCTTGTTGCCCGAACCACATTGGTTTAATTTCCTTCTTCTTTTTTTTTTTTTTTTTTTTTTTTTTTTTTTTTTTTTTTTTTTTTTTTTTTACCTATAGGCAGCGGCCTAGTCCTGCTGCCCAGTCCCCATTGGTTTAATATCATTCTTTTTTTTTTTTTTTCCTATAGGCAGCGGCCTAGACCTACTGCCCAAACCCCATTGGCTTAATTTCATTCGTTTTTTTTTTTTTTTTTTTTTTTAACTATAAGCAGCGGCCTAGTCCTGCTGCCCAGTCCCCATTTGTTTAATTTCTTTTTTTTTTTTTACCAATAGGCAGCGCCCTAGTCCTTCTGCCCAAACCACGTTGGTTTAATTTCCTTCTTTTTTTTTTTTTTTTTTTTTTTTTTTTTTTTTTTTTTTTTTTTTTTTTTTTTTACACCTATAGGCAGCGGCCTAGTCCTGCTGCCCAGTCCCCATAGGTTTAATTTCCTTCTTTTTTTTTTTTACATATAGGCAGCGGCCTAGTCCTGCTGCCCAGTCCCCAATTGTTTAATTTCCTTCAACTTCTTTTTTTTTTTTTTTTACCTATAGGCAGCGGCCTAGTCCTGTTGCCCAGTCCCCATTGGTTTAATTTCTTTTTTTTTTATTTTTTTATTTTTACCAATAGGCAGCGCCCTAGTCCTGCTGCCCAAACCCCATTGGTTTAATTTCCTTCTTTTTTTTTTTTTTACCTATAGGCAGCGGCCTAGTCCTACTGCCCAGTCCCCATTGTTTTAATTTCCTTCTTTTTTTTATTTTTTATTTTATTATTATTATTTTTTTACCTATAGGCAGCGGCCTAGTCCTGCTGCCCAAATCCCATTGGTTTAATTTCCTTTTTTTTTTTTTTTTTTTTTTTTTTTTTTTTTTTTTTACCTATAGGCAGAGGCCTAGTCCTACTGCCCAAACCTCATTGGTTTAATTTCCTTCTTTTTTTTCTTTTTTTTTTTATTTTTTATTTTTTACCTATAGGCAGCGGCCTAGTCCTGCTGCCCAAACCCCATTGGTTTAATTTCCTACATTTTTTTTTTTTTTTTACCTATAGGCAGCGGCCTAGTCCTGCTACCCAGTCCTCATTGGTTTAATTTCTTTTTTTTTTTTTTACCTATAAGCAGCGGCCTAGTCCTGCTGCCCAGTCCCCATTGGTTTAATTTCATTTTCTTTTTTTTTTTTTTTTTTTTTTTTTTTACCTATAGGCAGCGCCCTAGTCTTGTTGCCCAAACCACATTGGTTTAATTTCCTTCTTTTTTTTTTTTGCTTTTTTTTACCTATAGGCAGCGGCCTAGTCCTGCTGCCCAGTCCCCATTGGTTTAATTTCATTCTTTTTTTTTTTAAATTTTTTTATTTTTACCTATATGCAGCGGCCTAGACCTACTGCCCAAACCCCATTGGCTTAATTTCATTCTTGTTTTTTTTTTTTTTTGTAACTATAGGCAGCGCCCTAGTCTTGTTGCCCAAACCACATTGGTTTAATTTCCTTCTTTTTTTTTTCTTTTTTTTTACCTATAGGCAGCGGCCTAGTCCTACTGCCCAGTCCCCATTGGTTTAATTTCTTTTTTTCTTTTTTTTTTTTTTACCTATAAACAGCGGCCTAGACCTGCTGCCCAAACCCTATTGGTTTAATTTCCTTCTCTTTTTTTTTTTCTTTTTTTTTTTTTTTTACCTATAGGCAGAGGCCTAGTCCTGCTGCCCAAACCTCATTGGTTTAATTTCCTTCTTTTTTTTTTTTTTTTTTTTACCTATATTCAGCGGCCTAATCCTACTGCCCAGTCCCCATTGGTTTAATTTCATTCTTTTTTTTGTATTTTTTTGTTTTTGTTTTTTTTTTTTACCTATAGGCAGCGGCCTAGTCCTGCTGCCCAAACCTCATTGGTTTAATTTCCTTCTTTTTTTTTTTTTTTTTTTTTTTTTTTTTTTTTTTTTTTTTTTACCTATAAGCAGCGGCCTAGTCCTGCTGCCCAGTCCCCATTGGTTTAATTTCTTTTTTTTTTTTTTTTTTTTTTTTTTACCTATAGGCAGCGACCTAGTCTTGCTGCCCAAACCACATTGGTTTAATTTCCTTCTTTTTTATTTTTTTTATTATTATTTTTTTTTTTACCTATAGGCAGCGGCCTTGTCCTGCTGCCCAGTCCCCATTGGTTTAATTTCATTCTTTTTTTTTTTTTTCCTATAGGCAGCGGCCTAGACCTACTGTCCAAACCCCATTGGCTTAATTTCATTCTTTTTTTTTTTTTTAACTATAAGCAGCGGCCTAGTCCTGCTGCCCAGTCCCCATTTGTTTAATTTCTTTTTTTTTTTTTTTTTTTTTACCAATAGGCAGCGCCCTACTCCTTCTGCCCAAACCACGTTGGATTAATTTCCTTCTTTTTTTTTATTTTTTTTAATTTTTTATTTTTACCTATAGGCAGCGGCCTAGTCCTGCTGCCCAGTCCCCATAGGTTTAATTTCCTTCTTTTTTTTTTTTTACCTATAGGCAGCGGCCTAGTTCTGCTGACCAGTCCCCAATTGTTTAATTTCCTTTTTTTTTTTTTTTTTTTTTTTTTTTTTTTTTTTACCTATAGGCAGCGGCCAAGACCTACTGCCCAAACCCCATTGGTTTAATTTCCTTCCTTTTTTTATTTTTTTTTATTTTACCTTTAGGCAGAGGCCTAGTCCTGCTGCCCAAACCCCATTGGTTTAATTTCCTTCTTTTTTTTATTTTTTTTATTTTACATATTGGCAGAGGCATAGACCTGCTGACCAAACCGCATTGGTTTAATTTCCTTATTTTTTTTTTACCTATAGGCAGCGGCCTAATTCTGCTGCCCAAATCCCATTGGTTTAATTTCTTACCTTTTTTTTTTTTTTTTTTTTTTTTTTTACCTATAGGCAGCGGCCTAGTACTGCTACCCAGTCCACATTGGTTTAATTTCCTTCTTTTTTTTGTTTTTGTTTTTTTTTTTACCTATAGGCAGCGGCCTAGTCCTGCTGCCCAGTCTCCATTGGTTTAATTTCTTTTTTTTTTTTTTTTTTTTTTTTTACCTATAGGTAGCGCCCTAGTCCTGCTGCCCAAACCACATTGGTTTAATTTCCTTCTTTTTTTTATTTTTTTTATTATTATTTTTATTTTTTATTTTTACCTATAGGCAGCGCCCTAGTCCTGCTGCCCAAACCACATTGGTTTAATTTCCTTCTTTTATTTTTTTATTTTATTTTTTTTTTTTTACCTATAGGCAGCGGCCTAGACCTGCTGCCCAAACACAATTGGTTTAAT
>CM075772.1:14002551-14012551 GCA_037974665.1 Ehretia macrophylla | reverse complement strand
TTTAATTTTCTTCTTTTTTTTTTTTTCTTTTTTTTTTTTTTTTTTTACCTATAGGCATCGGCCTAGTCCTGCTGCCCAGTCCCCATTGGTTTAATTTCCTTCTTTTTTTTTTTTTTTTTTTTTTTATACCTATATGCAGCGGCCTAGTCCTACTGCCCAAACCACATTGGTTTAATTTCCTTCTTTTTTTTTTCTTTTTTTTTTATCTATAGGCAGCGGCCTAGTCCTGCTGCCCAAACCACATTGGTTTAATTTACTTCTTTTTTTTTCTTTTTTTTTTTTTTTTTTTTTTTTTTTTTTTTTTTTTTTTTTTACCTATAGGCAGCGGCCTAGTCCTGCTGCCCAGTCCCTATTGGTTTAATTTCCTTTTTTTTGTTTTTTTTGTTTTTTTTGTTTTTTTTTTACCTATAGGCAGCGGCCTAGTCCAGCTGTCCAAACCCCATTGGTTTAATTTCCTTCTTTTTTTTCTTTTTTTTACCTATAGGCAGCGGCCTAGACCTGCTGCCCAAACCCCATTGGTTTAATTTCCTTCTTTTTTTTTTCTTTTTTTTTTTTTTTTTTTTTTTTTTTTTTTTTTTTTACCTATAGGCAGCGGCTTAGTCCTGTTGCCCAGTCCCCATTGGTTTAATTTCCTTCTTTTTTCTTTTTTTTTTATTATTTATTTATTTTTTTTTTTTTACCTATAGGCAGTGGCCTAATCCTGCTGTCTAGTCCCCATTGGTTTAATTTAATTCTTTTTTTTTTTTTTTTTTACCTATAGGCAGCGGCCTAGTCCTGCTGCCTAGTCCCCATTGGTTTAATTTCCTTCTTTTTTTTTTTTTTTTTTTTTTTTTTTTTTTTTTTTTTTTTTTACCTATAGGCAGCTGCCTAATCCTGCTGCCCAGTCCCCATTGGTTTAATTTCCTTCTTTTTCTTGTTTTTTTTTTGTTTTTGTTTTTTTTTTTTTTTTACCTATAGGCAGCGGCCTAGTCCTGCTGCCCAAACCACATTGGTTTAATTTCCTTCTTTTTTTTTTTTTTTTTTTTACATATAGGCAGCGGCCTAGTCCTGCTGCCCAGTCCACATTGGTTTAATTTCCTACTTTTTTTGTTTTTTTGTTTTTACCTATAGCCAGCGGCCTAGTCCTGCTGCCCAAACCACATTGGTTTAATTTCATTCTTTTTTTTTTTTTTTTTTTTTTTTTTTTTTTTTTTTTTTTTTTTTTTTTTTACCTATAGGCAGCGGCCTAGTCCTGCGGCCCAAACCCCATTGGTTTAATTTCCTTATTTTTTTTCTTTTTTTTTTTTACCTACAGGTAGCGGCCTAGACCTGCTGCCCAAATCCCATTGGTTTAATTTCCTTCTTTTTTATCTTTTTTTTTTTTTTTTTTTTACCTATTTGCAGCGGCCTAGTCCTATTGCCCAAACTCCATTGGTTTAATTTCCTTCTTTTTTTTATTTTTTTTATTTTTTATTATTATTATTTTTTTACCTATAGGCAGCGGACTAGAACTGCTGCCCAAACCCCATTGTTTTAATTTCCTTCTTTTTTTTTTTTTTTTTTTTTTTTTTTTTTTTTTTTTTAACCTATAGGCAGCGGCCTAGACCTGCTGCCCAGTCCCCATTGGTTTAATTTCCTACTTTTTTTGTTTTTTTTTTACCTATAGGTAACCGCCTAGTCCTGCTGCCCAAACCCCATTGGTTTAATTTTCTTCTTTTTTTTATTTTTTTTTTCTTTTTTATTTTATTTTTACCTATAGGCAGCGGACTAGTTCTGCTGCCCAGTCCCCATTGGTTTAATTTCCATCTTTTTTTTGTTTTTTTTTTTTACCTATAGGCAGCGGCCTAGTCCTGCTGCCCAAACCACATTGATTTAATTTCATTCTTTTTTTTTTCTTTTTTTTTTTTTTTTAGGCAGCGGCCTAGTCCTGCTGCCCAAACCCCATTGGTTTAATTTCCTTCTTTTTTTTCTTTTTTTTTTTTTACCTATAGGTAGCGGCCTAGACCTGCTGCCCAAATCCCATTGGTTTAATTTCCTTCTTTTTTTTTTTTTTTTTTTACCTATTTGCAGCGGCCTAGTCCTATTGCCCAAACTCCATTGGTTTAATTTCCTTCTTTTTTTATTTTTTTTTATTTTTTATTATTATTATTTTTTTACCTATAGGCAGCGGACTAGAACTGCTGCCCAAACCCCATTGGTTTAATTTCCTTCTTTTTTTTTTTTTTTTTTTTTTTTACCTATAGGCAGCGACCTAGTTCTGCTGCCCAGTCCCCATTGGTTTAATTTCCTTCTTTTTTTTCTTTTTTTTTTTTTTTACCTATAAGCAGCGGCCTAGACCTGCTGCACAAAACCCATTGGTTTAATTTCCTTCTTTTTTTTTTTTTTTTTTTAACCTATAGGCAGCGGCCTAGACCTGCTGCCCAGTCCCTATTGGTTTAATTTCCTACTTTTTTTTGTTTTTTTTTTTACCTATAGGCAACCGCCTAGTCCTGCTGCCCAAACCCCATTGGTTTAATTTTCTTCTATTTTTATTATTTTTTTTTTCTTTTTTTTTTACCTATAGGCAGCGGCCTAGTCCTGCTGCCCAGTCCCCATTGGTTTAATTTCGTTCTTTTTTTTTTTTTTTTTTTTTTTTTTTTTTTTTTTTTTTTTTTACCTATAGGCAGCGGCCTAGTCCTACTGCCCAAACCACATTGGTTTAATTTCCTTCTTTTTTTTTTTTTTTTTATCTATAGGCAGCGGCCTAGTCCTGCTGCCCAAACCACATTGGTTTAATTTCCTTCTTTTTTTTTTTTTTTTTTTTTTTTTTTTTTTTTTTTACCTATAGGCAGCCGCCTAGTCCTGCTGCCCAGTCCCTATTGGTTTTATTTCCTTTTTTTTTTTTAATTTTATTTTTATTTTTTTTTACCTATAGGCAGCGGCCTAGTCCTGCTGTCCAAACCCCATTGGTTTAATTTCCTTCTTTTTTTTCTTTTTTTTTTTTACCTATAGGCAGCGGCCTAGACCTGCTGCCCAAACCCCATTGGTTTAATTTCCTTCTTTCTTTTTTCTTTTTTTTTTTTCTTTTTTTTTTTTTTACCTATAGGCAGCGGCTTAGTTCTGCTGCCCAGTGCCCATTGGTTTAATTTCCTTCTTTTTTTCTTTTTTTTTTTATTATTTATTTATTTATTTATTTTTTACCTATAGGCAGCGGCCTAATCCTGCTGTCCAGTCCCCATTGGTTTAATTTCCTTTTTTTTTTTTTTTACCTATAGGCAGCGGCCTAGTCCAGCTGCCCAGTCCCCATTGGTTTAATTTCCTTCTTTTTTTTTTTTTTTTTTTGTACCTATAGGCAGCTGCCTAGTCCTGCTGCCCAGTCCCCATTGGTTTAATTTCCTTCTTTTTTTTGTTTTTTTTTTGTTTTTGTTTTTTGTTTTTTTACCTATAGGCACCGGCCGAGTCCTGCTGCCCAAACCACATTGGTTTAATTTCCTTCTTTTATTTTTTTTTATTTTTTATTTTTACATATAGGCAGCGGCCTAGTCCTGCTGCCCAGTCCAAATTGGTTTAATTTCCTTTTTTTTTTGTTTTTTTTTTTTTACCTATAGGCAGCGGCCTAGTCCTGCTGCCCAAACCACATTGGCTTTTTTTTTTTTTTTTTTTTTTTTTTTTTTTTTTTTTTCCCTATAGGCAGGGGCCTAGTCCTGCTGCCCAAACCCCATTGGTTTAATTTCCTTCTTTTTTTTCTTTTTACCTATTGGTAGCGGCCTAGACCTGCTGCCCAAATCCCATTGGTTTAATTTCCTTCTTTTTCTTTTTTTTTTTTTTTTTTTTTTTACCTATTTGCAGCGGCCTTGTCCTATTGCCCAAACTCCATTGGTTTAATTTCCTTCTTTTTTTATTTATTTTTTATTTTTTATTATTATTATTTTTTTACCTATAGGCAGCGGACTAGAACTGCTGCCCAAACCCCATTGGTTTAATTACCTTCTTTTTTTTTTTTTTTTTTTTTTACATATAGGCAGCGACCTAGTTCTGCTGCCCAGTCCCCATTGGTTTAATTTCCTTCTTTTTTTTCTTTTTTTTTTTTTTTTTTTTTTACCTATAAGCAGCGGCCTAGACCTGCTGCACAAACCCCATTGGTTTAATTTCCTTCTTTTTTTTTTTTTTTTTTTTAACCTATAGGCAGCGGCCTAGACCTGCTGCCCAGTCCCCATTGGTTTAATTTCCTACTTTTTTTTGTTTTTTTTTTTACCAATAGGCAACCACCTAGTCCTGCTGCCCAAACCCCATTGGTTTAATTTTCTTCTTTTTTTTATTTTTTTTTTCTTTTTTTTTTTTTTTTTTTACCTATAGGCAGCGGCCTAGTCCTGCTGCCCAGTCCCCATTGGTTTAATTTCCTTCTTTTTTTTTTTTTGGCAGCGGCCTAGTCCTGCTGCCCAAACCCCATTGGTTTAATTTCCTTTTTTTTTTTTTTTTTTTTTTTTTTTTTTTTTTTTTTTTTTTTACCTATAGGCAGCGGCCTAGTCCTGCTGCCCAGTCCCCATTGGTATAATTTCCTACTTTTTTTTGTTTTTTTTTTACCTATAGGCAACCACCTAGTCCTGCTGCCCAAACCCCATTGGTTTAATTTTCTTCTTTTTTTATTTTTTTTTTCTTTTTTTTTTTTTTTTTTTTTTTACCTATAGGCAGCGGCCTAGTCCTGCTGCCCAGTCCCCATTGGTTTAATTTCCCTCTTTTTTTTTTTTTTGGCAGCGGCCTAGTCCTGCTGCCCAAACCCCATTGGTTTAATTTCCTTTTTTTTTTTTTTTTTTTTTTTTTTTTTTACCTATAGGCAGCGGCCTAGTTCTGCTGCCCAGTCCCCATTGGTTTAATTTCCTTCTTTTTTTTTATTTTTTTATTTTTTTACCTATAGGCAGCGGCCTAGTCCTGCTGCCCAAACCACATTGGTTTAATTTCCTTCTTTTTTTTTTCTTTTTTTTTTATCTATAGGCACCGGCCTAGTCCTGCTGCCCAAACCACATTGGTTTAATTTCCTTCTTTTTTTTTTCTTTTTTTTTTTTTTTTACCTATAGGCAGCGGCCTAGTCCTGCTGCCCAGTCCCTATTGGTTTAATTTTCTTTTTTTTTTTTTTTTTTTTTTTTTTTTTTTACCTATAGGCAGCGGCCTAGTCCTAGTTTCCAAACCCATTGGTTTAATTTCCTTCTTTTTTTTCTTTTTTTTTCTTTTTTTTTTTTTTACCTATAGGCAGCGGCCTAGACCTGCTGCCCAAACCCCATTGGTTTAATTTCCTTCTTTTTTTTTTTTTTTTTTTTTTTTTTTTTTTTTTTTTTTTTTTTTACCTATAGGCAGCGGCTTAGTCCTGCTGCCCAGTCCCCATTGGTTTAATTTCCTTCTTTTTTTCTTTTTTTATTTTATTTTTTTTTACCTATAGGCAGCGGCCTAATCCTGCTGTCCAGTCCCCATTGGTTTAATTTCTTTCTTTTTTTTTGTTTTTTTTTTTTGTTTACCTATAGGCAGCGGCCTAGTTCTGCTGCCCAGTCCCCATTGGTTTAATTTCCTTCTTTTTTTTTATTTTTTTTTTACCTATTGGCAGCGGCCTAGACCTGCTGCCCAAACCCCATTGGTTTAATTTACTTCTTTTTTTTTTCTTTTTCTTTTTTTTTTAACCTATAGGCAGCGGCCTAGTCCTGCTGCCCAAACCACATTGGTTTAATTTCCTTTTTTTTTTTTTTTTACCTATAGGCAGCGGCCTAGTCCTGCTGCCCAGTCCACATTGGTTTAATTGCCTTCTTTTTTTTTTTTAACCTATATGCACCGGCCTTGTCTTATTGCGCAAACCCCATTGGTTTAATTTCCTTTTTTTTTATTTTTTTTTATTTTTTATTATTATTTTTTTTACCTATAGGCAGCAGCCTAGAACTGCTGCCCAAACCCCATTGGTTTAATTTTCTTCTTTTTTTTATTTTTTTATTTTTTACCTATAGGCAGAGGCCTAGTCCTGCTGCCCAGTCCCCATTGGTTTTATTTCCTTCTTTTTTTTTTTTTTTTTTTTTTACCTATAGGCAGCGCCCTAGTCCTGCTGCCCAAACCACATTGGTTTAATTTCCTTCTTTTTTTTATTTATTTTTATTTATTTTTTACCTAAAGGCAGCGGCCTAGTCCTGCTGCACAAACCCCATTGGTTTAATTTCTTTCTTTTTTTTTTCTATAGGCAGCTGCATAGACCTGCTGCCCAAACCACATTGGTTTAATTTCCTTCTTTTTTTTTTTTTTTTTTTTTTTTTTTTTTTTTTTTTTTTTTTTTTTTTACCAGTAGGCAGCGGCATAGTCCTGCTGCCCTGTCCCAATTGGTTTAATTTCCTTCTTTTTTTTTCTTTTTTTTTTTATTTTTTTTACCTATAGGCAGCGGCCTAGTCCTGCTGCCCAGTACCCATTGGTTTAATTTCCTTCTCTTCTTTTTTTTTTTTTTTTTTTTTTTTTTTTTTTTTTTTACCTATAGGCAGCGGCCTAGTCCTGCTGCCCAGTACCCATTGGTTTAATTTCCTTCTCTTTTTTTTTTTTTTTTTTACCTATAGGCAGCGGCATAGTCCTGCTGCCCTGTCCCCATTGGTTTAATTTCCTTCTTTTTTTTTTCTTTTTTTTTTTTTTATTTTTTACCTATATGCAGCGGCCTAGTCCTGCTGCCCAAACCGCATTGGTTTAATTTCCTTCTTTTTTTTCTTTTTTTTTTATTTTTTTATTTTTTACCTATAGGCAACGGCCTAGACCTACTGCCCAAACCCCATTGGTTTAATTTCCATCTTTTTTTTTTGTTTTTTAACCTATAGGCAGCGGCCTAGTCCTGCTGCCCAAACCACATTGGTTTAATTTCCCTCTTTTTTTTTTTTAACCTATAGGCAGCGGCCTAGTTCTGCTGCCCAAACCACATTTGTTTAATTTCCATCTTTTTTTTAACCTATAGGCAGCGGCCTAGTCCTGCTGCCCAAACCACATTGGTTTAATTTCCTTCTTTTTTTCTATTTTTATTTATTTTTTATTTTTTACCTATAGGCAGCAGCCTAGACCTACTGCCCAAACCCCATTGGTTTAATTTCCGTCCTTTTTTTTTTTTTTAACCTATAGGCAGCGGCCTAGTCCTACTGCCCAGTCCACATTGGTTTAATTTCCTTTTTTTTTTTTTACCTATAGGCAGCGGCCTAGTCCTGCTGCCCAGTCCCCATTGGTTTAATTTCCTTCTTTTTTTATTTTTTTATTTTATTTTTTATTTTTTAATTTTTTTTTTACCTATAGGCAGCGGCCTAGTCCTGCTGCCCAAACCCCATTGGTTTAATTTTCTTCTTTTTTTTTTATTTTTTTTGTTTTTTTATTTTTTACCTATAGGCAGCGGCCTAGACCTGCTGCCCAAACCCCATTGGTTTAATTTCCTTCTTTTTTTTTTCTTTTTTTTTTTTTTTAACCTATAGGCAGCGGCCTAGTCCTGCTGCCCAAACCACATTGGTTTAATTTCCTTATTTTTTTTTTCTTTTTTTTTTTTTACCTATAGGCAGCGGCCTAGTCCTGCTGCCTAGTCCACATTGGTTTAATTGCCTTCTTTCTTCTTTTTTTTTTTTTTAACCTATAGGCAGCGGCCTAGTCCTGCTGCCCAAACCACATTGGTTTAATTTCCTTCTTTTTTTTTTTTTTTTTTTTTTTTTTTTTTTTTTTTTTTTTTTTTTTTTTTTTTTTTTTACCTATAGGCAGCGGCATAGTCCTGCTGCCCTATCCCCATTGGTTTAATTTCCTTCTTTTTTTTTTCTTTTTTTTTTCTTTTTTTTTACCTATAGGCAGCGGCCTAGTCCTGCTGCCCATTACCCATTGGTTTAATTTCTTTCTCTTTTTTTTTTTTTTTTTTTTTTTTTTTTTTTTTTTTTTTTTTTTTTTTTTTTTTTACCTATAGGCAGCGGCCTAGTCCTGCTGCCCAGTACCCATTAGTTTAATTTCCTTCTTTTTTTTCTTCTTTTTTTTTTTCTTTTTTTTTTTTTTTTTTTTTACCTATAGGCGGCGGTCCTGCTGCCCTGTCCCCATTGCTTTAATTTCCTTCTTTTTATTTTTAGTGATTATTTTTTTTTTTTTACCTATAGGCAGCGGCCTAGTCCTGCTGCCCAAACCACATTGGTTTAATTTCCTTTTTTTTTTTTTTTTACCTATAGGCAGCGGCCTAGTCCTGCTGCCCAAACCGCATTGGTTTAATTTCCTTCTTTTTTTCTTTTTTTTTATTTTTTTATTTTTTACCTATAGGCAGCGGCCTAGACCTACTGCCCAAACCCCATTGGTTTAATTTCCATCTTTTTTTTTTTTTAACCGATAGGCAGCGGCCTAGTCCTGCTGCCCAAACCACATTGGTTTAATTTTCATCTTTTTTTTTTTTAACCTAAAGGCAGCGGCCTAGTTCTGCTGCCCAAACCACATTTGTTTAATTTCCATCTTTTTTTTTTAACCTATAGGCTGCGGCCTATTCCTGCTGCCCAAACTACATTGGTTTAATTTCCTTCTTTTTTTTCTTTTTTTTTTTTACCTATAGGCAGCGGCCTAGTCGTGCTGCCCAGTCCCCTTGGTTTAATTTATTTCTTTTGTTTATTATTTTTTTTTTACCTATAGGCAGCGGCCTTGTCCTGCTGCCCAGTCCCATTGGTTTAATTTTCTTCTTTTTTTTTTTGTTTTTTTTTTTTTTTTTTTTTTTTTTTTTTTTTTTTTTACCTATAGGCAGCGGCATAGTCCTGCTGCCCAGTCCCCATTGGTTTAATTTCCTTCTTTTTTTTTATTTTTTTATTTTTTTTTTTACCTATAGTCAGCGGCATAGTCCTGCTGCCCAGTCCCCATTGGTTTAATTTCCTTCTTTTTTTTTTTTTTTTTTTACCTATAGTCAGCCGCATAGTCCTGCTGCCCAGTCCCCATTGGTTTAATTTCCTTCTTTTTTTTTTTTTTTTTTTTTTTTTTTACCTATAGGCATCGGCCTAGTCCTGTTGCCCAAACCCCATTGGTTTAATTTCCTTCTTTTTTTTTCTTTTTTTGTTTTTTTGTTTTTTTTTTTTTTTTTTGTTTTTTTTTTTTTTGCCTATAGGCAGCGGCATAGTCCTGCTGCCAAGTCCCCATTGGTTTAATTTCCTTCTTTTTTTTTTTTTTTACCTATAGGCAGCGACCTAGTTCTGCTGCCCAGTCCCCATTGGTTTAATTTCCTTCTTTTTTTTTATTTTTTTATTTTTTTTTTCTTTTTTTTTTTTACCTATAGGCAGCGGCCTAGTCCTGCTACTCAAACCCCATTGGTTTAATTTCCTTCTTTTTTTTTGTTTTTTTTTTAACCTATAGGCAGCGGCCTAGTCCTGCTGCCCAAACCACATTGGTTTAATTTCTTTCTTTTTTTTTTTTTTTTTTTTTTACCTATATGCAGCGGCCTAGTCCTGCTGCCCAGTCCCCATTGGTTTAATTTCCTTCTTTTTTTTTATTTTTTTATTTTTTACCTATAGTCAGCGGCCTAGTCTTGCTGCCCAGTCCCCATTGGTTTAAATTCTTTCTTTTTTTTTTTTTTTTTTTACCTATAGTCAGCCGCATAGTCCTGCTGCCCAGTCCCCATTGGTTTAATTTCCTTCTTTTTTTTTTTTTTTTTTTTTTTTTTTTACCTATAGGCATCGGCCTAGTCCTGCTGCCCAAACCCCATTGGTTTAATTTCCTTCTTTTTTTTTGTTTTTTTGTTTTTTTGTTTTTTTTTTTTTTTTTTTTTTTTTTTTTGCCTATAGGCAGCGGCATAGTCCTGCTGCCAAGTCCCCATTGGTTTAATTTCCTTCTTTTTTTTTTTTTTTACCTATAGGCAGCGACCTAGTTCTGCTGCCCAGTCCCCATTGGTTTAAATTCCTTCTTTTTTTTTATTTTTTTATTTTTTTTTTCTTTTTTTTTTTTACCTATAGGCAGCGGCCTAGTCCTGCTGCTCAAACCCCATTGGTTTAATTTCCTTCTTTTTTTTTGTTTTTTTTTTTAACCTATAGGCAGCGGCCTAGTCCTGCTG
>CM075772.1:13987551-13997551 GCA_037974665.1 Ehretia macrophylla | reverse complement strand
CCAAACCCCATTGGTTTAATTTCCTACTTTTTTTTTTTTTTTTACCTATAAGCAGCGGCCTAGTTCTGCTGCCCAGTCCCCATTGGTTTAATTTCCTTTTTTTTTTTTTTTTTTACCTATAGGCAGCGGCCTAGTCCTGCTGCCCAAACCACATTGGTTTAATTTCCTTCTTTTTTTTTTTTTTACCTATTGGCAGCGGCCTAGTCCTTCTGCCCAGTCTCCATTGGTTTAATTTCCTTCTTTTTTTTTTTTTTTTTTTTATCTATACGCAGCGGCCTAGTCCTGCTGCCCAGTCCCCATTTGTTTAATTTCCTTCTTTTTTTTTTTCTTTTTCTTTTTTTTTTTGCCTATAGGCTGCGGCCTAGTCCTGTTGCCCAGTCCCCATTGGTTTAATTTCTTTTTTTTTTTTTTTTTTTTTTTTTTTTTTTTTTTACCTAAAGGCAGCGGCTTAGTCCTGCTGCCCAAACCCCATTGGTTTAATTTCCTACTTTTTTTTTTATTTTTACCTAAAGGCAGCGGCCTAGTCCTGCTGCCCAAACCCCATTGGTTTAATTTCCTACTTTTTTTTTTTATTTTTACCTATTGGCAGCGGTCTAGTCCTGCTGCCCAGTCCCCATTGGTTAAATTTCCATCTTTTTTTTTTTTTTACCTATAGGCAGCGGCCTAGTCCTGCTGCCCAAACCCCATTGGTTTAATTTCCTTTTTTTTTTTTTTTTCCTATAGGCACCGGCCTAGTTCTGCTGCCAAGTCCCCATTGGTTTAATTTCCTTTTTTTTTTTTTTTTACCTATAAGCAGCGACCTAGTCCTGCTGCCCAGACCCTATTGGTTTAATTTCCTTCTTTTTTTTTTTTTTACCTATTGGCAGCGGCCTAGTCCTTCTGCCCAGTCTCCATTGGTTTAATTTCCTTCTTTTTTTTTTTTTTTTTTTTTTATCTATACGCAGCGGCCTAGTCCTGCTGCCCAGTCCCCATTTGTTTAATTTCCTTCTTTTTTTTTCTTTTTCTTTTTTTTTTTACCTATAGGCTGCGGCCTAGTCCTGTTGCCCAGTCCCCATTGGTTAAATTTCTTTCTTTTTTTTTTTATTTTTTATTTTTTATTTTTTTTACCTATAGGCAGCGGCCTAGTCCTGCTGCCCAAACCACATTGGTTTAATTTCCTTCTTTTTTTTTTTTTTTTTTTTTTTACCTATAAGCAGCGGCGTAGTCCTGCTGCCCAAACCACATTGGTTTAATTTCCTTCTTTTTTTTTTTTTTTTTTTTTACCTATAGGCAGCAGCCTAGTCCTGCTGCCCAAACCCCATTGGTTTAATTTCCTTCTTTTTTTTTTACATTTTTTTTCTTTTTTTTTTTTTTTTTTTTTTTTTACCTATAGGCAGCAGCCTAGTCCTGCTGCCCAGTCCCCATTGGTTGAATTTTTTTTTTTTTTTTTTTTTTTTTTTTTTTTTTTTTTTTTTTTTTTTTTTTTACCTATAGGCAGCGGCCTAGTCCAGCTGCCCAAACCCATTGGATTAATTTCCTTCTTTTTTTTTTTTTATCTATAAGCAGCGGCCTAGTCCTGCTGCCCAGTCCCCATTGGTTTAATTTTTTTTTTTTTTTTTTTTTTTTTCACCTATATGTAGCGGCCTAGTCCTGCTGCCCAAACCACATTGGTTTAATTTCCTTTTTTTTTTTTTTTTTTTTTTTTTTTTTTTTTTTTTTACCTATAGGCAGCGGCCTAGTCCTGCTGCCCAGTCCCCATTGGTTGAATTTCCTTTTTTTTTTTTTTTTACCTATAGGCAGCGGCCTACTCCTGCTGTCCAAACCCCATTGGTTTAATTTCCTTCTTTATTTTATTTTATTTTTATTTTTTTTTACCTATAGGCAGCGGCCTAGTCCTGCTGCACAAACCACATTGGTTTAATTTACTTCTTTTTTTTTTTTTTTTTTTTTTTTTTTTTTTTTTACCTATAGGCAGCGGCATAGTCCTGCTGCCCAAACCACATTGGTTTAATTTCTTCCTTCTTTCTTTTTATTTTTTATTTTTTCATTTTTACCTATAGGCAGCGGCCTAGTCCTGCTGCCCAATCCCCATTGGATTAATTTCATTTTTTTTTTTTAAAACTATAGGCAGCGGCCTAGTCATGCTGCCCAAACCCCATTGGTTTAATTTCCTTCTTCTTTTTTTTTTTTTTTTTTTGTCTTACCTATATGCAGCGGCCTAGACCTGCTGCCAAAACCCCATTTGATTAATTTCCTTTTTTTTTTTTTTTTTTTTTTTTTACCTATAGGCAGCGTCCTAGTCCTGCTGCCCAAACCCCATTGGTTTAATTTCCTATGTTTTTTTTTTTTTTTACCTATAGGCAGCAGCCTAGTCCTACTGCACAGTCCCCATTGGTTTAATTTCCTTCTTCTTTTTTTTTACCAATAGGCAGCGGCCTAGTCCTGCTGCCCAAACCACATTGGTTTAATTTCCTTTTTTTTTTTTTTTTTTACCTATTGGCAGCGGTCTAGTCCTGCTGCCCAGTCCCCATTGGTTTAATTTCCATCTTTTTTTTTATATTTTATTTTACCTATAGGCAGCGGCCTAGTCCTGCTGCCCAAACCCCATTGGTTTAATTTCCTTCTTTTTTTTATTTTTTTAATTTTTTTTATTTTTTTAATTTTTTTTTACCTATAGGCAGCGGCCTAGTCCTGCTGCCCAAACCTCATTGGTTTAATTTCCTTTTTTTTTTTTTTTACCTATAGGCAGCGGCCTAGTCCTGCTGCCCAGTCCCCATTGGTTGAATTTCCTTCTTTTTTTTATTTTATTTTTTTTACCTATAGGCAGCGGCCTATTCCTGCTGCCCAGTCCCCATTGGTTGAATTTCCTTTTTTTTTTTTTTACCTATAGGCAGCGGTCTAGTCCTGTTGCCCAAACCCCATTGGTTTAATTTCATTCTTTTTTTTTCTTTTTTTTTTTTTTTTTTTACCTATAGGCAGCGGCCTACTCCTGCTGCCCAGTCCCCATTGGTTTAATTTCCTTCTTTTTTTTTTTTTTTTTTTTTTTTTTTTTTTTTTTTTTACCTATAGGCAGTGGCCTATTCCTGCTGTCCAAACCCCATTGGTTTAATTTCCTTCTTTTTTTTCTATTTTTTTTATTATTTTTTTTTTTACCTATAGGCAGCGGCCTAGACCTGCTGCCCAAACCCCATTGGTTTAATTTCCTTCTTTTTTTTTTTCTTTTTTTTTTTTTTTACCTATAGACAGCGGCCTAGTCCTGCTGTCCAGTCCCCATTGGTTTAATTTCCTTCTTTTTTTCTTTTTTTTTTTTCTTTTTTTTCTTTTTTTTTTACCTATAGGCAGCGGCCTAATCCTGCTGTCCAGTCCCCATTGGTTTAATTTCCTTCTATTTTTTATTTTTTTATTTTTTACCTATAGGGAGTGGCCTAGTCCTGCTGCCCAGTCCCCATTGGTTTAATTTTCTTCTTTTTTTTTTGTTTTTTGTTTTTTTTTTTTTTTTTTTTTTTTTTTTTTTTTTTTTTTTTTTTTTTTTTTTTTTAATCTATAGGCAGCGGCCTAGTCCTGCTGCCCATACCACATTGGTTTAATTTCCTTCTTTCTTTTTATTTTTATTTTTATTTTTATTATTTTTTTTTAACCTATAGGCAGCGGCCTAGACCTGCTGCCCAAACCCCATTTGTTTAATTTTCTAATTTTTTTTTTTACCTATAGGCAGCGGCCTAGTCCTGCTGCCCAAACCTCATTGGTTTAATTTCCTTCTTATTTTTTTTTTATTTATTTTATTTTATTTTTTACCTATAGGCAGCGGCCTAGCTCTGCTGCCCAAACCCCATTGGTTTAATTTCATTCTTTTTTTTTTTTTTTTTTTTTTTTTTTTTTTTTACCTATAGGCAGCGGCCTAGTCTTGCTGCCGAGTCCTCCCATTGGTTTAATTTCATTTTTTTTTTCTTTTTTTTTACCTATAGGCAGCGGCCTAGTCCTGCTGCCCAAACCCCATTGGTTTAATTTCCTTCTTTTTTTTTTTTTTTACCTATAGGCAGCGGCCTAGTCCCTCTGCCTAGTCCCCATTGGTTTAATAATTTCCTTCTTTTTTTTTTTTTTTTTTTTTTTTTTTTTTTTTTTTTTTTTACCTATAGGCAGCGGCCTAGTCATGCTGCCCAAACCACATTGGTTTAATTTCCTATTTTTTTTTTTTTACCTATAGGCAGCGGCCTAGTCCTGCTGCCCAAACCCCATTCGTTTAATTTCCGTCTTTATTTTATTTTATTATTTTTTTTTTATTTTTTATTTTTACCTATAGGCAGCGTCCTAGTCCTGCTGCCCAAACCCCATTGGTTTAATTTCGTTTTTTTTTTTTTTTTTTACCTATAGGCAGCGGCCTAGTCTTGCTGCCCAAACCCCATTGGTTTAATTTAATTCTTTTTTTTTGTTTTTTGTTTTTTTTTTTTTTTTACCTATAGGCAGCGGCCTAGTCCTGCTGCCCAGTCCCCATTGGTTTAATTTCCTTTTTTTTTTTTTTTACCTATAGGCAGCGGCCTAGTGCTGCTGCCCAAACCACATTGGTTTAATTTTCTTCTTTTTTTTTTTTTTTTTTTTTTTTTATTTTTTACCTATAGGCAGCGGCCTAGTCCTGCTGCCCAAACCCCATTGGTTTAATTTCCTTCTTTTTTTTTTTTTTTACCTATAGGCAGCGGCCTAGTCCTGCTACCCAGTACCCATTGGTTTAATTTCCTTATTTTTTTTTTTTTTTTTTTTTTTTTTTTCACCTATAGGCAGCGGCCTAATCCTGCTGCCCAAACCCCATTGGTTTAATTTCATTTTTTTTTTACCTATAGGCAGTGGCCTAGTCCTGCTGTCCAAACCCCATTGGTTTAATTTCCTTCTTTTTTTTTTTTTTTACCTATAGGCTGCGGCCTAGTCTTGCTGCCCAGTCCCCATTGGATTAATTTAATTTTTTTTTTTTTTTACCTATAGGCAGCGGCCTAGTCCTGCTGCCGAAACCCCATTGGTTTAATTTCCTTCTTTTTTTTTATCTATAGGCAGCTGCCTATTCCTGCTGCCCAGTCCCCATTGGTTGACATTTCTTTTTTTTTTTTTTTTTTTTTTTTTTTACCTATAGGCAGCGGCCTAGTCCTGCTGCCCAAACCCTATTGGTTTAATTTCATTCTTTTTTTTTTTTTCTTTTTTTTTTACCTATAGGCAGCGGCCTAGACCTGCTGCCCAAACCCCATTGGTTTAATTTCCTTGTTTTTTTTTTTTTTTTTTTTTTGCCTATAGGCAGCGGCCTAGTCCTGCTGCCCAAACCACATTGGTTTAATTTCCTTCTTTTTGTTTTTTGTTTTTTTTTTTTTTTACCTATAGGCAGCGGCCAAGTCCTGCTGCCCAAACCACAATGGTTTAATTTCCTTCTTTTTTATTTTTTATTATTTATTTATTTATTTATTTTTTGCCTATAGGCAGCGGCCTAGTCCTGCTGCCTAGTCCCCATTGATTTAATTTCTTTTTTTTTTTTTTTTTTTTTTTTTTTTTTACCTATAGGCAGCAGCCTAGTCCTGCTGTCCAGTCCCCATTGGTTTAATTTCCTACTTTTTTTTATTTTTTATTTTTTTTTTATTTTTTAAATTTTTTTTATTTTTAACATATAGGCTACGGCCGAGTCCTGCTGCCCAGTCCCCATTTGTTTAATTTCCTTCTTTTTTTTTGTTTCTTTGTTTTTTTTATTTTATTTTATTTTTTTTTTTACCTATAGGCAGCAGCCTAGTCCTACTGCCCAAACGACATTGGTTTAATTTCCTACTTTTTTTTTTACCTATAGGCAGCGGCCTAGTCCTGCTGCCCAGTCCCCATTGGTTTAATTTCCTTCTTTTTTTTTTTTTTTTTTTTTTTTTTTTTTTTTTTTTTTTTTTTTTTTTTTTTTTTACCTATAGGCAGCGGCCTAGTCCTGCTGCCCAAACCACATTGGTTTAATTTCCTTCTTTTTTTTTTTTTTTACCTATAGGCAGCGGTCTAGTCCTGCTGCCCAAACCCCATTGGTTTAATTTCCTTTTTTTTTTTTTTTTTAACCTATAGGCAGCGGCCTAGACCAGCTGCCCAAACCCAATTGGTTTAATTTCACTCTTTTTTTTTTATTTTTTTTTTCCCTATAGGCAGCAGCCTAGTCCTGCTGCCCAAACTACATTGGTTTAATTTCCTTTTTTTTTGTTTTTTTTTGTTTTTTTTATTTTATTTATAGGCAGCGGCCTAGTCCTGCTGCCCAAACCACATTGGTTTAATTTCCTTCTTTTTTTTATTATTTATTTATTTATTTTTTTTTACCTATAGGCAGCGGCCTAGACCTGCTGCCCAGTCCCCATTGGATTAATTTCCTTCTTTTTTTTTATACCTATAGGCAGCGGCCTAGTCCTGCTGCCCAAACGTCATTGGTTTAATTTCCTACTTTTTTTTTTTTTTTTTTTTTTTTTACCTATAGGCAGCGGCCTAGTCCTGCTGCCCAGTCCCCATTGGTTTAATTTCCTTCTTTTTATTTTTAGTTATTATTATTATTTTTTTACCTATAGGCAGCGGCCTAGTCCTGCTGCCCAAACCACATTGGTTTAATTTCCTTCTTTTTTTTTTTTTTTTTTACCTATAGGCAGCGGCCAAGTCCTGCTGCCCAGTCCCCATTGGTTGAATTTCCAAATTTTTTTTTTTTTTTTTACCTATAGGCAGCGGCCTAGTCCTACTGCCCAAACCCCATTGGTTTAATTTCCTACTTTTTACTTTTTTTTTTTTACCTATAGACAGCGGCCTAGTCCTGTTGCCCAGTCCACATTAGATTAATTTCCTTCTTTTTTTCTTTTTTTTTTTTTTTTTTACCTATAGGCAGCGGCCTAGTCCTGCTGCCCAAACCCCATTGGTTTAATTTCCATCTTTTTTTTTTTTTTTTTTGTTTTTTTACCTATAGGCAGCGGCCTAGTCCTGCTGCCTAGTCCCCATTGGTTGAATTTCCTTCATTTTTTTTTTTTTTTTACCTATAGCCAGCGCCCTATTCCTCCTACCCAAACCCCATTCGTTTAATTTCCTACTTTTTTTTTTTTACCTATATACAGCGGCCTAGTCCTGCTGCCCAGTCCCCATTGGTTTAATTTCCTTCTTTTTTTTTTTTTTTTTTTTTACCTATAGGCAGCGGCCTAGTGCTGCTGCCCAAACCACATTGCTTTAATTTCCTTCTTTTTTTTTTTTTTACCTATAGTCAGCGACCTAGTCCTGCTGCCCAAACCCCATTGGTTTAATTTCCTTCTTTTTTTTTTTTTTTTTTTTTTTTTTTTTTTTTTTTTTTTTTTTTTACCTACAGGCAGCGATCTAGACCTGCTGCCCAAACCCCATTGGTTTAATTTCCTTCTTTTTTTTTTATTTTTTATTTTTTATTTTTACCTATAGGCAGCGACCTAGTCCTACTGCCCAAACCCCATTAGTTTAATTTCCTAATTTTTTTTTAACCTATAGACAGCGGCCTAGTGTTGCTGCCCAGTCCCCTTTGGTTTAATTTCCTTCTGTTTTTTTTTTTTTTTTTTTTTTTTTTTTTTTTTTACCTATAGGCAGCGGCCTAGTGCTGCTGCCCAAACCACAATGGTTTAATTTCCTTCTTTTTTTTCTTTTTTTTTTTTTACCTATAGGCAGCGGCCTAGTCCTGCTGCCCAAACCCCATTGGTTTAATTTCCTTCTTTTGTTTTTTTTTGTTTTTTTTTTTTTTTTTTTTTTTTACCTATAGGCAGCGGCCTAGTGCTGCTGCCCAAACCACATGGGTTGAATTTCCTTCTTTTTTTTTTTTTTTTTTTTTTTTTTTTTTTTTTTTTTACCTATAGGCAGCGGCCTAGTCCTGCTGCCCAAACCCCATTGGTTTAATTTCCATCTTTTTTTTTCTTTTTTTTTTTTTTTTTTTTTACCTATAGGCAGCGGCCTAGACCTGCTGCCCAAACCACATTGGTTTAATTTCGTTCTTTTTTGTTTTTTATTTTTTTGTTTTTTTGTTTTTTTTGTTTTTTACCTATAGGCAGCGGCCTAGTCCTGCTGCCCAAACCCCATTAGTTTAATTTCCTTCTTTTTTATTTTTTATTTTTTATTTTTTATTTTTTTTACCTATAGGCAGCGGCCTAGTCCTGCTGCCCAGTCCCAATTGGTTTAATTTCCTACTTTTTTTTATTTTTTATTTTTTACATATATGCTGCGGCCGAGTCCTGCTGCCCAGTCCCCATTTGTTTAATTTCCTTCTTTTTTTTTTTTTTTTTTTTTTTTTTTTTTTTTTTTTTTTTACCTATAGGCAGCAGCCTAGTCCTGCTGCCCAAATCACATTGGTTTAATTTCTTACTTTTTTTTTTTTTTTTACCTATAGGCAGCGGCCTAATCCTGCTGCCCAGTCCCCATTGGTTTAATTTCCTTCTTTTTTTTTTTTTTGCCTATAGGCAGCGGCCTAGTCCTGCTGCCCAAAACACATTGGTTTAATTTCCTTCTTTTTTTTTTTTTTTTTTTTTTTACCTATAGGCAGCGGCCTAGTGCTGCTGCCCAAACCACATTGGTTTAATTTCCTTCTTTTTTATTTTTTATTTTTTATTTTTTTTTATTTTTTTTTACACCTATAGGCAGCGGCCTAGTGCTGCTGCCCAAACCACATTGGTTTAATTTCCTTCTTTTTTTTTTTTTTTTTTACCTATAGGAAGCGGCCTAGTCCTGCTGCCCAAACCCCATTGGTTTAATTTCCTTCTTTTTTTTTCTTTTTTTTTTATACCTATAGGCAGCGGTCTAGACCTGCTGCCCAAACCCCATTGGTTTAATTTCCTTCTTTTTTTTTTTACCTATAGGCATGGGCCTAGTCCTACTGCCCAAACCCCATTGGTTTAATTTCCTACTTTTTTTTTTACCTATAGACAGCGGCCTAGTCCTGCTGCCCAGTCCCCATTGGTTTAATTTAGTTCTTTTTATTATTTTTTTTTTTTTTTTTTTTTTTTTTACCTATAGGCAGCGGCCTAGTGCTGCTGCCCAAACCACATTGGTTTAATTTTCTTCTTTTTTTTTTTACCTATAGGCAGCGGCCTAGTCCTGCTGCCCAAACCCCATTGGTTTAATTTCCTTTTTTTTTTGTTTTTTTTTTTTTTTTGTTTTTTTTTTTTTTGTTTTTTATCTATAGGCAGCGGCCTAGTCCTGCTGCCCAGTCCCCATTGGTTGAATTTACTTCTTTTTTTTTTTTTTTTTTTTTTTTTTTTTTTTACCTATAGGCAGCGGTCTAGTCCTGCTGCCCAATCCCCTTTGGTTTTATTTCCTTCTTTTTTTCTTTATTTTATTTTTTTTTTTTTTTTTTTTTTTTTTTTTACCTATAGGCTTTGGCCTAGTCCTGCTGCCCAGTCCCCATTGGTTGAATTTCCTTCTTTTTTTTTTTTTTTTACCTATAGGCAGCGGCCTAGTCCTGCTACCCAAACCCCATTGGTTTAATTTCCTTCTTTTTTTTTCTTTTTTTTTTTTACCTATAGGCAGCGTCCTAGACCTGCTGCCCAAACCCCATTGGTTTAATTTCCTTATTTTTTTATTTTTTTTTTTTTTTTTTTTTTTTTTTTTTTTTTTTTTACCTATAGGCAGCGGCCTAGTCCTGCTGCCCAAACCACATTGGTTTAATTTCCTACTTTTTTGTTTTTTTTTTGTTTTTTTTTGTTTTTACCTATAGGCAGCGGCCTAGTCCTGCTGCCCAAATCACATTGGTTTAATTTTCTTCTTTTTTATTTTTTATTTTTTATTTATTTATTTATTTTTTACCTATAGGCAGCGGCCTAGTCCTGCTGCCCAGTCCCCATTGGTTTAATTTCTTTCTTTTTTTTTTTTTTTTTTTTTTTTTTTTTTTATTTACCTATAGGCAGCAGCCTAGTCCTGCTGCCCAAACCCCAATGGTTTAATTTCCTACTTTTTTTTTTTTACCTATAGGAAGCGGCCTAGTCCTGCTGCCCAAACCACATTGGTTTAATTTCCTTCTTTTTTTTTTTTTTTTTTTTACCTC
>CM075772.1:13980051-13985051 GCA_037974665.1 Ehretia macrophylla | reverse complement strand
TCTTCTTTTTTTTTCTTTTTTTTTTTTTTTTTTTTTTTTTTTTTTTTTTTTTTTTTTTTTTTACCTATTGGCAGCGGCCTAGTTTTGCTGCCCAGTCCCCATTGGTTTAATTTCCTTCTTTTTATTTTTAGTTATTATTTTTTTTTTACCTATAGGCAGCGGCCTAGTCCTGCTGCCCAAACCACATTGGTTTAATTTCCTTGTTTTTTTTTTTTTTTTTTTTTTTTACCTATAGGCAGCGGCCTAGTCCTGCTGCCCAAACCACATTGGTTTAATTTCCTTCTTTTTTTTTTTTTTTTTATCTATAGGCAGCGGCCTAGTCCTGCTGCCCAAACCAAATTGGTTTAATTTCCTTCTTTTTTTTATTTATTTTTAGCTATAGGGAGCGGCCTAGTCTTGCTGCCCAAACCACATTGGTTTAATTTCCTTCTTTTTTTTTTTTTTTTTTTTTTACCTATAGGCAGCGGCCTAGTCCTGCTGCCCAGTCCCCATTGGTTGAATTTCCAAATTTTTTTTTTACCTATAGGGAGCGGCCTAGTCCTACTGCCCAAACCCCATTGGTTTAATTTCCTACTTTTTTTTTATTATATATATATAGACAGCGGCCTAGTCCTGTTGCCCAGTCCCCATTGGTTTAATTTCCTTCGTTTTTTTTTTTTTTTTTTTTTTTTTACCTATAGGCAGCGGCCTAGTCCTGCTGCCCAGACCCCATTGGTTTAATTTCCTTCTTCTTTTTTTTTTTTTTTTTTTTTTTTTTTTACCTATAGGCAGCGGCCTAGTCCTCCTGCCCAGTCCCCATTGGTTTAATTTCCTACTTTTTTTTTTTTTTTACCTATAGGCAGCGGCCTAGTCCTGCTGCCCAAACCCCATTGGTTTAATTTCTTTCCTTTTTTTTTCTTTTTTTTATTTTTATTTTTTTACCTATAGGCAGCGGCCTAGACCTGCTACCCAAACCCCATTTGTTTAATTTCCTTGTTTTTTTTTTCTTTTTTTATTTTATTTTATTTTATTTTATTTTATTTTATTTTATTTTATTTATTTATTTTTTTTTACCTATAGGCAGCGGCCTAGTCCTGCAGCCCAAACCACATTGGTTTAATTTCCTTCTTTTTTGTTTTTTTTTTTTTGTTTTTTTTTTTACCTATAGGCAGCGGCCTAGTTCTGCTGCCCAAACCACATTGGTTTAATTTCCTTCTTTTTTTTATTATTATTTTTTATTTTTTTACCTATAGGCAGCGGCCTAGTCCTGCTGCCCAGTCCCTATTGGTTTAATTTCCTTCTTTTTTTTTCTTTTTTTTTTTTTTTTTACCTACAGGCAGCGGTCTAGACCTGCTGCTCAAACCCCATTGGTTTAATTTCCTTATTTATTTATTTATTTTTTTTTACCTATAGGCAGCGGTCTAGTCCTACTGCCCAAACCCCATTGGTTTAATTTCCCACTTTTTTTTTTTTTTTTTTTTAGCTATAGACAGCGGCCTAGTCCTGCTGCCCAGTCCCCATTGGTTTAATTTCCTTCTTTCTTTTTTTTTTTTTTTTTTTTTTTTTAGCTATAGACAGCGGCCTAGTCCTGCTGCCCAGTCCCCATTGGTTTAATTTCCTTCTTTTTTTTTATTTTTTATTTTTACCTATAGGCAGCGGCCTAGTGCTGCTGCCCAAACCACATTGGTTTAATTTCCTTCTTTTTTTTTTTACCTATAGGCAGCGGCCTGGTCCTGCTGCCCAAATCCCATTGGTTTAATTTCCATCTTTTTTTTTTTTACCTATAGGCAGCGGCCTAGTCCTGCTGCCCAGTCCCCATTGGTTGAATTTCCTTCTTTTTTTTTTTTTTTTTTTTTTTTTTTTTTTTTTTTTTTTTACCTATAGGCTGCGGCCTAGTCCTGCTGCCCAAACGCCATTGGTTTAATTTCAATCTTTTTTTTTTCTTTTTTTTTTTTTTTACCTATAGGCAGCGGCCTAGACCTGCTGCCCAAACCGCATTGGGTTAATTTCCTTCTTCTTTTTTTTTTTTTTTTTTTTTTTTTTTTTTTTTTTTTTTACCTATAGGCAGCGACCTAGTCCTGCTGCCCAAACCACATTGGTTTAATTTCCTTCTTTTTTGTTTTTTTTTTTTGTTTTTTTTTTTTTTACCGATAGGCAGCGGCCTAGTCTTGCTGCCCAAACCACATTGGTTTAATTTCCTTCTTTTTTATTTTTTATTTTTTATTTATTTATTTATTTTTTACCTACAGGCAGCGGCCTAGTCCTGCTGCCCAGTCCCCATTGGTTTAATTTCCTTCTTTTTTTTTATTTTTTATTTTTATTTTTTTTACCTATAGGCAGCGGCCTAGTCCTGCTGCCCAAACCACATTGGTTTAATTTCCTTCTTTTTGTTTTTTTTTTTTTTTTTACCTAAAGGCAGCGGCCTGGTCCTGCTGCCCAAACTACATTGGTTTAATTTCCTTCTTTTTTATTTTTTATTTTTTATTTATTTATTTTTTTTTTACCTATAGGCAGCGGCCTAGTCCTGCTGCCCAGTCCCCATTGGTTGAATTTCCTTCTTTTTTTTTTTTTTTTTTTTTTTTTTTTTTTTTTTTTTTTTACCTATAGGCAGCGGCCTAGTCCTGCTGCCCAAACGCCATTGGTTTAATTTCCATCTTTTTTTTTTTATACCTACAGGCAGCGGTCTAGACCTGCTGCCCAAACCCCATTGGTTTAATTTCCTTCTGTTTTTTTTTTTTTTTTTAACTATAGCCAGCGGCCTAGTCCTACTGCCCAAACCCCATTGGTTTAATTTCCTACTTTTTTTTTAACCTATATACAACGGCCTAGTCCTGCTGCCCAGTCCCCATTGGTTTAATTTCCTTCTTTTTTTCTTTTTTTTTTTTTTTTTTTTTTTTTTTTTAACCTATAGGCAGCGGCCTAGTGCTGCTGCCCAAACCACATTGGTTTAATTTCCTTCTTTTTTTTTTTACCTATAGGCAGCGGCCTAGTCCTGCTGCCCAAACCACATTGGTTTAATTTCCTTCTTTTTAATTTTTAATTTTTTATTTATTTTTTTATTTTTTACCTATAGGCAGCGGCCTAGTCCTGCTGCCCAGTCCCCATTGGTTTAATTTCCTTCTTTTTTTTTTTTTTTTTTTTTTTTTTACCTATAGGCAGCAGCCTAGTCCTGCTGCCCAAACCCCATTTGTTTAATTTCATACTTTTTTTTTTACCTATAGGCAGCGGCCTAGTCCTGCTGCCCAGTCCCCATTGGTTTAATTTCTTTCTTTTTTTTTTTTTTTTTTTTTTTTTTTTTTTTTTTTTTTTTTTTTTTAACCTATAGGCAGCGGCATAGTCCTGCTGCCCAAACCACATTGGTTTAATTTCCTTCTTTTTTTTTTTTTTTTTTTTTTTACCTATAGGCAGCGGCATAGTCCTGCTGCCCAAACCACATTGGTTTAATTTCTTTCCTTTTTTTTTTTTATACCTATAGGCAGCGTCCTAGTCCTGCTGTCCAGTCCCCATTGGTTTAATTTCCTTCTTTTTTTTATTTATTATTTTTATAATTTTTTTTGTTTTTAACCTATAGGCTGCGGCCTAGTCCTGTTGCCCAGTCCCCATTTGTTTAATTTCCTTCTTTTTTTTATTTTTTTTTATTTTTTTATTTTTACCTATAGGCAGCGGCCTAGACCTGCTTCCCAGTCCCCATTGGTTTAATTTCCTTCTTTTTTTTTTTTTTTTTTTTTTACTTATAGGCAGCGGCCTAGACCTACTGCCCAAGCCACATTGGTTTAATTTCCTTCTTTTTTTTTTTTTTTTTTTTTTTTTTTTTTTTTTACCTATAGGCAGCGGCCTAGTCCTGCTGCCCAAACCACATTGGTTTAATTTCCTTCTTTTTTTTTTTTTAACTATAGGCAGCGGCCTAGTCCTGCTGCCCAAAACACATTGGTTTAATTTCATTCTTTTTTTTTTTTTTTTTTTTACCTATAGGCAGCGGCCTAGTCCTGCTGCCCAAACCACATTGGTTTAATTTCCTTCTTTTTTTTTTTTTTAATCTATAGGCAGCGGCCTAGTCCTGCTGCCCAAACCACATTGGTTTAATTTCCTTCTTTTTTTTTTTTTTTTTTTTTTTTTTTTTTTTTTTTTTTTTTTTTTTTTTTTACCTATAGGCAGCGGCCTAGTCCTGCTGCCTAAACCACATTGGTTTAATTTCCTTCATTTTTTTTTTTTACCTATAGGCAGCGGCCTAGTCCTGCTGCCCAAACCACATTGGTTTAATTTCCTTCATTTTTTTTTTTTTTTACCTATAGACAGCGGCCTAGTCCCGCTGCCCATTCCCCATTGGGTTAATTTCCGTGTTTTTTTTTCCCTTTTTTTTTTTTTACTTATAGGCAGCGGCCTAGACCTACTGCCCAAGCCACATTGGTTTAATTTCCTTCTTTTTTTTTTTTTTTTTTTTTTTTTTTTTTTTTTTTTTTTTACCTATAGGCAGCGGCCTAGTCCTGCTGCCCAAACCACATTGGTTTAATTTCCTTCTTTTTTTTTTTTTTAACTATAGGCAGCGGCCTAGTCCTGCTGCCCAAAACACATTGGTTTAATTTCATTCTTTTTTTTTTTTTTTTTTTTTTACCTATAGGCAGCGGCCTAGTCCTGCTGCCCAAACCACATTGGTTTAATTTCCTTCTTTTTTTTTTTTTTTAATCTATAGGCAGCGGCCTAGTCCTGCTGCCCAAACCACATTGGTTTAATTTCCTTCTTTTTTTTTATTTTTTTTTATTTTTATTTTTATTTTTTTATTTTTTTTACCTATAGGCAGCGGCCTAGTCTTGCTGCCCAAACCACATTGGTTTAATTTCT
This sequence comes from Ehretia macrophylla, assembly GCA_037974665.1. Classification (NCBI taxonomy): domain Eukaryota; kingdom Viridiplantae; phylum Streptophyta; class Magnoliopsida; order Boraginales; family Ehretiaceae; genus Ehretia; species Ehretia macrophylla. The sequence goes on along the minus strand of CM075772.1, from coordinate 13,980,233 downwards.
TTCTTTATTATTATTATTTTTTTTAACCCATAGGCAGCGGCCTAGTCCTGCTGCCCAGTCCCCATTGGTTGAATGTCCTTCTTTTTTTATTTTTTTTATTTTTTTACCTATACTCATCGGCCTAATCCTGCTGCCCAAAATCCATTGGTTTAATTTCCTTCTTTTTTTATTATTATTATTTT
>CM075772.1:13957551-13975051 GCA_037974665.1 Ehretia macrophylla | reverse complement strand
TTTTTTTTTTTTTTTTACCTATAGGCAGCGGCCTAGTCCTGCTGCCCAAACCACATTGGTTTAATTTCTTTCTTTATTATTATTATTTTTTTAACCCATTGGCAGCGGCCTAGTCCTGCTGCCCAGTCCCCATTGGTTGAATATCCTTCTTTTTTTTTTTTTTTTTACCTATACCCAGCGGCCTAATCCTGCTGCCCAAACTCCATTGGTTTAATTTCCTTCTTTTTTTTTTTATTATTATTATTATTATTTTTTACATATAGGCAGCGGCCTAGTCCTGCTGCCCAGTCCCCATTGGTTTAATTTCTTTCTTTTTTTTTTTTTTTTTTTTTTTTTTTTTTTTTTTTTTTTTTTTTTTTTTTTTTTTTTTATTTTTACCTATAGGCAGCAGCCTAGTCCTGCTGCCCAAACCCAATTGGTTTAGTTTACTTCTTTTTTTTATTTTTTTTTATTTTTTTTTACCTATAGGCAGCGGCCTAGTCCTGCTGCCCAGTCCCCATTGGTTTAATTTCATTCTTTTTTTTTTCTTTTTTTTTTTTTTTTTTTTTTTTTTTTTTACCTATAGGCAGCGGCCTAGTCCTGCTGCCCAAACTACATTGGTTTAATTTCCTTCTTCTTTTTTTTTTTTCTTTTTTTTTTACCTATAGGCAACGGCCTAGTCCTGCTGCCCAAACCGCATTGGTTTAATTTCCTTCTTTTTTTTATTTTTTTTTTATTTTTTACCTATAAGGCAGCGGCCTAGTCCTACTGCCTAGTCTCCATTGGTTTAATTTCCTTCTTTTTTTTCTTCTTTTTTTTTTTTACCTGTAGGCAGCTGCCTAGTCCTGCTACCCAAACTCGATTGGGTTAATTTCCTACTCTTTTTTTAACCTATAGGCAGCGGCCTAGTCCTGCTGCCCAGTCCCCATTGGTTTAATTTCCTTCTTTTTATTTTTATTTTATTTTTTTTATTTTTTTTTTATTTACCTATTGGCAGCAGTCTAGTCCTGCTGCCCAAACCACATTGGTTTAATTTCCTTCTTTTTTTTTTTACCGATAGTCAGCGGCCTAGTCCTGCTGCCCATACCACATTGGTTTAATTTCCTTCTTTTTTTTTTTTTTTTTACCTATAGGCAGCGGCCTAGTCCTGCTGCCCAAACCACATTGGTTTAATTTCCTTCTTTTTTTTTTCCACATTGGTTTAATTTCCTTCTTTTTTATTTTTTTATTTTTTTATTATTATTTTTTTTTACCTATAAGCAGCGGCCTAGTCCTGCTGCCCAAACCACATTGGTTTAATTTCCTTCTTTTTTTTTTTTTTTTTACCTATAGGCAGCGGCCTAGTCCTGTTGCCCAAACCCCATTGGTTTAATTTCCTATTATTATTATTATTATTATTTTTTTACTTATAGGCAGCGGCCTAGTCCTGCTGCCCAAACCTCATTGGTTTAATTTCCTTCTTTTTTTTTTTTCTTTTTTTTTACCTATATGCAGCCGCCTAGTCCTGCTGCCCAGTCCCCATTGGTTTAATTTCCTTCTTTTTTTTATTTATTTTTTTTATTTTTTTATTTTTTTTACCTATAGGCAGCGGCCTAGTCCTGCTGCCCAGTCCCCATTTGTATAATTTCCTTCTTTTTTTTTTTTTTTTTTTTTTACCTATAGGCAGCGGCCTAGTGCTGCTGCCCAAACCATATTGGTTTAATTTCCTTTTTTTTTTTTTTTTTTATAACCTATAGGCAGCGGCCTTGTCCTGCTGCCAAAACCACATTGGTTTAATTTCCTTCTTTTTTTTATTTTTTTTATTTTATTATTATTTGTTTTTTACCTATAGGCAGCGGCCTAGTCCTGCTGCCCAAACCACATTGGTTTAATTTCATTCTTTTTATTTATTTATTTTTTATTTTTTATTTTTTACCTATAGGCAGCGGCCTAATCCTGCTGTCCAGTCCCCTTTGGTTTAATTTTCTTCTTTTTTTTATTTATTTTTTTTATTTATTTATTTTTTTTACCTATAGGCAGCGGCCTAGTCCTGCTACCCAAACCATATTGGTTTAATTTCCTTCTTTTTTTTTTTTTTTACCTATAGGAAGCGGCCTAGTCCTACTGCCAAAACCACATTGGTTTAATTTCCTTTTTTTTTTTTCACCTATAGGCAGCGGCCTAGTCCTGCTGCCCAAACCACATTGGTTTAATTTCATTCTTTTTTTTTTTTTTTTTGTTTTTTTTTTACCTATAGGCAGCGGCCTAGTCCTACTGCCCAAACCCCATTGGTTTAATTTCCTTCTTTTTTTTTATTTTTATTTTTATTTTTTTTACCTATAGGCAGCGGCCTAGACTTGCTGCTCAAACCCCATTGGTTTAATTTCCTTCTTTTTTTTTTTTTTTTTTTTTACCTATAGGCAGCGGCCTAGTCATGCTGCCCAAACCCCATTGGTTTAATTTCCTTCCTTTTTTTTTTTTTTTTTACCTATAGGCAGCGGCCTAGACCTGCTGCCCAAACCCGATTGGTTTAAATTCCTTCTTTTTTTTTTTTTTAACCTATAGGCAGCGGCCTAGTCCTGCTGCCCAGTCCCCATTGGAATAATTTCCTTTTTTTTTTTTTTTATACCTATAGACAGCGGCCTAGTTCTGCTGCCCAAACCACATTGGTTTAATTTCATTCTTTTTTTTTTTTTTTTTTTTTTTTTTTTTTAACCCATAGGCAGCGGCCTATTCCTGCTGCCCAGTCCGCATTGGTTTAATTTCCTTCTTTTTTTTTTTCTTTTTTTTTTTTACCCATAGGCAACGGCCTATTCCTGTTGCCCAGTCCCCATTGGTTTAATTTCCTTCTTTTTCTATTTTTTTTTTACCCATAGACAGCGGCCTATTCCTGCTGCCCTGTCCCCATTGGTTTAATTTCTTTATTTTTATTTTTATTTTTTTTTTATACCGATAGGCAGCGGCCTATTCCTTCTGCCCAGTCCCCATTGGTTTAATTTCCTTCTTTTTTTCTTTTTCATTTTTTTTTTACCCATAGGCAGCGGCCTATTCCTGCTGCACAGTCCCCATTGGTTTAATTTCCTTCTTTTTTTCTTTTTTTTTCTTTTTTTTTTTACCCATAGGCAGCGACCTATTCCTGCTGCCTAGTCCCCATTGGTTTAATTTCCTTCTTTTTTTCCTTTGTTTTTTTATTTTTTTTTTTACCCATAGGCAGCGGCCTATTCCTGCTGCCCAAACACCATTGGTTTAATTTCCTTCTTTTTTTTTTTTTTTTACCCATAGGCAGCGGCCTAGTCCTGCTGCCCAAACCACATTGGTTTAATTTCATTCTTTTTTTTTTTTTTTTTTACCTATAGCCAGCGGCCTAGTCCTGCTGCCCAAACCACATTGGTTTAATTTCCTTCTTTTTTATTTTATTTTATTATTTTTTTTTTTTACCTATAGGCAGCGGCCTAGTCCTGCTGCCCAGTCCCCATTGGTTTAATTTTCTTCTTTTTTTTTTTTTTTTTACCTATAGGAAGCGGCCTAGACCTGCTGCCCAAACCCCATTGGATCAATTTCCTTTTTTTTATTTTTTATTTTTACCTATAGGCAGCGGCCTAGTCCTGCTGCCCAAACCCCATTGGTTTAATTTCATTTTTTTTTTTTTACATATAGGCAGCGGCCTAGTCCTGCTGCCCAGTCCACATTGGTTTAATTAACTTCTTTTTTTTTTTTCTTTTTTTTTTTTTTACCCATAGAAAGCGGCCTAGACCTGCTGCCCAAACCCCATTGGTTTAATTTCCTTCTTTTTTTATTTTTTATTTTTTTTTTATTTTTTTACCTATAGGCAGCGGCCTAGTCCTGCTGCCCAAACCCCATTGGTTTAATTTCTTTTTTTTTTTTTTTTTTTTTACCTATAGGCAGCGACCTAGTCCTGCTGCCCAAACCCCATTAGTTTAATTTCTTTTTTTTTTTTACCTATAGGCAGCCACGTAGTCCTGCTGCCCAGTCCACATTGGTTTAATTTCCATCTTTTTTTTTATTTTTTTTTTTAGTTTTACCTATAGGCAGCGGCCTAGTCCTGCTGCCCAATCGACATTGGTTTAATTTCCATCTTTTTTTTTTTTTTTACCTATAGGCAGCGGCCTAGTCCTGCTGCCCAGTCCACATTGGTTTAATTTCCTTCTTTTTTTTTTCTTTTTTTTTACCTATAGCCAGCGGCCTAGTCCTGCTGCCCAAACCCCATTGGTTTAATTTCCTTCTTTTTTTTTTTTTTTTTTTTTTTTTTTTTTTTTTTTTTTTTTTTTTTTACCTATAGGCAGCGGCCTAGTCCTGCTGCCCAAACCACATTGGTTTAATTTCCTTCTTTTTTTTTTCTTTTTTTTTTTTTTTTTTTTACCTATAGGCAGCGGCCTAGTCCTGCTGCCCAAACCACATTGGTTTAATTTCCTTCTTTTTTTTTTTTTTTTTTTTACCTATAAGCAGAGGCCCAGTCCTGCTGCCCAAACCACATTGGTTTAATTTCCTTCTTTTTTTTTTTTTTTTTTTTTTTTTTTTTTTTTTTTTTTTACCTATAGGCAGCGGCCTAGCCCTATTGCCCAGTCCCCATTGGTTGAATTTCCATCTTTTTTTTTTTTTTTTTTTTTTTTTTTTTTTTTTTTTTACCTATAGCCAGCGGCCTAGTCCTGCTGCCCAAATCCCATTGGTTTAATTTCCTTCTTTTTTTTATTTTTTATTTTTTTTAATTTTTTTACCTATAGGCAGCGGCCTAGACCTGCTGCCCAAACCCCATTGGTTTAATTTCCTTCTTTTTTTTTTTTTTTTTTTTTACCTATAGGCAGCGGCCTAGTCCTGCTGCCCAAACCCCTTTGGTTTAATTTCCTACTTTTTTTTTTTACCTATAGGCAGCGGCCTAGTCCTGCTGCCCAGTCGCCATTGGTTTAATTTCCATCTTTTTTTTTATTTTTTTATTTTTTATTTTTTATTTTTTTTACCTATAGTCAGCGGCCTAGTCCTGCTGCCCAAACGACATTGGTTTAATTTCCATCTTTTTTTTTTTTTTTTTTTACCTATAGGCAGCGGCCTAGTCCTGCTGCCCAGTCCACATTGGTTTAATTTCCTTTTTTTTTTTTTCTTTTTTTTTTACCTATAGCCAGCGGCCTAGTCCTTCTGCCCAAACCCCATTGGTTTAATTTCCTTCTTTTTTATTTTTCTTTTTTTATTTTTTTTTATTTTTTATTTTTTATTTTTTTACCTATAGGCAGCGGCCTAGTCCTGCTGCCCAGTCCCCATTGGTTTAATTTTTTTTTTTTTACCTATAGGCAGCGGCCTAGTCCTGCTCCCAATCCCCATTGGTTTAATTTCCATCTTCTTTTTTTTTTTTTTTTTTTTTTTTTTTTTTTTTTTTTTTTTTTTTTTTTTTTTTTTTTTACATATAGGCAGCGGCCTAGTCCCGCTGCCCAGTCCACATTGGTTTAATTTCCTTCTTTTTTTTATTTTTTTATTTTTTTATTTTTTTAACATATAGGCAGCGGCCTAGTTCTGCTGCCCAAACCCCATTGGTTTAATTTCCTTCTTTTTTTTTTATACCTATATGCAGCGGCCTAGTCCTGCTACCCAAACCACATTGGTTAAATTTCCTTCTTTTTTTTTTTTTTTTTTTTTTTTTTTTTTTACCTATAGGCAGCGGCCTAGTCCTGCTGCCCAAACCACATTGGATTAATTTCCTTCTTTTTTTTTTACCTATAGGCAGCGGCCTAGTCCTGCTGCCTAGTCCCCATTGGGTTAATATCCTTCCTTTTTTTTTTTTTTTTTTTTTTTACATATAGGCAGCGGCCTAGTCCTGCTGTCCAGTCCCCATTGGTATAATTTCGTTTTTTTTTTTTTTTACCTATAGGCTGCGGCCTAGTCCTGCTGCCCAAACCACATTGGTTTAATTTCCTTCTTTTTTTTTTTCTTTTTTTTTTTTTTTTTTTTTTTTTTACCTATAGGCAGCGGCCTAATCCTGCTGTCCAAACCACATTGGTTTAATTTCCTTCTTTTTTTTTTTTTTTTTTTTTTTACCTATAGGCAGCGGCCTAGTCCTGCTGCCCAAACCACATTGGTTTAATTTCCTTCTTTTTTTATTTTATTTTTTTTTTCTATAGGCAGCGGCCTAGTCCTGCTGCCCAAACCACATTGGTTTAATTTCCTTCTTTTTTTTATTTTATTATTTTTTTTTTATTTTTACCTATAAGCAGCGGCCTAGTCCTGCTGCCCAAACCACATTGGTTTAATTTTTTTTTTTTTTTTTTTACCTATAGGCAGCGGCCTAGTCCTGCTGCCCAAACCATTTTAGATTAATTTCCTTTTTTTATTTATTTTTTATTTTTTTATTTTTTTACCTATAGGCAGCGGCCTAGTCCTTCTGTCAGTCTCCATTGGTTTAATTTCCTTCTTTTTTTTATTTTTTTTTATCTATACGCAGCAGCCTAGTCCTGCTGCCCAGTCCCCATTGGTTTAATTTCCTTTTTTTTATTTTTTTTTTATTTTTACCTATAGGCAGCGGCCTAGTCCTGCTGCCCAGTCCCCATTGGTTTAATTTCCTTCTTTTTTTTTTTTTTTTTTATAAGCAGCGGCCTAGTTCTGCTGCCCAATCCCCATTGGTTTAATTTCATTCTTTTTTTTTTTTTTACCTATAGGCAGCGGCCTAGTCCTGCTGCCCAAACCGCATTGGTTTAATTTCATTCTTTTTTTTTTTTTTTTTTTTACCTATATGCAGCGGCCTAGTCCTGCTGCCCAAACCCCATTTGTTTAATGTCCTTCTTTTTTTTTCTTTTTTTTTTTTTACCTATAGGCAGCGGCCTAGACCTGCTGTCCAAATCCCATTGGTTTAATTTCCTTTTTTTTTTTTTTTTTTTTTTTTTAACCTATAGGCAGCTGCCTAGTCCTGCTGACCAAACCCCATTGGTTTAATTTCCTTGTTTTTTTTTGTTTTTTTATTTTTTTACCTATAGGCAGCGGCCTAGTCCTGCCGCCAAAACAACATTGGTTTAATTTCCTTTTTTTTTTTTTTACCTATAGTCAGCGGCCAAGTCCTGCTGCCCAAACCACATTGGTTTAATTTCCTTCTTTTTTTTTTTTTTTACCTATATGCAGCGGCCTAGTCCTGCTGCCCAAACCACATTGGTTTAATTTCCTTTTTTTTATTTTTTTTTATTTTTTATTTTTTACCTATAGGCAACGGCCTAGTCCTGCTGCCCAAACCACATTGGTTCAATTTCCTTCTTCTTTTTTTATTTTTTATTTTTTTTTACCTATAGGCAGTGGCCTAGACCTGCTGCCCAAAACCCATTGGTTCAATTTCATTTTTTATTTTTTTTTTATTTTTATTTTTTACCTATAGGCAGCGGCCTAGTCCTGTTGCCCAAACCCCATTGGTTTAATATCATTCTTTTTTTTTTTTTTTTTTTTTTTTTTTTTTTTTTACATATAGGCAGCGGCCTAGTCCTTCTGCCCAGTCCACATTGGTTTAATTTCCTTCTTTTTTCTTCTTTTTTTTTAATTTTTTTATTTTTTATTATTTTTTACCTATAGGCAACGGCCTAGTCCTGCTGCCCAAACCCCATTGGTTTAATGTCCTTCTTTTTTTTTTTTTTTTTTTACCTATAGGTAGTGGCCTAGACCTGCTGCCCAAACCCCATTGGTTCAATTTCCTTTTTTTTTTATTTTTATTTTTTACCTATAGGCAGCAGTCTAGTCCTGCTGCCAAAACCACATTGGTTTAATTTCCTTCTTCTTTTTTTTTTTACCTATAGTGAGCGGCCTAGTCCTGCTGCCCAAACCACATTGGTTTAATTTCCTTCTTTTTTTTTTACCTATAGGCAGCGTCCTAGTCCTGCTGCCCAAACCACATTGGTTTAATTTCCTACTTTTTTTTTTCCACATTGGTTTAATTTCCTTCTTTTTTTTTTTTTTTTTTTTTTTTTTTTACCTATAGGCAGCGGCCTAGTCCTGCTGTCCAAACCCCATTGGTTTAATTCCCTACTTTTTTGTTTTTTTTTTACCTATAGGCAGCTGCCTAGTCCTGTTGCCCAGTCCCCATTGGTTTAATTTCCTTTTTTTTTTTTTTTTACCTATAGGAAGCGGCCTAGACCTTCTACCCAAACCCCATTGGTTCAATTTCCTTTTTTTTATTTTATTTTTATTTTTTACCTATAGGCAGCGGCCTAGTCCTGCTGCCCAAACCCCATTTGTTTAATATCATTCTTTTTTTTTTTTTTTTTTTTTTTTTTTTTTTTTTTTTAACCCATAGGCAGCGGCCTAGTCCTGTTGCCCAGTCCCCATTGGTTTAATTTCCTTCTTTTTTTTTTTTAACCTATAGGAAGCGGCCAAGACCTGCTGCCCAAACCCCATTGGTTCAATTTCCTTTTTTTTATTTTATTTTTATTTTTATTTTTTACCTATAGGCAGCGACCTAGTCTTGCTGCCCAAACCCCATTGGTTTAATTTCATTCTTTTTTTTTTTTTTTTTTTTTACATATAGGCAGCGGCCTAGTCCTGCTGCCCAATCCACATTGGTTTAATTTCCTTCTTTTTTTTTCCTTTTTTTTTTTTATTTACCTATAGGCAGCGGCCTAGTTCTGCTGCCCAAACCCCATTGGTTTAATTTCCTTCTTTTTTTATTTTATTTTTATTTTTACCTATAGGCAGCGGCCTAGTGCTGCTGCCCAGTCCCCATTAGTTTAATTTCCCTCTTCTTTTTTTTTTTTTTTTTTTTTTTTTTTTTTTTTTTTTTTTTTTTTTTTTTTTTTTTTTTTTACCTATAGGCAGCGGCCTAGTCCTGCTGCCCAAACCACATTGGTTTAAGTTCATTCTTTTTTTTTACCTATAGGCAGCGGCCAAGTCCTGCTGCCCAAACCCCATTGGTTTAATGTCCTTCTTTTTTTTTTTTTTTTTTTTTTTACCTATAGGCAGCGGCCTAGACCTGCTGTCCAAATCCCATTGGTTTAATTTCCTTTTTTTTTTTTTTTTTTTTTTAACCTATAGGCAGCTGCCTAGTCCTGCTGACCAAACCCCATTGGTTTAATTTCCTTGTTTTTTTTTTTGTTTTTTTATTTTTTTACCTATAAGCAGCGGCCTAGTCCTGCTGCCAAAACAACATTGGTTTAATTTCCTTTTTTTTTTTTTTACCTATAGTCAGCGGCCTAGTCCTGCTGCCCAAACCACATTGGTTTAATTTCCTTCTTTTTTTTTTTTTTTTTTTTTACCTATATGCAGCGGCCTAGTCCTGCTACCCAAACCACATTGGTTTAATTTCCTATTATTTTTTTTTTTATTTTTTTTTATTTTTTTTTACCTATAGGCAACGGCCTAGTCCTGCTGCCCAAACCACATTGGTTTAATTTCCTGCTTTTTTTTATTTTTTTATTTTTTTTATTTTTTTTTTACCTATAGGCAGTGGCCTAGACCTGCTGCCCAAACCCCATTGGTTCAATTTCATTTTTTTTTATTTTTTATTTTTATTTTTATTTTTTACCTATAGGCAGCGGCCTACTCCTGCTGCCCAAACCCCATTGGTTTAATTTCATTCTTTTTTTTTTTTTTTTTTTTTTTTTTTTTTTTTTTTTTTTTTTTTTTTTTTTTTTTTTTACATATAGGCAGCGGCCTAGTCCTGCTGCCCAGTCCACATAGGTTTAATTTCCTTCTTTTTTCTTCTTTTTTTTTTTTTTTTTTTTTTTTTTTTTTTTACCTATAGGCAGCGGCCTAGTCCTGCTGCCCAAACCCCATTGGTTTAATGTCCTTCTTTTTTTTTTTTTTTTTACCTATAGGCAGTGGCCTAGAACTGCTGCCCAAACCCCATTGGTTCAATTTCCTTTTTTTTTATTTTTATTTTTTACCTATAGGCAGCAGTCTAGTCCTGCTGCCCAAACCACATTGGTTTAATTTCCTTCTTTTTTTTTTTTACCTATAGTCAGCGGCCTAGTCCTGCTGCCCAAACCACATTGGATTAATTTCCTTCTTTTTTTTTTTTTACCTATAGGCAGCGTCCTAGTCCTGTTGCCCAAACCACATTGGTTTAATTTCCTACTTTTTTTTTCCACATTGGTTTAATTTCCTTTTATTTTTTTATTTTTTTACCTATAGGCAGCGGCCTAGTCCTGCTGCCAAAACAACATTTGTTTAATTTCCTTTTTTTTTTTTTTACCTATAGTCAGCGGCCTAGTCCTGCTGTCCAAACTACATTGGTTTAATTTCCTTATTTTTATTTATTTATTTATTTATTTTTTTACCTATAGGCAGCGGCCTAGTCCTGCTGCCAAGTCCCCATTGGTTGAATTTCCTTTTTTTTTTTTTATTTTTTATTTTTTTTTACCTATAGGCAGCGGCCTAGTCCTGCTGTCCAAACCCCATTGGTTTTATTTCCTTCTTTTTTTATTTTTTTATTTTTTATTTTTTTATTTTTTTACCTATAGGCAGCGGCCTAGTCCTGCTGCCCAAACCCCATTGCTTTAATTTCCTTCTTTTTATATTTTTTTATTTTTTATTTTTTATTTTTTTTTAACTGTAGGCAGCGGCCTAGTCCTGCTGCCTAGTCCCCATTAGTTTAATTTCCTTCTTTATTATTTTTTTTTATTTTATATTTTTTACCTGTAGGCAACGGCCTAGTCCTGCTGCCCAGTCCCCATTGGTTTAATTTAATTCTTTTTTTTTTTTTTTTTTTTTTTTTTTTTTTTTTTTACATATAGGCAGCGGCCTAGTCCTGCTCTCCAGTCCACATTGGTTTAATTTCCTTCATTTTTTTTTCCTATATGCAGCGGCCTAGTTCTGCTGCCCAGACCCCATTCGTTTAATTTCCTTTTTTTTTTTTACCTATATGCAGCGGCCTAATCCTGCTGCCCAAACCACATTGGTTTAATTTCCTTCTTTTTTTTTTTTTTTTTTTACCTATAGGCAGTGGCCTAGACCTGCTGCCCAAACCCCATTGGTTCAATTTCATTTTTTTTTATTTTTATTTTTATTTTTTACCTATAGGCAGCGGCCTAGTCCTGCTGCCCAAACCCCATTGGTTTAATTTCATTCTTTTTTTTTTTTTTTTTTTTTTTTACATATATGCAGCGGCCTAGTCCTGCTGCCCAGTCCACATTGGTTTAATTTCCTTATTTTTTTCTTCTTTTTTATTTATTTTTATTTTTATTTTTATTTTTTTTACCTATTGGCAGCGGCCTAGTCCTGCTGCCCAAACCCCATTGGTTTAATGTCCTTCTTTTTTTTTTTTTACCTATAGGCAGTGGCCTAGACCTGCTGCCCAAACCCCATTGGTTCAATTTCCTTTTTTTTTATTTTTATTTTTATTTTTATTGTTTACCTATAGGCAGCGGCCTAGTCCTGCTGCCCAAACCCCATTGGTTTAATTTCATTCTTTTTTTGTTTTTTTTTTGTTTTTTTGTTTTTGTTTTTTTTTTTTACATATAGGCAGCGGCCTAGTCCTGCTGCCCTGTCCACATTGGTTTAATTTCCTTCTTTTTATTTTATTTTATTTTTTATATTATTTTATTTTATTTTTTTTTTTTTTTTTTTTTTTTTTTTTTTTTTTTTTTTTTTACCTATAGGCAGCGGCCTAGTCCTGCTGCCCAAACCCCATTGGTTTAATGTCCTTCTTTTTTTTTTTTTTTTTTAACCTATAGGCAGTGGCCTAGACCTGCTTCCCAAATCCCATTGGTTTAATTTCCTTTTTTATTTTTATTTTTTTTACCTATAGGCAGCTGCCTAGTCCTGCTGAGCAAACCCCATTGGATTAATTTCCTAATTTTTTTTTTTTTTTTTTTTTTTTTTACGTATAGGCAGCGGCCTAGTCCTGCTGCCTAGTTCCCCTTGGTTTAATTTCCTTCTTTTTTTATTTTTTATTTTTTTTACCTATAGGCAGCGGCCTAGTTCTGCTGCCCAAACCCCATTGGTTTAATTTCCTTCTTTATTTTTTTATTTTTTTATTTTTTTACCAATAGGCAGCGGCCTAGTCCTGCTGCCCAGTCCCCATTGGTTTAATTTCCTTCTTTTTTTTATTTTTTTATCTTTTTTATTTTTTTTACCTATAGGCAGCGACCTAGTCCTGCTGCCCAAATCACATTGGTTTAATTTCATTCTTTTTTTTTTTTTTTTTTTGCTTTTTTTTTAGCTATAGACAGCGCCCTAGTCGTACTGCCCAAACCCTATTAGTTTAATACCCTTTTTTTTTTTTTTACCTATAGGCAGCGGCCTAGACCTGCTGCCCAAACCCCATTAGTTTAATTTCCTTCTTTTTTTTTTTTTACCTATAGGCAGCGGCCTAGTCCTGCTGTCCAAACCCCATTGGTTTAATTTCCTACTTTTTTTTTTTTACCTATAGGCAGCGGACTAGTCCTGCTGCCCAGTCCCCATTGGTTTAATTTCATTTTTTTTTTCTTTTTTTTTTTTTACCTATAGGCAGCGGCCTAGTCCTGCTGCCCAAATCCCATTGGTTTAATTTCCTTCTTTTTTATTTTTATTTTTTACCTATAGGCAGCGGCCTAGTCCTGCTGTCCAAACCACATTGGTTTAATTTCCTTCTTTTTTTTTATATATATATTTTTTATTTTTTTTTTACCTATAGGCAGCGGCCTAGTCCTACTGCCCAAACCACATTGGTTTACTTTCATTCCTTTTTTTTTTTACCTATAGGCAGCGGCCTAGTCCTGCTGCCAAACCCAATTGGTTTAATTCCCTTTTTTTTTTTTTTCTTTTTTTTTTTTTTTTTTTTTTTTTCTTTTTTTTTTTTTTTTTTTACCTATAGGCAGCGGCCTAGACCTGCTGCCCAAACCCCATTGGTTTAATTTCCTTCTTTTTTTTATTTTTTTTTTTTTATTACCTATAGGCAGCTGCCTAGACCTGCTGCCCAAACCCCATTGGTTTAATTTCCTTCTTTTTTTTTTCTTTCTTTTTTTTTTTTTTTTTTTACCTATAGGCAGCTGTCTAGTCCTGCTGCCCAAACCCCATTGGTTTAATTTCCTTCTTTTTTATCTTTTTTTTTTTTTTTTTTTTTTTTTTTTTTAACTGTAGGCAGCGGCCTAGACCTGCTGCCCAAACCCCATTGGTTTAATTTCCTTTTTTTTTTTGTTTTTTACCTATAGGCAGCGGCCTAGTCCTACTGCCCGTCCCCATTGGTTGAATTTAATTCTTTTTTTTTTTTTTTTTTTTTTACCTATAGGCAGCGGCCTAGACCTGCTGCCCAAAACCATTGGTTTAATTTCCTTCTTTTTTTTTATTTTTTTTTTATTTTTTATTTTTAACTATAGGCAGCGGCCTAGTCCTGCTGCCCAAACCCCATTGGTTTAATTTCCTTCTTTTTTTTTTTTTTTACCTATAGGCAGCGGCCTAGTCCTGCTGCCCAAACCACATTGGTTTAATTTCCTTTTTTTTTTTTTTTTTTTTTTTTTTTTTACCAATAGGCAGCGGCCTAGTCCTGCTGCCCAAACCACATTGGTTTAATTTCATTCTTTTTTTTATTTTTATTTTTTTTTATTTTTTTTATTTTTTTACCTATAGGCAGCGGCCTAGTCCTGCTGCCAAGTCCCCATTGGTTGAATTTACTTCTTTTTTTATTTTTTTTTTATTTTTTATTTTTTACCTATAGGCAGCGGCCTAGTCCTGCTGCACAAACCCCATTGGTTTAATTTCCTTCTTTTTTTTTTTTTTTTTACCTATAGGCAGCGGCCTAGTCCTGCTTCCCAAACCCCATTGGTTTAATTTCCTTCTTTTTTTTTTTTTTTTACCTATAGGCAGCGGCCTAGTCCTGCTGCCCAAACCACATTGGTTTAATTTCCTTTTTTTTTTTTTTTTTACCTATTGGTAGCGCCTAGTCCTGCTGCCCAAACCACATTGGTTTAATTTCCTTCTTTTTTTTTTTTTTTACCTATAGGCAGCGGCCTAGTCCTGCTGCTCAAACCACATTGGTTTAATTTCATTCTTTTTTTTTTTTTTACCTAAAGGCAGCGGCCTAGTCCTGCTGCCAAACCCATTTGGTTTAATTTCCTTCTTTTTTTTTTTTTTTTTTTTTTTTTTTTACCTGTAGGCAGCGGCCTAGACCTGCTGCCCAAACCCCATTGGTTTAATTTCCTTTTTTTTTTTTTTTTTTTACCTATAGGAAGCTGCCTAGTCCTGCTGCCCAAACCCCATTGGTTTAATTTCCTTCTTTTTTTTTATTTTTTTTTTATTTTTTTACCTATAGGCAGCGGCCTAGTCTTGCTGCCCAAACCACATTGGTTTAATTTCCTTCTTTTTTATATATATATATATATTTTTATTTTTTTTTTACCTATAGGCAGCGGCCTAGTGCTACTGCCCAAACCACATTGGTTTAATTTCCTTCTTCTTTTTTTTTTTTTTTTTTTTTTTTTTTTTTTTTTTACATATAGGCAGCGGCCTAGTCCTGCTGCCCAAACTACATTGGTTTAATTTCCTTCTTTTTTTTTATTTTTTTTTATTTTTTTTTACCTATAGGCAACGGTCTAGTCCTGCTGCCAAGTCCCCATTGGTTGAATTTCCTTTTTTTTTTTTTTTTACCTATAGGCAGCGGCCTAGTCCTGCTGCCCAAACCCCATTGGTTTAATTTCATTCTTTTTTATTTTTATTTTTTATTTTTTTACCTATAGGCAGCGGCCTAGACCTGCTGCCCAAACCCCATTGGTTTAATTTCCTTCTTTTTTTTTTTTTTTTTTTACCTATAGGCAGCGGCCTAGTCCTGCTGCCCAAACCCATTGGTTTAATTTCCTACTTTTTTTTTTTACCTATAGGAAGCGGCCTTGTCCTGCTGCCCAGTCCCCATTGGTTTAATTTCCTTCTTTTTTTTTTTTTTTTTTTTTGCCTATAAGAAGCGGCCTAGACTTGCTGCCCAAACCCCATAGGTTCAATTTCCTTTTTTTTATTATTATTTATTTTATTATTATTTTTTACCTATAGGCAGCGGCCTAGTCCTGTTGCCCAAACCCCATTGGTTTAATTTCATCCTTTTTTTATTTTTTTATTTTTTTTTACATATAGGCAGCGGCCTAGTCCTGCTGCCCAGTCCACATTGGTTTAATTTCCTTCTTTTTTTTTTTTTTATTTACCTATAGGCAGCGGCCTAGTCCTGCTGCCCAAACCCCATTGGTTTAATTTCCTTGTTTTTTTTGTTTTTTTGTTTTTTTTTTTTTTTTTACCTATAGGCAGCGGCCTAGACCTGCTGCCCAAACACCATTGGTTTAATTTCTCTCTTTTTTTTTTTTTTTTTTTTTTTAACTGTAGGTAGCGACCTAGACCTGCTGCCCAAACCCCATTGGTTTAATTTCCTTCTTTTTTCATATTTTTTTTACCTATAGGCAGCGGCCTAGTCCTGCTTCCCAAACCACATTGGTTTAATTTCCTTTTTTTTTTATTATTATTATTTTTTTTTTATCTATAGGCAGCGGCTTAGACCAGCTGCCCAAACCCCATTGGTTTAATTTCCTTTTTTTTTTTTTTTAACTGTAGGTAGCGGCCTAGACCTGCTGCCCAAACCCCATTGGTTTAATTTCCTTCTTTTTTCATATTTTTTTTTTACCTATAGGCAGCGGCCTAGTCCTGCTGCCCAAACCACATTGGTTTAATTTCCTTCTTTTTTTTTATATTTTTTTTTACCTATAGGCAGCGGCCTAGTCTTGCTGCCCAAACCACATTGGTTTAATTTCATTCTTTTTTCTTTTCTTTTTTTTTTTTTTTTTTTTTTTTTTTTTTTTTTTTTTTTTTTTTTTTTTTTACCTATAAGCAGCGGCCTAGTCCTGCTGCCCAAACCACATTGGTTTAATTTCATTCTTTCTTTTTTTTTTTTTTACCTATAGGCAGCGGCCTAGTCCTGCTGCCCAAACCACATTGGTTTAATTTCATTCTTCTTTTTTTTTTTTTTTTTACCTATAGGCAGCGGCCTAGTCCTTCTGCCAAGTCCCCATTGGTTTAAATTCCTTCTTTTTTTTATTTATTTTTTATTTTTTTATTTTATTTTTTACCTATAGGCAGCGGCCTAATCCTGCTGCACAAACCCCATTGGTTTAATTTTCTTCTTTTTTTTTTTTTTTTTTTACCTATATGCAGCGGCTTAGTCCTGGTGCCCAGTCCCCATTGGTTTAATTTCCTTCTTTTTTTTTTTTCCTATAGGCAGCGGCCTAGTCCTGCTGCACAAACCCCATTGGTTTAATTTCCTACTTTTTTTTTTTTTACCTATAAGCAGCGACCTAGTCCTGCTGCCTAGTCCCCATTGGTTTAATTTCCTTTTTTTTTTTTTACCAATTGGCAGCGGCCTAGTCCTGCTGCCCAAACCACATTGGTTTAATTTCCTTCTTTTTTCTTTTTTTTTTTTTGTTTTTTTTTTATACCTATAGGCAGCGGTCTAGTCCTGCTGCCCAGTCCCCATTGGTTGAATTTCCTTCTTTTATTTTTTTTTATTTTTTTATTTTTTTATTTTTTTATTTTTTTTTTTTACCAATAGGCAGCGGCCTAGTCCTGCTGCCCAGTCCCCATTGGTTTAATTTCCTTCTTCTTTTTTTTTTTTTTTTTTTTTTTTTTTTTTTTTTTTACCTATAGGCAGCGCCCTAGTCCTGCTGCCCAAACCACATTGGTTTAATTTCCTTCTTTTTTTTTTTTTTTTTTTTTTTTTTTTTTTTTTTTTACCTATAGGCAGCGGCCTAGTCCTGCTGCCCAAACCACATTTGTTTAATTTCCTCCTTTTTTTTTTTTTTTTTTACCTATAGGCAGCGGCCTAGTTCTGCTGCCCAAACCCCATTGGTTTAATTTCCTTCTTTTTTATTTTTATTTTTTTATTTTTTATTTTTTACCTATAGGCAGCGGCCTCGACCTGCTGCCCAAACCCCATTGGTTTAATTTCCTTCTTTTATTTTATTTATTTATTTTTTTTTATTTTTTATTTATAGGCAGCGGCCTGGTCTTGCTGCCCAAACCCATTGGTTTAAATTCATACTTTTTTTTTTTTACCTATAGGCAGCGGCCTAGTCCTGCTGCCCAAACCACATTGGTTTAATTTCATTTTTTTTTTTTTTTCTTTTTTTTTTTTACCTATAGTTAGCGGCCTAGTCCTGCTGCCCAAACCACATTGGGTTAATTTCCTTCTTCTTTTTTTTTTTTTTTTTTAAACCTATAGGCAGCGGCCTAGTCCTGCTGCCCAGTCCCCATTGGTTTAATTTCCTTCTTTTTTTTTTTACCTATAGGAAGCGGCCTAGACCTGCTGCCCAAACCCCATTGGTTCAATTTCCTTTTTTTTATTATTATTTTTTACCTATAGGCAGCGGCCTAGTCCTGCTGCCCAAACCCCATTGGTTTAATTTCATTCTTTTTTTTTTTTTTTTTTTTTTACTTATATGCAGCGGCCTAGTCCTGCTGCCCAGTCCACATTGGTTTAATTTCCTTCTTTTTTTTTTTTTTTTTTTTATTTACCTATAGGCAGCGGCCTAGTCCTGCTGCCCAAACCCCATTGGTTTAATTTCCTTCTTTTTTTTTCCTATAGGCAGCGGCCTAGTCCTGCTGCCCAAACCCCATTGGT
>CM075772.1:13947551-13955051 GCA_037974665.1 Ehretia macrophylla | reverse complement strand
ATTGGTTTAATTCCTTTCTTTTTTTTTTTTTTTTTTACCTATAGGCAGCGTCCTAGTCCTGCTGCCCAAACCACATTGGTTTAGTTTCATTCTTTTTTTTTTTCTTTACCTATATGCAGCGGCCTAGTCCTGCTGCCCAAACCCCAGTGGTTTAATTTCCTTCTTTTTTTTTTTTTTTTTTTTTTACCTATAGGCAGCGGCCTAGACCTGCTGCCCAAACCCCATTGGTTTAATTTCCTTTTTTTTATTTTTTTATTTTTTTTACCTATAGGCAGCTGCCTAGTCCTGCTGGCCAAACCCCATTGGTTTAATTTCCTTTTTTTTTTTTTTTTTTTTTTTTTTTTTTTTTTTTTTTTTACCTATAGGCAGCGGCCTAGTCCTGATGCCCAAACCCCATTGGTTTAATTTCATTCTTTTTTTTTATTATTATTTTTTTTTTTTTACATATAGGCAGCGGCCTAGTCCTACTGCCCAGTCCACATTGGTTTAATTTCCTTCTTCTATTTTTTTTTATTTTTTTTTATTTACCTATAGGCAGCGGCCTAGTACTGCTGCCCAAACCCCATTGGTTTAATTTCCTTCTTTTTTTTTTTTTCCTATTGGCAGCGGCCTAGTCCTGCTGCCCAGTCCCCATTGGTTTAATTCCTTTCTTTTTTTTTTTTTTTTTTTACCTATAGGCAGCGTCCTAGTCCTGCTGCCCAAACCACATTGGTTTAGTTTCATTCTTTTTTTTTTCTTTACCTATATGCAGCGGCCTAGTCCTGCTGCCCAAACCCCATTGGTTTAATTTCCTTCTTTTTTTTTTTTTTTTTTTTTTTTTTACCTATAGGCAGCGGCCTAGACCTGCTTCCCAAACCCCATTGGTTTAATTTCCTTCTTTTTTATTTTTTTATTTTTTTTACCTATAGGCATCTGCCTAGTCCTGCTGGCCAAACCCCATTGGTTTAATTTCCTTTTTTTTTATTTTTTTTATTTTTTTTACCTATAGGCAGCTGCCTAGTCCTGCTGGCCAAACCCCATTGGTTTACTTCCCTTCATTTTTTTTTTTTTTTTTTTTTTTTTTTACCTATAGGCAGCGGCCTAGTCCTGCTGCCCAAACCACATTGGTTTAATTTCCTTCTTTTTTTTATATTTTTTTATATTTTTTTTTACCTATAGGCAGCAGCCTAGTCTTGCTGCCCAAACCACATTGGTTTAATTTCATTCTTTTTTTTTTTTTTTTTTTTTTTTACCTATAAACAGCGGCCTAGTCCTGCTGCCCAAACCACATTGGTTTAATTTCATTCTTTTTTTTTTTTTTACCTATAGGCAGCGGCCTAGTCCTGCTGCCCAAACCACATGGGTTTAATTTCCTTCTTCTTTTTTTTTTTTCTTTTTTTTTTTTTTTTTTTTTTACCTATAGGCAGCTGCCTAGTCCTGCTGCCCAAACCCCATTGGTTTAATTTCCTTGTTTTTTTTTTTTTTTTTTTTTTTTTTTTTACCTGTAGGCAGCGGCCTAGTCCTGCTACCCAAACCCCATTGGTTTAATTTCCTACTTTTTTTTTTTTTTTACCTATAGCCAGCGGCCTAGACCTGCTGCCAAACCCCATTGGCTTAATTTCCTTCTTTTTTTTTTTTTTTTACCTATAGGCAGCTGCCTAGTCCTGCTGCCCAAACCACATTGGTTTAATTTCCTTTTTCTTTTGTTTTTTTTTTTTTTTTTTTTTTTTTTTTTTTTTTTTTTTTTTTTTACCTATAGGCAGCGGCGTAGTCCTGCTGCCCAAACCCCATTGGTTTAATTTCCTCCTTTTTTTTTTTTTTTTTTTTTTTTACCTATAGGCAGCGGCCTAGTCATGCTGCCCAAACCACATTGGTTTAATTTCCTTCTTTTTTTTTCTTTTTTTTTACCTATAGGCAGCGGCCTATTCCTGCCGGCCAAACCACATTGGTTTAATTTCCTTCTTTTTTTTTTCTTACCTATAGGTAGCGGCCTAGTCCTGCTGCCCAAACCACATTGGTTTAATTTACTTCTTTTTTTTTATTTTTTTATTTTTTTTTTATTTTTATTTTTTTATTTTTTACCTATAGGCAGCGGCCTAGTCCTGCTGCTCAAACCACATTGGTTTAATTTCCTTCTTCTTTTTATTTTTTTATTTTTTACCTATAGGCAGCGGCCTAGTCCTGCTGCTCAAACCACATTGGTTTAATTTCCTTCTTCTCTTTTTTTTTTTTTTTTTTTTTTTTTTACCTATAGGCAGCGGCCTAGTCCTGCTGCCCAAACCACATTGGTTTAATTTCCTTCTTTTTTTTATTTTTTTATTTTTTACCTATAGGCAGCGGCCTAGTCCTGCTGCCCAAACCACATGGGTTTAATTTCCTTCTTCTTTTTTTTTTTTTCTTTTTTTTTTTTTTTTTTTTTTTTTTTTTACCTATAGGCAGCGGCCTAGTCCTTCTGCCAAGTCCCCATTGGTTTAAATTCCTTCTTTTTTTTATTTTATTTTTATTTTTTTATTTTATTTTTTACCTATAGGCAGCGGCCTAATCCTGCTGCCCAAACACCATTGGTTTAATTTCCTTCTTTTTTTTTTCTTTTTTTTACCTATATGCAGCGGCCTAGTCCTGGTGCCCAGTCCCCATTGGTTTAATTTCCTTCTTTTTTTTTTCCTGTAGGCAGCGGCCTAGTCCTGCTGCCCAGTCCCCATTGGTTTAATTTCATTCTTTTTTTTTTATTTTGTTTATTTTTATTTTTATTTTTTTTACCTATAGGCAGCGGCATAGTCCTGCTGCCCAAACCCCATTGGTTTAATTTCCTTTTTTTTTCTTTTTTTTTTTTTTTTTTTTTACCTATAGGCAGCTGCCTAGTCCTGCTGCCCAAACCCCATTGGTTTAATTTCCTTGTTTTTTTTTTTTTTTTTTTTTTTTTACCTGTAGGCAGCGGCCTAGTCCTGCTACCCAAACCCCATTGGTTTAATTTCCTACTTTTTTTTTTTTACCTATAGCCAGCGGCCTAGACCTGCTGCCAAACCCCATTGGCTTAATTTCCTTCTTTTTTTTTTTTTTTTTTACCTATAGGCAGCTGCCTAGTCCTGCTGCCCAAACCACATTGGTTTAATTTCCTTTTTCTTTTGTTTTTTTTTTTTTTTTTTGTTTTTTTTTTTTTTTTTTACCTATAGGCAGCGGCGTAGTCCTGCTGCCCAAACCCCATTGGTTTAATTTCCTTCTTTTTTTTTTTTTTTTTTTTACCTATTGGCAGCGGCCTAGTCATGCTGCCCAAACCACATTGGTTTAATTTCCTTCTTTTTTTTTTCTTTTTTTTTTACCTATAGGCAGCGGCCTATTCCTGCAGGCCAAACCACATTGGTTTAATTTCCTTCTTTTTTTTTTTACCTATAGGTAGCGGCCTAGTCCTGCTGCCCAAACCACATTGGTTTAATTTACTTCTTTTTTTTTTTTTTTTTTTTTTAACCTATAGGCAGCGGCCTAGTCCTGCTGCCCAAACCACATTAGTTAAATTTCCTTCTTTTTTTATTTTTTTATTTTTTTACCTATAGGCAGCGGCCTAGTCCTGCTGCACAAACCACATTAGTTTAATTTCCTTCTTCTCTTTTTTTTTTTTTTTTTTTTTTTTTTTTTTTTTTACCTATAGGCAGCGGCCTAGTCCTGCTGCCCAAACCACATTGGTTTAATTTCCTTCTTTTTTTTTCTTTTTTTTACCTATAGGAAGCGGCCTAGACGTGCTGCCCAAACCACAATGGTTTAATTTCCTTCTTTTTTTTTTTTTTTTACCTATAGGCAGCGGCCTAGTCCTGCTGCCCAAACCACAATGGTTTAATTTCGGTTTTTTTTTTTTTTTTTTTTTTTTTTTTTTTTTTTTTTTTTTTTTTTTTACCTATAGGCAGCGGCCTAGTCCTGCTGCCCAAACCACAATGGTTTAATTTCCTTTTTTTTTTTTTTTTTTTTGCCTATAGGCAGCGCCTAGTCCTGCTGCCCAAACCACATTGGTTTAATTTCCTTCTTCTTTTTTTTTTTTTTTTTTTTAACCTATAGGCAGCGGCCTAGTCCTGCTGCCCAAACCACATGGGTTTAATTTAATTCTTCTTCTTTTTTTTATTTTTATTTTTTTTTTTTTTATCTATAGGCAGCGGCCTAGTCCTGCTGTCCAAACCCCGTTGGTTTAATTTCCTTCTTTTTTTATTTTTTTATTTGTTATTTTTTTATTTTTTTACCTATAGGCAGCGGCCTACACATGCTGCCCAAACCCTATTGGTTTAATTTCCTTCTTTTTTTTTTTTTTTTTTTTTTTTACCTATAAGAAGCTGCCTAGACCTGCTGCCCAAACCCCATTTGTTCAATTTCCTTCTTTTTATTTTTATTTATTTTTATTTTTATTTTTTACCTATAGGCAGCGGCGTAGTTCTGCTGCCCAAACCCCATTGGTTTAATTTCATTCTTTTTTTTTTTTTTTTTTTTTTACCTATAGGCAGCGGCCTAGTCCTACTGCCCAAACCACATTGGTTTAATTTCCTTCTTTTTTTTTATTTTTTTATTTTTTACCTATATGCAGCGGCCTAGTCCTGCTGCCCAGTCCCCATTGGTTTAATTTTCTTCTTTTTTTTTTTTTTTTATCTATAGGAAGCGACCTAGACGTGCTGCCCAAACCCCATTGGTTCAATTTCCTTTTTTTTTATTTTTTTTTATTTTTTTTTTATTTTTTACCTATAGGCAGCGGCCTAGTCCTGCTGCTCAAACCCCATTGGTTTAATTTCATTCTTTTTTTTTTTTTTTTTTTAACATATAGGCAGCGGCCTAGTCCTGCTGTCCAGTCCCCATTGGTTTAATTTCCTTCTTTTTTTATTTTATTTTTATTTTTTTTATTTTTTACCTATAGGCAGCGGCCTAGTCCTGCTGCCCAAACCACATTGGTTTCATTTCATTCTTTTTTTTTTTTTTTTACCTATAGGCAGCGGCCTAGTCCTGCTGCCCAAACTCCATCGGTTTAATGTCCTTCTTTTTTTTATTTTTTTATTTTTTTATTTTTTTATTTTTTATTTTTTTTAACCAATAGGCAGCGGCCTAGACCTGCTGCCCAAACCCCATTTGTTCAATTTCCTTCTTTTTATTTTTATTTATTTTTATTTTTATTTTTTACCTATAGGCAGCGGCGTAGTTCTGCTGCCCAAACCCCATTGGTTTAATTTCATTCTTTTTTTTTTTTTTTTTTTTTTTTTTTTTTTTTTTACCTATAGGCAGCGGCCTAGTCCTGCTGCCCAAACCACATTGGTTTAATTTCCTCCTTTTTTTTTTTTTTTTTTTTTTTTTTTTTTTTTACCTATATGCAGCGGCCTAGTCCTGCTGCCCAGTCCCCATTGGTTTAATTTTCTTCTTTTTTTTTTTTTTTATCTATAGGAAGCGACCTAGACCTGCTGCCCAAACCCCATTGGTTCAATTTCCTTTTTTTTAAAATTTTTTTTATTTTTTTTTTATTTTTTACCTATAGGCAGCGGCCTAGTCCTGCTGCCCAAACCCCATTGGTTTAATTTCATTTTTTTTTTTTTTTAACATATAGGCAGCGGCCTAGTTCTGCTGCCCAGTCCACATTGGTTTAATTTCCTTCTTCTTCTTTTTTTTTTTTTTTTTTTTTTTTTTTTTTTAATTTTACCTATAGGCAACGGCCTAGTTCTGCTGCCCAAACCCCATTGGTTTAATTTCCTTCTTTTTTTATTTTTTTTTATTTTTACCTATAGGCAGCGGCCTAGTCCTGCTGTCCAGTCCCCATTGGTTTAATTTCCTTCTTTTTTTATTTATTTTTTATTTTTTTTTTATTTTTTACCTATAGGCAGCGGCCTAGTCCTGCTGCCCAAACCACATTGGTTTCATTTCCTTCTTTTTTTTTTTTTTTTTTACCTATAGGCAGCGGCCTAGACCTGCTGCCCAAACCCCATTGGTTTAAATTCCTTCTTTTTTTTTTTTTTTTTTTACCTATATGCAGCGGCCTAGTCCTGCTACCCAGTCCCATTGGTCTAATTTCCTTCTTCTTCTTTTTTTTTTTTTACCTATAGTCAGCGGCCTAGTCCTGCTGCCCAAACCACATTGGTTTAATTTCGTACATTTTTTTTTTTTTTTACCTATAGGCAGCGGTCTAGTCCTGCTTCCCAGTGCCCATTGGTTTAATTTCCTTCTTTTTTTTTTTTTTTTTTTACCTATAGGAAGCGGCCTAGACCTGCTGCCCAAACCCCATTGGTTTAATTTCCTTCTTTTATTTTATTAATTTATTTATTTTTTATTTATTTATAGGCAGCGGCCTAGTCTTGCTGCCCAAACCCATTGGTTTAAATTCCTACTTTTTTTTTTTTACCTATAGGCAGCGGCCTAATCCTGCTGCCCAAACCACATTGGTTTAATTTCATTTTTTTTTTTTTTTTTTTTTTTTTTAACCTATAGGTAGCGGCCTTGTCCTGCTGCCCAAACCACATTGGGTTAATTTCCTTCTTTTTTTTTTTTAACCTATAGGCAGCGGCCTAGTCCTGCTGCCCAGTCCCCATTGGTTTAATTTCCTTCTTTTTTTTTTTACCTATAGGAAGCGGCCTAGACCTGCTGCCCAAACCCCATTGGTTCAATTTCCTTTTTTTTATTATTATTTTTTTTATTATTATTTTTTACCTATAGGCAGCGGCCTAGTCTTGCTGCCCAAACCCCATTGGTTTAATTTCATTCTTTTTTTTTTTTTTTTTTTTTACATATATGCAGCGGCCTAGTCCTGCTGCCCAGTCCACATTGGTTTAATTTCCTTTTTTTTTTTTTTTTTTTTTACCTATAGTCAGTGGCCTAGTCCTGCTGCCCAAACCACATTGGTTTAATTTCCTTCTTTTTTTTTTTTTTTTTTTTTTTTTTTTTTTTTTTTTTTTTTTTTTTTTTTACCTATAGGCAGCGGCGTAGTTCTGCTGCCCAGTCCCCATTGGTTTAATTTCCTTCTTTTTTTTTTTTTACCTATAGGAAGCGGCCTAGACCTGCGGCCCAAACCCCATTGGTTCAATTTCCTTTTTTTTATTATTATTATTTTTATTATTTTTTTTAGCTATAGGCATCGGCCTAGTCCTGCTGCCCAAACCCCATTGGTTTAATTTCATTCTTTTTTTTCTTTTTTTTTTTTTTTTTACCTATAGCCAACGGCCTAGTTCTGCTGCCCAAACCCCATTGGTTTAATTTCCTTCTTTTTTTTTTTTTTTTTTTACCTATAGGAAGCGGCCTAGACCTGCTGCCCAGTCCACATTGATTTAATTTGCTTCTTTTTTTTTTTTTTTTTTTTTTTTTTTTTTTTTTTTTTTTTTTTTTTTTTACCTATAGGCAATGGCCTAGTCCTGTTGCCCAGTCCCCATTGGTTGAATTTCCTTCTTTTTTTTTTTTTTTTTTTTTTTTTTTTTTTTTTTTACCTATAGGAAGCGGCCTAAACCTGCTGCCCAAACCCCATTTGTTCAATTTCCTTTTTTTTATTATTATTATTTTTATTATTTTTTTTTACCT
>CM075772.1:13930051-13935051 GCA_037974665.1 Ehretia macrophylla | reverse complement strand
AGCGGCCTAGACCTGCTGCCCAAACCCCATTGGTTCAATTTCCTTTTTTTTTTATTATTATTGTTTTTATTATTATTTTTTACCTATAGGCAACGGCCTAGTCCTGCTGCCCAAACCCCATTAGTTTAATTTCATTCTTTTTTTTTTTTATTTACATATAGGCAGCGGCCTAGTCCTGCTGCCCAGTCCACATTGGTTTAATTTCCTTTTTTTTATTTATTTATTTTTATTTTTTATTTTTTATCTATAGGCAGCGGCCTAGTCCTGCTGCCCAAACCCCATTGGTTTAATTTCCTTCTTTTTTTTTTTTTTTTTTTTTTTTTTACCTACAGGCAGCGTCCTAGTCCTGCTGCCCAAACCACATTGGTTTAGTTTCATTCTTTTTTTTTTTACCTATAGGCAGCGGCCTAGACCTGCTGCCCAAACCCCATTGGTTTAATTTCCTTTTTTTTATTTTTTTATTTTTATTTTTATTTTTACCTATAGGCAGCTACCTAGTCCTGCTGCCCAAACCCCATTGGTTTAATTTCCTTGTTTTTTTTTTTTTTTTTATTAGCTATAGGCAGCGACCTAGTCCTGCTGCCCAAACTCCATTGGATTAATTTCCTTCTTTTTTTTTTTTTTTTTTTTTTTTTTTTTTTTTTTACCTATGGGCAACGGCCTAGTCCTGCTGCCCAAACCACATTGGTTTAATTTCCTTCTTTTTTTTATATTTTTTTTTTACCTATACGCAGCGGCCTAGTCCTGCTGCCCAAACCACATTGGTTTAATTTCCTTCTTTTTTTTTTTTTTTTTTTTTTTTTTTACCTATAGGCAGCGCCTAGTCCTGCTGCCCAAACCACATTGGTTTAATTTCCGTCTTTTTTTTTTTTTTTTTTTACCTATAGGCAGCGGCGTAGTCCTACTCCCCAAACCACAATGGTTTAATTTCCTTTTTATTTTATTTTATTTTATTTTATTTTTTTTTTATTTTTTTTACCTATAGGCAGCGGCCTAGTCCTGCTGCCCAAACCACATTGGTTTAATTTCCTTCTTCTTTTTTTTTTTTTTAACTATAGGCAGCGGCCTTGTCCTGCTGCCCAAACCACATTGGTTTAATTTCGTTCTTTTTTTTTTTTTTTTTTTTTCTACCTATAGGCAGCGGCCTAGTCCTGCTGCCCAAACCACATTGGTTTAATTTCTTTTTTTTTTTTTTTTTTACCTATAGGCAGCGGCCTAGTCCTGCTGCCCAAACCCCATTGGTTTAATTTCCTTCTTCTTTTTTATTTTTATTTTTTTTTTTTTTTTATTTTTTTTTTATACCTATAGGCAGCTGCCTAGTCCTGCTGCCCAAACCCCATTGGTTTAATTTCATTTTTTTTTTTTTTACCTATAGGCAGCGGCCTAGACCTGCTGCCCAAACCCCATTGGTTTAATTTCCTTCGTTGTTTTTTTTTTTTTATTTTTTTTTTACCTATAGGCAGCGGTCTAATCTTGCTGCCCAAACCACATTGGTTTAATTTCCTTCTTTTATATATATATATATATATATATATATATATATATATATATATATATATATATATATATATATATTTTTTTTTTACCTATAGGCAGCGGCCTAGTCTTGCTGCCCAAACCACATTGGTTTAATTTCCTTCTTTTTTATATATATATATATTTTTTATTTTTTTTTACATATAGGCAGCGGCCTAGTCCTGCTGCCCAAACCCATTGGTTTAATTTCCTTCTTTTTTTATTTTTTTATTTTTTTACCTATAGGCAGCGGTCTAGACCTGCTGCCCAAACCCCATTGGTTTAATTTCCTTCTTTTTTTTTTTTTTTTTTTTTTTTTTTTTTTTTTTTTTTTTTTTTTTTTTTTTTTTTTTTTTTTTTACCTATAGGCAGCGGCGTAGTCCTGCTGCCCAGTCCCCATTGGTTTAATTTCCTTTTTTTTTTTTTTTTTTTACCTATAGGAAGCGGCCTAGACCTGCTGCCCAAACCCCATTGGTTCAATTTCCTTTTTTTTATTGTTATTTTTTTATTATTTTTTTTTAGCTATAGGCATCGGCCTAGTCCTGCTGCCCAAACCCCATTGGTTTAATTTCATTCTTTTTTTTTTTTTTTTTTTACCTATAGGCAACGGCCTAGTTCTGCTGCCCAAACCCCATTGGTTTAATTTCCTTCTTTTTTTATTTTTTATTTTTTTTTATTTTTACCTATAGGCAGCGGCCTAGTCCTGTTGTCCAGTCCCCATTGGTTTAATTTCCTTCTTTTTTTTATTTTATTTATTTTACCTATAGGCAGCGGTCTAGTCCTGCTGCCCAAACCACATTTGTTTAATTTAATTCTTCTTTTTTTTTATTTTTTTTTTATTTTTACCTATAGGCAGCGGCCTAGTCCTGCTGCCCAGTCCCCATTGCTTTAATTTCCTTCTTTTTTTTTTTTTACCTATAGGAAGCGTCCTAGACCTGCTGCCCAAACCCCATTGGTTCAATTTACTTTTTTTTATTATTATTTTTTTTTACCTATAGGCAACGGCCTAGTCCTGCTGCCCAAACCCCATTGGTTTAATTTCCTACTTTTTTTATTTTTTTTTTACCTATAGGCAGCGGCCTAGTCCTGCTGCCCAAACCCCATTGGTTTAATTTCCTACTTTTTTTTTTTTTTTACCTATAGGCAGCGGCCTAGTCCTGCTGCCCAAACCCCATTGGTTTAATTTCCTACTTTTTTTTTTTTTTTAACCTATAGGCAGCGGCCTAGTCCTTCTGCCCAAACCCCATTGGTTTAATTTCATTCTTTTTTTTTTCCTATAGGCAGCGGCCTAGTCTTGCTGCCCAGTCCCCATTGGTTTAATTTCCTTTTTTTTTTTTTTTTTTTAACCTATAGGCAGCGGCCTAGTCCTGCTGCCCAAACCACATTGGTTTAATTTCCTTCTTTTTTTTTTTTTACCTATAGTCAGCGGCCTAGTCCTGCTGCCCAAACCCCATTGGTTTAATTTCCTTCTTTTTTTTTTTTTTTTTTTTACCTATAGGCAGCGGCCAAGTCTTGCTGCCCAAACCACATTGGTTTAATTTCCTTCTTTTTTTTTTTTTTTTTTTTTTTTTTTTTTTTTTTTTTTTTACCTATAGGCAGCGGCCTAGTCCTACTGCCCACTCCTCATTGGTTTAATTTCCTTCTTCTTTTTTTTTTACCTATAGGCAGCGGGCTAGTCCTGCTGCCCAGTCCCCATTGGTTTAATTTCCTTCTTTTTTTTTATTTATTTATTTTATTTATTTATTTTTTTTTTTTACTTATAGGCAGCGGCCTAGTCCTGCTGCCCAGTCACCATTGGTTTAATTTTCTTCTTTTTTTTCTTTTTTCTTTTTTTTTTACCTATAGGCAGCGGCCTAGTCCTGCTGCCCAAACCCGATTGGTTTAATTTCCTACTTTTTTTTTACCTATAGGCAGCGGCCTAGTCCTGCTGCCCAGTCCCCATTGGTTTAATTTCCTTCTATTTTTTTTTTTTTTTTTTTTTTTAAACCTATATGCAGCGGCCTATTCCTGCAGCCCAAACCACATTGGTTTAACTTCCTTCTTTTTTTTTTTTTTACCTATAGTCAGCGGCCTAGTCCTGCTGCACAAACCACATTGGTTTAATTTCCTTTTTTTTTTTTTTTTTTACCTATAGGCAGCGGCCTAGTCCTGCTGCTCAAACCACATTGGTTTAATTTCCATCTTTTTTTTTTTTTTTTTTTACCTATAGGCAGCTTCCTAGTCCTGCTGCCCAAACCACATTGGTTTAATTTCCTTCTATTTATTTATTTTTATTTTTTTTTTGTTTTTTTTTTACCTATAGGCAGCGGCCTAGTACTGCTGCCCAGTCCCCATTGGTTTAATTTCCTTCTTTTTTTTTTTTTTACCTATAGGAAGCGGCCTAGACCTGCTGCCCAAACCCCATTGGTTCAATTTCCTTTTTTTATTATTATTATTTTTATTATTTTTTTTACCTATAGGCAGCGGCCTAGTCCTGCTGCCCAAACCCCATTGGTTTAATTTCATTCTTTTTTTTTTTTTTTTTTTTTACATATACGCAGCGGCCTAGTCCTGCTGCCCAGTCCACATTGGTTTAATTTCCTTCTTCTTTTATTTATTTATTTATTTTTTTATTTACCTATAGCAGCGGCCTAGTCCTGCTGCCCAAACCCCATCGGTTTAATTTCCTTCTTTTTTTTTTTTTCCTATAGGCAGCGGCCTAGTCCTGATGCCCAGTCCCCATTGGTTTAATTTCCTTCTTTTTCTTTTTTTACCTATAGGAAGCGGCCTTGACCTGCTGCCCAAACCCCATTGGTTCAATTTCCTTTTTATTATTATTATTATTTTTATTATTTTTTTTTACCTATAGGCAGCGGCCTAGTCCTGCTGCCCAAACCCCATTAGTTTAATTTCATTTTTTTTTTTTTTACATATAGACAGCGGCCTAGTCCTGCTGCCCAGTCCACATTGGTTTAATTTCCTTCTTTTTTTTTTTTTTTTACCTATAGGCAGAGGCCTAGTCCTGCTGCCCAAACCCCATTGGTTTAATTTCCTTCTTTTTTTTTTTTTTACCTATAGGCAGCGTCCTAGTCCTGCTGCCCAAACCACATTGGTTTAGTTTCATTCTTTTTTTTTTTTTTTTTACCTATAGGCAGCGGCCTAGTCCTGCTGCCCAAACCCCATTGGTTTAATTTCCTTCTTTTTTTTTTTTTACCTATAGGCAGCGGCCTAGACCTGCTGCCCAAACCCCATTGGTTTAATTTCCTTTTTTTTATTTATTTTTATTTTTTTATTTTTATTTTTATTTTTACCTATAGGCAGCTGCATAGTCCTGCTGCCCAAACCCCATTGGTTTAATTTCCTTTTTTTTTTTTTTTTTTTTTTTTTTTTTACCTATAGGCAGCGACCTAGTCCTGCTGCCCAAATATATTGGATTAATTTCCTTCTTTTTTTTTTTTTTTTTTTTTTTTTTTTTTTTACCTATACGCAGCGGCCTAGTCCTGCTG
>CM075772.1:13922551-13927551 GCA_037974665.1 Ehretia macrophylla | reverse complement strand
TTTTTTTATTTTTTTTTTACCTATAGGCAGCGGTCTAGTCCTGCTGCCCAAACCACATTTGTTTAATTTAATTCTTCTTCTTTTTTTTTTCTTTTCTTTTTTTTTTTTTTTTTTTTTTTTTTTTTTACCTATAGGCAGCGGCGTAGTCCTGCTGCCCAGTCACCATTGGTTTAATTTACTTTTTTTTTTTTTTTTTTTTACCTATAGGAAGCGGCCTAGACCTGCTGCCGAAACCCCATTGGTTCAATTTCCTTTTTTTTATTGTTATTTTTTTTATTATTTTTTTTTAGCTATAGGCATCGGCCTAGTCCTGCGGCCCAAACCCCATTGGTTTAATTTCATTCTTTTTTTTTTTTTTTTTTTTTTACCTATAGGCAGCGGCCTAGTTATGCTGCCCAAACCCCATTGGTTTAATTTCCTTCTTTTTTTATTTTTGTACTTTTATTTTTATTTTTTACCTATAGGCAGTGGCCTAGTCCTGCTGTCCAAACCCCATTGGTTTAATTTCCTTCTTTTTTTTATTTTATTTATTTTACCTATAGGCAGCGGTCTAGTCCTGCTGCCCAAACCACATTTGTTTAATTTAATTCTTCTTTTTTTTTTATTTTTTTTTTATTTTTACCTATAGGCAGCGGCCTAGTCCTGCTGCCCAGTCCCCATTGCTTTAATTTCCTTCTTTTTTTTTTTTTTTACCTATAGGAAGCGGCCTAGACCTGCTGCCCAAACCCCATTGGTTCAATTTACTTTTTTTTATTATTATTTTTTTTTTTACCTATAGGCAACGGCCTAGTCCTGCTGCCAAAACCCCATTGGTTTAATTTCCTTCTTTTTTTATTTTATTTTTTTACCTATAGGCAGCGGCCTAGTCCTGCTGCCCAAAACCCATTGGTTTAATTTCGTACTTTTTTTTTTTTTTTACCTATAGGCAGCGGCCTAGTCCTGCTGCCCAAACCCCATTGTTTTAATTTCCTTATTTTTTTTTTTTGCCTATATGCAGCGGGCTAGTCCTGCTGCCCAGTCTCCATTGGTTTAATTTTTTTATTTTTTTTTTTTAACCAATAGTCAGCGGCCTAGTCTTGCTGCCCAGTCCCCATTGGTTTAATTTCCTTTTTTTTTTTTTTAACCTATAGGCAGCGGCCTAGTCCTGCTGCCCAAACCACATTGGTTTAATTTCCTTCTTTTTTTTTTTTACCTATAGTCAGCGGCCTAGTCCTGCTGCCCAAACCCCATTGGTTTAATTTCCTTCTTTTTTTTTTTTTTTTTTTACCTGTAGGCAGCGGCCAAGTCCTGCTGCCCAAACCACATTGGTTTAATTTCCTTCTTTTTTTTTTTTTTTTTTTTTTTTTTTTTTTTTTTTTTTTTTTTTTTTTTTACCTATAGCAGCGGCCTAGTCCTGCTGCCCAAACCCCATTGGTTTAATTTCCTTCTTTTTTTTTTATTACCTATAGGCAGCGGCCTAGTCCTGCTGCCCAAACCCCATTGGTTTAATTTCCTTTTTTTTATTTTATTTATTTATTTTTTTTTTTACCTATAGGCAGCGGCCTAGTCCTGCTGCCCAGTCCCTATTGGTTTAATTTCCTTCTTTTTTTTCTTTTTTCTTTTTTTTTTTACCAATAGGCAGCGGCCTAGTCCTGCTGCCCAAACCCGATTGGTTTAATTTCCTACTTTTTTTTTTACCTATAGGCAGCGGCCTAGTCCTGCTGCCCAGTCCCCATTGGTTTAATTTCCTTCTATTTTTTTTTTTTTTTTTTTTTTAAACCTATATGCAGCGGCCTATTCCTGCTGCCCAAACCACATTGGTTTAATTTCCTTCTTTTTTTTTTTTTTACCTATAGTCAGCGGCCTAGTCCTGCTGCACAAACCACATTGGTTTAATTTCCTTTTTTTTTTTTTTTTACCTATAGGCAGCGGCCTAGTCCTGCTGCTCAAACCACATTGGTTTAATTTCCATCTTTTTTTTTTTTTTTTTTACCTATAGGCAGCTTCCTAGTCCTGCTGCCCAAACCACATTGGTTTAATTTCCTTCTATTTATTTTTTTTATTTTTTTTTTGTTTTTTTTTTTACCTATAGGCAGCGGCCTAGTCTTGCTGCCCAGTCCCCATTGGTTTAATTTACTTCTTTTTTTTTTTTTTTTACCTATAGGAAGCGGCCTAGACCTGCTCCCCAAACCCCATTGGTTCAATTTCCTTTTTTTATTATTATTATTTTTATTATTTTTTTTACCTATAGGCAGCGGCCTAGTCCTGCTGCCCAAACCCCATTGGTTTAATTTCATTCTTTTTTTTTTTTTTACATATACGCAGCGGCCTAGTCCTGCTGCCCAGTCCACATTGGTTTAATTTCCTTCTTCTTTTATTTATTTATTTATTTTTTTATTTACCTATAGCAGCGGCCTAGTCCTGCTGCCCAAACCCCATCGGTTTAATTTCCTTCTTTTTTTTTTTTTCCTATAGGCAGCGGCCTAGTCCTGCTGCCCAGTCCCCATTGGTTTAATTTCTTTCTTTTTTTTTTTTTTTTTTTTTTTTTTTTTTTTTTTTTTTTTTTACCTATAGGCAGCGGCCTAGTCCTGATGCCCAGTCCCCATTGGTTTAATTTCCTTCTTTTTTTTTTTTACCTATAGGAAGCGGCCTTGACCTGCTGCCCAAACCCCATTGGTTCAATTTCCTTTTTATTATTATTATTATTTTTATTTTTTTTTTTTACCTATAGGCAGCGGCCTAGTCCTGCTGCCCAAACCCCATTAGTTTAATTTCATTTTTTTTTTTTTTTTTTTTTTTTACATATAGACAGCGGCCTAGTCCTGCTGCCCAGTCCACATTGGTTTAATTTCCTTCTTTTTTTTTTTTTTTTACCTATAGGCAGAGGCCTAGTCCTGCTGCCCAAACCCCATTGGTTTAATTTCCTTCTTTTTTTTTTTTTTTTACCTATAGGCAGCGTCCTAGTCCTGCTTCCCAAACCACATTGGTTTAGTTTCATTCTTTTTTTTTTTTTTTTTTACCTATAGGCAGCGGCGTAGTCCTGCTGCATAAACCCCATTGCTTTAATTTCCTTCTCTTTTTTTTTTTACCTATAATCAGCGGCCTAGACCTGCTGCCCAAACCCCATTGGTTTAATTTCCTTTTTTTTATTTTTTTATTTTTATTTTTATTTTTACCTATAGGCAGCTGCATAGTCCTGCTGCCCAAACCCCATTGGTTTAATTTCCTTTTTTTTTTTTTTTTTTTTTTTTTTTTTTTTAACCTATAGGCAGCGACCTAGTCCTGCTGCCCAAATATATTGGATTAATTTCCTTCTTTTTTTTTTTTTTTTTTACCTATACGCAGCGGCCTAGTCCTGCTGCCCAAACCACATTGGTTTCATTTCCTTCTTTTTTTTTCTTTTTTTTTTTTTTTTTTACCTATAGCCAGCGGCCTAGTCCTGCTGCCCAAACCACATTGCTTTAATTTCCTTCTTTTTTTCTTTTTTCTTTTTTTTTTTTTTTTTTTTTTTTTATCTATAGGCAACGGCCTAGTCCTGCTGCCCAAACCCCATTGGTTTAATTTCCTGTTTTTTATTTTTTTTATTTTTTTTTTTTTTACCTATAGGCAGCGGCCTAGTCCTGCTGCCCAGTCCCCATTGGTTTAATTTCCTTCTTTTTTTTTTCTTTTTTTTTTACCTATAGGAAGCGGCCTAGACATGCTGCCCAAACCACAATGGTTTTTTTTTTTTTTTACCTATAGGCAGCGGCGTAGTCCTGCTGCCCAAACCACAATGGTTTAATTTCCTTCTTTTTTTTATTTTTTTATTTTTTTATTTTTTACCTATAGGCAGCGGCCTAGTCCTGCTGCCCAAACCACATTGGTTTAATTTCCTTCTTCACTTTTTTTTTTTTTTTTTTTTTTTTTTTTTTTTTTTTTTTTTTTTTTTTTTTTTTTTTTACCTATAGGCAGCGGCCTAGTCCTGCTGCCCAGTCCCCATAGGTTTAATTTCCTTCTTCTTTTTTTTTACCTATAGGAAGCGGCCTAGACCTGCTGCCCAAACCACAATGGTTTAATTTCCTTCTTTTTTTTTTTTTTTTTTTTTTTTTTTTTTTTTTTTTTTACTTATAGGCAGCGGCCTAGTCCTGCTGCCCAAACCACAATGGTTTAATTTCATTCTTTTTTTTTCTTTTTTGTTTTACCTATAGGGAGCGGCCTAGTCCTGCTGCCAAAACCACAATGGTTTAATTTCCTTCTTTTTTTTTATTTTTTTTTATTTTTTACTTTTTACCTATAGGCAGCGCCTAGTCCTGCTGCCCAAACCACATTGGTTTAATTTCCTTCTTTTTTTTTTTATTTTTTTATTTTTTACCTATAGACAGCGGCCTAGTCCTGCTGCCCAAACCACATTGGTTTAATTTCCTTCTTCTTTTTTTTTTTTTTTTTTTACCTATAGGCATCGGTCTAGTCCTGCTGCCCAAACCACATTGGTTTAATTTAATTCTTCTTTTTTTTTTTTTATCTATAGGCAGCGGCCTAGTCCTGCTGCCCAAACCACATTGTTTAATTTCCTTTTTTTTTTTTTTTTTTTTTTTTTTTACCTATAGGCAGCGGCCTAGTCCTGCTGCCCAAACCACAATGGTTTAATTTCCTTCTTCTTCTTTTTTTTTTTTTTTTTTTTTTTTTTTTTTTTTTTTTTTTTTTTTTACCTATAGGCCGCGCCTACTCATGCAGCCCAAACCACATTGGTTTAATTTCCTTCTTTTTTTATTTTTTTATTTTTTACCTATAGGCAGCGGCCTAGTCCTGCTGCCCAAACCACATTGGTTTAATTTCCTACTTTTTTTTTTTTTTTTTTTTTTTTTTTTTTTTTTTTTTTTTTTTTTTTTTACCTATAGGCAGCGGTCTAGTCCTGCTGCCCAAACCACATTTGTTTAATTTAATTCTTCTTCTTCTTTTTTTTTTTTTTTTTTTTTTTTTTTTTTTTTTTTTTTTTTTTTTTTTTTTTTTTTTACTTACCTATAGGCAGCGGCCTAGTCCTG
>CM075772.1:13907551-13920051 GCA_037974665.1 Ehretia macrophylla | reverse complement strand
TTTTTATTTTTATTTTTATTTTTTTTTACCTATAGACAGCGGCCTAGTCCTGCTGCCCAAACCACATTGGTTTAATTTTCTTCTTTTTTTTTTTTTTTTTTTTTTTTTTTTTTTTTTTTTTTTTTTACCTATAGGCTGCGGCCTAGTCCTGCTGCCCAAACCCCATTGGTTTAATTTCCTTCTTTTTTTTTTTATTTTTTTATTTTTTTCCCTATAGGCAGCGGTCTAGACCTGCTGCCCAAACCCCATTGGTTTAATTTCCTTGTTCTTTTTTTTTTTTTTTTTTTTTTTTTTACCTATAGGCAGCGGCCTAGTCCTGCTGCCCAGTCCCCATTGGTTTAATTTCGTTCTTTTTTTTTTTTTTTTACCTATAGGCAGCGGCCTAGTCCTGCTGCCCAAACCACATTGGTTTAATTTCCTTCTTTTTTTTTTTCTTTTTTTTTTTTTTTTTTACCTATAGGCAGCGGCCTAGTCCTGCTGCCCAAACCCGATTGGTTTAATTTCCTACTTTTTTTTTCAATTTTTTTTACCTATAGGCAGCGGCCTAGTCCTGCTACCCAGTCCCCATTGGTTTAATTTCCTTCCTTTTTTTTTTATTTTATTTTTTTTTATTTTACCTATAGGCAGCGGCCTAGTCCTGCTGCCCAAACCCCATTGGTTTAATTTCCTTCTTTTTTTTTTTTTTTTTTTTTTTTTACCTATAGGCAGCGGCCTAATCCTGCTGCCCAGTCCCCATGGGTTTAATTTCATTCTTTTTTTTATTTATTTTTCTTTTATTTTTTACCTATAGGCAGCGGCCTAGTCCTGTTGCCCAAACCCGATTGGTTTAATTTCCTACTTTTTTTTATTTTTTTTACCTATAGGCAGCGGCCTAGTCCTACTGCCCAGTCCCCATTGGTTTGATTTCCTTCATTTTTTTTTTTAACCTATAGGCAGCGGCCTTGTCCTGCTGCCCAAACCACATTGGTTTAATTTCCTTCTTTTTTTTTTTTTTTTTTTTTTTTTTTTTTTTTTTTTTTTTTTTTTTAACCTATAGGCAGCGGCCTAGTCCTGCTGCCCAAACCACATTGGTTTAATTTACTTCTTTTTATTTTTTATTTTTATTTTTTAACACCTATAGGCAGCGGCCTTGTCCTGCTGTCCAAACCACATTGGTTTAATTTCGTTTTTTTTTTTTTTTTTTTTTTTTTTTTTTTTTTTTTTTTTAACTGCTCCCCCCTAACCTTCCTGCCCAATCCCATTTGGTTTAATTTCCTTTTTTTTTTTTTTTTTTTTTTTTTTTTTTTTTTTTTTTTTTTTTTACCTATAGGCAGCGGCCTAGTCCCGCTGCCCAGTCCCCATTGGTTTAATTTCGTTCTTTTTTTTTTTTTTTTTTTTTTTATCTATAGGCAGCGGCCTAGTTCTGCTGCCCAAACCACATTGGTTTAATTTCCTTCTTTTTTTTCTTTTTTTTTTTTTTTTTTTTTTTACCTATAGGCAGCGGCCTAGTCCTACTGCCCAAACCCGATTGGTTTAATTTCCTACTTTTTTTTATATATTTTTTTTACCTATAGGCAGCGACCTAGTCCTGCTGCCCAGTCCCCATTGGTTTAATTTCCTTCATTTTTTTTTTTTTTACCTATAGGAAGCGTTCTAGACCTGCTGCCCAAAGCCCATTGGTTCAATTTCCTTTTTTTTATTTTTTTTTATTTTTATTTTTTTTTACCTATAGGCAGCGGCCTAGTCCTGCTGCCCAAACCCCATTGGTTTAATTTCATTTTTTTTTTTAATTTTTTTTTTTTTTTTACCTATAGGCAGCGGCCTAGTCTTGCTGCCCAAATCACATTGGTTTAATTTCATTCTTTTTTTTTTTTTACCTATAGGCAGCGGCCTAGTCCTGCTGCGCAAAACCCATTGGTTTAATTTCCTTCTTTTTTTTTTTTTTTTACCTATAGGCAGCGGCCTAGACCTGCTGCCCAAACCCCATTGGTTTAATTTCCTTTTTTTTTTTTTTTTTTTTTATTATTTTTTTTTATTTACCTATAGGCAGCGGCATAGTCCTGC
This sequence comes from Ehretia macrophylla, assembly GCA_037974665.1. NCBI lineage: Eukaryota > Viridiplantae > Streptophyta > Magnoliopsida > Boraginales > Ehretiaceae > Ehretia > Ehretia macrophylla. The sequence continues at coordinate 13,918,008 of CM075772.1, read as the reverse complement.
TGCCCAAACCACATTGGTTTAATTTACTTCTTTTGTTTTTGTTTTTTTTTTTTTTTGTTTTTTTTTTACCTATAAGCAGCGGCCTAGTCCTGCTGCCCAAACCCTACTTGTTTAATTTCCTTTTTTTTTTTTTTTTTTTTTTTTTTACCTATAGGCAACGGCCTAGTCCTTCTGCCCAAACCCCATTGGTTTAATTTCCTTCTTTTTTTTTTTTTTTTTTTTTTTTTTCCCTATATGCAGCGGCCTAGTCCTGGTGCCCAGTCCCCATTGGTTTAATTTCCATCTTTTTTTTTTATTTTTTTTTTATACCTATAGGCAGCTGCGTAGTCCTGCTGCCCAAACCCCACTGGTTTAATTTCCTTTTTTTTTTTTTTTTTTTACATATAGGCAGCTGCCTAGTCCTGCTGCCCAAACCACATTGCTTTAATTTCCTTCTTTTTTTTTATTTTTTTTATTTTTTTTATTTTTACCTATAGGCAACGGCGTAGTCCTTCTTCCCAAACCCCATTGGTTTAATTTCCTTTTTTTTTTTTTTTTTTTTTTTACCTATAGGCAACGGCCTAGTCCTTCTTCCCAAACCCATTGGTTAAATTTCCTTTTTTTTTTTTTTTTTTTTTTTTTTTTTTTTACCTATGGGCAGCGGCCTAGACCTGCTGCCCAAACCCCATTGGTTTAATTTCCTTTTTTTTTTTTTTTTACCTATAGGCAGCGGCATAGTCCTGCTGCCCAAACCACATTGGTTTTATTTCCTTCTTTTTTTTTTTTTACCTATAGGCAGCGGCCTAGTCCTGCTGCCCAAACTCCATTGGTTTAATTTCTTTCTTTTTTATTATTATTATTATTATTATTTTTTTACATAAAGGTAGCGGCCTAGTCCTGCTGCCCAGTCCCCATTGGTTTAATTTCCTTCTTTTTTTTTTTTTTTTTTTTACCTATAGGCAGCGGCCTAGTCCTGCTGCCCAGTCCCCATGGGTTTAATTTCATTCTTTTTTTTTATTTATTTTATTTATTTATTTTTATTTTTTACCTATAGGCAGCGGCTTATTCCTGCTGCCCAGTCCCTATTGGTTTAATTTCCTTCTTTTTTTTTTTTTTTTTTTTTTTTTTTTACCTATTGGCAGCGGCCTAGTCCTGCTGCCCAAACCCGATTGGTTTAATTTCCTACTTTTTTTTTTTTTATTATTTTTACCTATAGGCAGCGGCCTAGTCCTGCTGCCCAGTCCCCATTGGTTTAATTTCCTTCTTTTTTTTTTTTTTTTTTTTTTTTTTTTTTTTTTTTAACCTATTGGCAGCGGCCTTGTCCTACTGCCCAAACCACATTGGTTTAATATCCTTCTTTTTTTTTTTTTTTACCTATAGTCAGCGGCCTAGTCCTGCTGCCCAAACCACATTGGTTTAATTTCCTTCTTTTTTTTTTTTTTTTTTTTTTTTTTTTTTTTTTACCTATAGGCAAGCGGCCTAGTCCTGCTGCCCAAACCACATTGGTTTAGTTTAATTCTTTTTTTTTTTTTTTTTTTTTTTTTTACTTATAGGCAGTGGCCTAGTCCTGCTGCCCAAACCACATTGGTTTAATTTCCTTTTTTTTTTTACCAATAGACAACGGCCTAGTCCTTCTGCCCAAACCCCATTGGTATAATTTCCTTCTTTTTTTTTTCTTTTTTTTTTTTACCTATATGCAGCGGCCTAGTCCTGGTGCCCAGTCCCCATTGGTTTAATTTCCTTCTTTTTTTTTTTTCCCTATAGGCAGCGGCCTAGTCCTGCTGCCCAAACCACATTGCTTTAATTTCCTTCTTTTTTTTTATTATTTTTTTTATTTTTACCTATAGGCAACGGCCTAGTCCTTCTTCCCAAACCCCATTGGTTTAATTTCCTTTTTTTTTTTTTTTTTTGTTTTTTTTTACCTATAGGCAACGGCCTAGTCCTTCTTCCCAAACCCATTGGTTTAATTTCCTTTTTTTTTTTTTTTTTTTTTTTTTTTTTTTTTTTTTTTTTTTTACCTATGGGCAGCGGCCTAGACCTGCTGCCCAAACCCCATTGGTTTAATTTCCTTCTTTTTTTTTTTTTTTACCTATAGGCAGCGGCCTAGTCCTGCTGCCCAAACCACATTGGTTTTATTTCCTTCTTTTTTTTTTTTTTACCTATTGGCAGCGGCCTAGTCCTGCTGCCCAAACTCCATTGGTTTAATTTCTTTCTTTTTTATTGTTATTATTATTATTTTTTTTTTTACATAAAGGTAGCGGCCTAGTCCTGCTGCCCAGTCCCCATTGGTTTAATTTCCTTCAGTTTTTTTTTTTTTTTATCTATGGGCAGCGGCCTAGACCTGCTGCCCAAACCCCATTGGTTTAATTTCCTTCTTTTTTTTTTTTTTTTTTTTTTTTTTTTTTTTTTTTTTTTTTTTTTTTTTACCTATATGCAGCGGCCTAGTCCTGCTGCCCAAACCACATTGCTTTAATTTCCTTTTTTTTTTATTTTTATTTTTACCTATAGGCAGCGGCCTAGTCCTGCTTCCCAAACCCATTGGTTTAATTTCCTTCTTTTTTTCTTTTTACCTATAGGCAGCGGCCTAGACCTGCTGCCCAAACCCCATTGGTTCAATTTCCTTTTTTTTATTATTATTTTTTTATTATTTTTTTTTACCTATAGGCAGCGGCCTAGTCCTGCTGCCCAAACCCCATTAGTTTAATTTCATTTTTTTTTTTTTTTTACATATAGGCAGCGGCCTAGTCCTGCTGCCCAGTCCACATTGGTTTAATTTCCTTCTTTTTTTTTTTTTTTTTTTTTTTTTTTTTTTTTTTTTTACCTATATGCAGCGGCGTAGTCCTGCTGCCCAAACCCCATCGGTTTAATTTCCTTCTTTTTATTTATTTATTTATTTATTTTTTACCTATAGGCAGCGTCCTATTCCTGCTGCCCAAACCACATTGGTTTAGTTTCATTCTTTTTTTTTTTTTTTTTTTTTTACCTATAGGCAGCGGCCTAGTCCTGCTGCCCAAACCCCATTGGTTTAATTTCCCTCTTTTTTTTTTTTTTTTTTTTTTTTTTTTTTTTTTTTTACCTATATGCATCGGCCTAGACCTGCTGCCCAAACCCCATTGGTTTAAATTCCTTTTTTTTATTCTTTTATTTTTATTTTTATTTTTTACCTATAGGAAGCTGCCTAGTCCTGCTGCCCAAACCCCATTGGTTTAATTTCCTTGTTTTTTTTTTTTTTTTTTTTTTTTTTTTTTTTTTTTTTTTTTTTTTTTTTTTTACCTATAGGCAACGACATAGTCCTGCTGCCCAAACTCTATTGGATTAATTTCCTTCTTTTTTTTTTTTTTTTTTTTTTAATTTTTTTTTTACACCTATAGGCAGCGGCCTAGTCCTGCTGCCCAAACCACATTGGTTTAATTTCATTCTTTTTTTTTATTTTTTTTTAATTTTTTTTACCTATAGGCTGCGGCCTAGTCCTGCTGCCCAAACCACATTGGTTTAATTTCATGTTTTTTTTTTTTTTTTTTTTTTACCTATATGCAGCGGCCTAGTCCTTCTGCCCAAACCACATTGGTTTAATTTCCTTTTTTTTTTTTTTTTTTTCTATAGGCAGCGGCCTAGTCCTGCTGCCCAGTCCCCATTGGTTGAATTTCCTTCTTTCTTTTTTTTTTTTTTTTTTTTTTTTTTTTTACCTATAAGCAGCGGCCTAGTCCTGCTGCCCAAACAACATTGGTATAATTTCATTCTTTTTTTTTTTTTTTTTTACCTATACGCAGCGGCCTAGTCCTGTTGCCCAGTCCCCATTGGTTTAATTTCATTCTTTTTTTTTTCTTTTTTTTTTTTTCTTTTTTTTTTTTTTTTTTTTTTACCTGTAGGCAGCGTCCTAGTCCTGTTGCCCAAACCCCATTGGTTTAATATCCTTCTTTTTTTTTATTTTTTTATTTTTATTTTTTTACCTATAGGCAGCGGCCTAGACTTGCTGCCCAAACCCCATTGGTTTAATTTAATTTTTTTTTTTTTTTTTATACCTATAGGCAGCTGCCAAGTCCTGCTGCCCAAACCCCATTGGTTTAAATTCCTTTTTTTTTTTTTTTTTTTTTTTTTTTTTTTTTTTTTTTTTACATATAGGCAGCGGCCTAGTCCTGCTGCCCAGTCCACATTGGTTTAATTTCCTTCTTTTTTATTTTATTTTATTTACCTATAGGCAACGCCCTAGTCCTGCTGCCCAAACCCCATTGGTTTAATCTCCTTCTTTTTTTTTTTTTTTTTTTTTCCTATAGGCAGCGGCCTAGTCCTGCTGCCCAGTCCCCATTGGTTTAATTTTTTTCTTTTTTTTTATTTTATTTTTATTTACCTATAGGCAACGGCCTAGTCCTGCTGCCCAAAACCCATTGGTTTAATTTTCTTCTTTTTTTATTTTTTAATATTTTTTTTTATTTTTTTACCTATAGGCAGCGGCCTAGTCCTGCTGCCCAGTCCCCATTGGTTGAATTTCCTTCTTTTTTTTTTTTTTTTTTACCTATACGCAGCGGCCTAGTCCTGTTGCCCAGTCCCCTTTGGTTTAATTTCATTCTTTTTTTTTTCATTTTTTTCTTTTTTTTTTTTTTTTTTTTTTTTTACCTATAGGAAACGTCCTAGTCCTGCTGCCCAAACCCCATTGGTTTAATTTCCTTCTTTTTTTTATTTTTTTTATTTTATTTTTTTTTACCTATAGGCAGCGGCCTAGACCTGCTGCCCAAACCCCATTGGTTTAATTTCCTTTTTTTTTTTTTTTTTTTTATACCTATAGGCAGCTGTCTAGTCCTGCTGCCTAAACCCCATTGGTTTAATTTACCTTTTTTTTTTTTTTTTTTTTTTTTTTTTTTTTTTTTTTTTTTTTTTTTTTTTTTTTACATATAGGCAGCGGCCTAGTCCTGCTGCCCAGTCCACATTGGTTTAATTCCCTTCTTCTTTTTTTTTTTTTTTATTTACCTATAGGCAACGCCCTAGTCCTGCTGCCCAAACCCCATTGGTTTAATTTCCTTCTTTTTTTTTTTTGCCTATATGCAGCGGGCTAGTCCTGCTGCCCAGTCTCCATTGGTTTAATTTTTTTCTTTTTTTTTTTTTTTTTTTTTTTTTTTTTACCTATAGGCAGCGGCCTAGTCCTGCTGCCCAAACCCCATTGGTTTAATTTCCTACTTTTTTTTTACCTATAGGCAGCGGCCTAGTCCTGCTGCCCAGTCCCCATTGATTTAATTTCCTTCTTTTTTTTTTTTTACCTATAGGAAGCGGCCTAGACTTGCTGCCCAAACCCCATTTGTTCAATTTCCTTTTTTTTGTTATTATTATTTTTATTATTTTTTTTTACCTATCGACAGCGGCCTAGTCCTGCTGCCCAAACCCCATTAGTTTAATTTCATTCTTTTTTTTTTTTTTACATATAGGCAGCGGCCTAGTCCTGCTGCCCAAACCCCATTAATTTAATTTCATTCTTTTTTTTTTTTTACATATAGGCAGCGGCCTAGTCCTGCTGCCCAGTCAACATTGGTTTAATTTCCTTCTTTTTTTTTTTTTTTTTTTTTTTTTTTTTTTTTTTTTTTTTTTTTTTTTTTTTTTTACTTATAGGCAGCGGCCTAGTCCTGCTGCCCAAACCCCATAGGTTTAATTTCCTTCTTCTTTTTTTTTTTTTTTTTTTTTTTTTTTTTTTTTTTTTTTTTTTTTTTTTTTTTACCTATAGCTAGCGTCCTAGTCCTGCTGCCCAAACCACATTGGTTTAGTTTCATTCTTTTTTTTTTTTTTTTTTTTTACCTATAGGCAGCGGCCTAGTCCTGCTGCCCAAACCCCATTGGTTTAATTTCGCTCTTTTTTTTTTTTTTTTTTACCTATAGGCAGCGGCCTAGACCTGCTTCCCAAACCACATTTGTTTAATTTCCTGTTTTTTTTTTTTTTTTTTTTTTTTTTTTTTTTTTTTTTTTTTTACCTATAGACAGCGGCCTAGTCCTGCTGCCCAAACCACATTGGTTTAATTTCCTTCTTTTTTTTTTTTTTTTTTTTTTTTTTTTTTTTTTTTACATATTGGCAGCGGCCTAGTCCTGCTGCCCAGTCCACATTGGTTTAATTTCCTTCTTTTTTATTTTATTTTATTTACCTATAGGCAACGCCCTAGTCCTGCTGCCCAAACCCCATTGGTTTAATCTCCTTCTTTTTTTTTTTTTTTTTTTTCCTATAGGCAGCGGCCTAGTCCTGCTGCCCAGTCCCCATTGGTTTAATTTTTTTCTTTTTTTTTTTTTTTTTTTTTTTTTTTACCTATAGGCAGCGGCCTAGACCTGCTGCCCAAACCCCATTGGTTTTGTTTCCTTTTTTTATTTTTTTATTTTTTTATTTTTATTTTTATTTTTACCTATAGGCAGCTGCCTAGTCCTGCTGCCCAAACCCCATTGGTTTAATTTACTTTTTTTTTTTTTTTTTTTTTTTTTTTTTTTTTTTTTTACCTATAGGCAGCGACCTAGTCCTGCTGCCCAAACTCCATTGGATTAATTTCCTTCTTTTTTTTTTTTTTTTTTTTTTTTTTTTACCTATAGGTAGCGGCCTAGTCCTGCTGCCCAAACCATATTGGTTTAATTTCATTCTTTTTTTTTATATATATTTTTTATTTTTTTTTTTACCTATAGGCAGCAGCCTAGTCCTGCTGCCCAAACCACATTTGTTTAATTTCCTGTTTTTTTTTTTTTTTTTTTTTTTTTTTTTTTTTTTTTTTTTTTTTTTTTACCTATAGACAGCGGCCTAGTCCTGCTGCCCAAACCACATTGGTTTAATATCCTTCTTTTTTTTTTTTTTTTTTTTTTTTTTTTTTTTTTTTTTTTTATCTATGGGCAGCGGCCTAGTCCTGCTGCCCAGTCCCCATTGGTTGAATTTCCTTCTTTTTTTATTATTTTTTTTTTACCTATAAGCAGCGGCCTAGTCCTGCTGCCCAAACAACATTGATTTAATTTCATTCTTTTTTTTTTTTTTTTTTTTTTACCTATACGCAGCGGTCTAGTCCTGTTGCCCAGTCCCCATTGGTTTAATTTCATTCTTTTTTTTTCTTCTTCTTTTTTTTTTTTTTTTTTTTTTTTTTTTTTTTTTTTTTTTTTTTTTTTTTTTTTACCTATAGGCAGCGGCCTAATCCTGCTGCCCAAACCCCATTGGTTTAATTTCCTTCTTTTTATTTTTATTTTTTTATTTTTTATTTTTTACCTATAGGCAGCGGCCTAGACCTGCTGCCCAAACCCCATTGGTTTAATTTCCTTCTTTTTTTTTTTTTTTTTTTTTTTATACCTATAGGCAGCTGCCTAGTCCTGCTGCCCAAACCCCATTGGTTTAATTTCCTTTTTTTTTTTTTTTTTTTTTTGGTTTAATTCCTTTTTTTTTTTTTTTTTTTTTTTTTTTTACATATAGGCAGCGGCCTAGTCCTGCTGCCCAGTCCACATTGGTTTAATTTCATTCTTTTTTTTCTTTTTTTTTTTTTATTTACCTACTGCAATGGCCTAGTCCTGCTGCCCAAAACCCATTGGTTTAATTTCTTTTTTTTTTTTTTTTTTTTCCTATAGGCAGCGGCCTAGTCCTGCTGCCCAGTCCCATTGTTTAATTTTTTTCTTTTTTTTATTTTTATTTTTTTTTACCTATAGGCAGCGCCTAGTCCTGCTGCCAAACCCCATTGGTTTAATTTCCTACTTTTTTTTTAACCTATAGGCAGCGGCCTAGTCCTGCTGCCCAGTCCCCATTGGTTTTAATTTCCTTCTTTTTCTTTTTTTTTTTTTTTTTTTTTTACATATAGGAAGCGGCCTAGACTTGCTGCCAAACCCATTGGTTCAATTTCCTTTTTTTTTTTTTTTTTTTTACCTATACGCAGCGGCCTAGTCCTGTTGCCAGTCCCCATTGGTTTAATTTCATTCTTTTTTTTTCTTTTTTTTTTTTCTTTTTACCAATAGGCAGCGGCCTAGTCCTGCTGCCCAAACCACATTGGTTTAATTTCCTTCTTTTTTTTTTATTTTTTATTTTTTATTTTTAATTTTACCTATAGGCAGCGGCGTAGTCCTGCTGCCCAAACCCCAGAGGTTTAATTCCTTCTTTCTTTCTTTTTTTTTTTTTTTTTTTTTTTTTTTTTTTTTTTTTTTTTTTTTTTTTTTTTTTTTTACCAATAGGCAGCGGCCTAGTCCTGCTGCCCAAACCACATTGGTTTAATTTCCTTCTTTTTTTATTTTTTATTTTTATTTTTAATTTTACCTATAGGCAGCGGCCTAGTCCTGCTGCCCAAACCCCATTGTTTAATTTCCTACTTTTTTTTTTAACCTATAGGCAGCGGCCTAGTCCTACTGCCCAGTCCCATTGGTTTAATTTCCTTCTTTTTTTTTTTTTTACATATAGGAAGCGGCCTAGACTTGCTGCCCAAACCCCATTGGTTCAATTTCCTTTTTTTTTTTTTTTTTACCTATACGCAGCGGCCTAGTCCTGTTGCCCAGTCCCCATTGGTTTAATTTCATTCTTTTTTTTTCTTTTTTTTTTTTTTCTTTTTACCAATAGGCAGCGTCCTAGTCCTGCTGCCCAAACCACATTGGTTTAGTTTCATTCTTTATTTTTTTTTTTTTTTACCTATAGGCAGCGGCCTAGTCCTGATGCCCAAACCCCATTGGTTTAATTTCCCTCTTTTTTTTTCTTTTTTTTTTTTTTTTTTTTTTTTTTTTTTTTTTTTACCTATAGTCAGCGGCCTAGAACTGCTGCCCAAACCCCATTGGTTTAATTTCCTTTTTTTATTTTTTTATTTTTTATTTTTATTTTTATTTTTACCTATAGGCAGCTGCCTAGTCCTGCTGCCCAAACCCATTGGTTTAATTTCCTTTTTTTTTTTTTTTTTTTTTTTTTTTTTTTTTTTTTTTTTTTTTACCTATAGGCAGCGACCTAGTCCTGCTGCCCAAACTCCATTGGATTAATTTCCTTCTTTTTTTTTTTTTTTACCTATAGGTAGCGGCTTAGTCCTGCTGCCCAAACCATATTGGTTTAATTTCGTTCTTTTTTTTTTATATTTTTTTTATATTTTTTTTTTACCTATAGCAGCAGCCTAGTCCTGCTGCCCAAACCACATTGGTTTAATTTCCTGTTTTTTTTTTTTTTTTTTTTTTTTTTTTTTTTTTTTTTTTTTTTTTTACTATAGACAGCGGCCTAGTCCTGCTGCCCAAACCACATTGTTTAATTTCCTTCTTTTTTTTTTTTTTTTTTTTTTTTTTTTTTTTTTTTACCTATAGGCAGCGGCCTAGTCCTGCGGCCCAGTCCCCATTGGTTGAATTTCCTTCTTTTTTTTTTATTTTTTTATATTTTTTTTTTACCTATAAGCAGCGGCCTAGTCCTGCTGCCCAAACAACATTGATTTAATTCATTCTTTTTTTCTTTTTTTTTTTTTTTTTTTTACCTATACGCAGCGGTCTAGTCCTGTTGCCCAGTCCCCATTGGTTAATTTCATTCTTTTTTTTTTTTTTTTTTTTTTTTTTTTTTTTACTATAGGCAGCGGCCTAGTCCTGCTGCCCAAACCCATTGGTTTAATTCCTTCTTTTTATTTTTATTTTTTTATTTTTTATTTTTTACCTATAGGCAGCGGCTAGACCTGCTGCCCAAACCCCATTGGTTTAATTTCCTTTTTTTTTTTTATTTTTTATTTTATACCTATAGGCAGCTGCCTAGTCCTCTGCCCAAACCCCATTGGTTTAATTTCCTTTTTTTTTTTTTTTTTTTTTTTACATGTAGGCAGCGCCTAGTCCTGCTGCCCAGTCCACATTGGTTTAATTTCCTTCTTTTTTTTTTTTTTTTTTTTACCTATAGGCAGCGGCGTAGTCCTGCTGCCCAAACCCATAGGTTTAATTTCCTTCTTTTTTTTTTTTTTTTTTTTTTAATACCTATAGGCAACGACCTAGTCCTGCTGCCCAAACCACATTGGTTTAGTTTCATTCTTTTTTTTTTTTTTTTTTTTTTTTTTACCTATAGGCAGCGGCCTAGTCCTGCTGCCCAGTCCCCATTGGTTTAATTTCGTTTTTTTTTTTTTTTTTTTTACCTATAGGCAGCGGCCTAGTCCTGCTGCCCAAACCACATTGGTTTAATTCCTTTTTTTTTTTTTTTTTTTTTTTTTTTTTTTTTTTTTTTTTTTTTTTACCTATAGGCAGCGGCCTAGTCCTGCTGCCAAACCCGATTGGTTTAATTTCCTACTTTTTTTTATATATATTTTTTACCTATAGGCAGCGGCCTAGTCCTGCTGCCCAGTCCCCATTGTTTAATTTCCTTCTTTTTTTTTTTTTTTTTTTTACCTATAGGAAGCGGTCTAGACTTGCTGGCCCAAACCCCATTGGTTCAATTTCCTTTTTTTTTTTTTTTTTTATTTTTATTTTTTTTACCTATAGGCCGCGGCCTAGTCCTGCGCCCAAACCCCATTGGTTTAATTTCATTTTTTATTTTTAATTTTTTTTTTTTTTACCTATAGG
>CM075772.1:13892551-13905051 GCA_037974665.1 Ehretia macrophylla | reverse complement strand
TTTTTTTTCTTTTTTCTTTTTTTTTTTTTTTTTTTTTTTACCTATAGGCAGCGGCCTAGTCCTGCTGCCCAAACCACATTGGTTTAATTTCCTTCTTTTTTTTTTCTTTTTTTTTTTTTTTTTTTTTACCTATAGGCATCGGCCTAGTCCTGCTGCCCAAACCCGATTGGTTTAATTTCCTACTTTTTTTTATATATTTTTTTTACCTATAGGCAGCGACTTAGTCCTGCTGCCCAGTCCCCATTGGTTTAATTTCCTTCTTTTTTTTTTTTTTTTTTTTTTTTACCTATAGGAAGCGTTCTAGACCTGCTGCCCAAAGCCCATTGGTTCAATTTCCTTTTTTTTATTTTTTTTTATTTTTATTTTTTTTTACCTATAGGCAGCGGCGTAGTCCTGCTGGCCAAACCCCATTGGTTTAATTTCATTTTTTTTTTAATTTTTTTTTTTTACCTATAGGCAGCGGCCTAGTCCTGCTGCCCAAAACCCATTGGTTTAATTTCCTTCTTTTTTTTTTTTTTTTTTTTTTTTACCTATAGGCAGCGGCCTAGACCTGCTGCCCAAACCCCATTGGTTTAATTTCCTTCTTTTTTTCTTTTACCTATAGGCAGCGGCCTAGTCCTGCTGCCTAGTCTCCATTGGTTGAATTTCCTTCTTTTTTTTTTTTTTTTTTTTTTTTTTTTTTTTTTTTTTTTTTTTTTTTTTTTTTTTAACCTATAGGCAGCGGCCTAGTCCTGCTGCCCAAACCCCATTGGTTTAATTTCCTACTTTTTTTTTTACCTATAGGCAGCGGCCTAGTCCTGCTGCCTAGTCTCCATTGGTTGAATTTCCTTCTTTTTTTTTTTTAATTTTTTTTTTTACCTATAGGCAGCGGCCTAGTCCTGCTGCCCAGTCTCCATTGGTTTAATTTCCTTCTTTTTTTTTTTTTTTTTTTTTTTTTTTTTTTTTTTTTTTTTTTTATCTATAGGCAGCGGCCTAGTCCTGCTGCCCAAACCACATTGGTTTAATTTCCTTCATTTTTTTTTATTTTTATTTTTTTACCTATACGCAGCGGCCTAGTCCTGCTGCCCAAACCACATTGGTTTAATTTCATTCTTTTTTTTTTTACCTATTGGCAACGGCCTAGTCCTGCTGCCTAGTCCCCATTGGTTTAATTTCCTTCTTTTTTTATTTTTTATTTTTTTTTATCTATAGGCAGCGGCCTAGTCCTGCTGCCCAAACCACATTGGTTTAATTTCCTTCTTTCTTTTTTTTTTTTTTTTTTTTTTTTTTTTTACCTATAGGCAGCGGCCTAGTCTTGCTACCCAAACCACATTGGTTTAATTTCCTTCTTTTTTTTTTTTTTTTTTTTTTTTTTTTTTTTACCTATAGGCAACGGCCTAGTCCTGCTGCCCAAACCACATTGGTTTAATTTCATTCTTTTTTTTTACCTATTGGCAACGGCCTAGTCCTGCTGCCTAGTCCCCATTGGTTTAATTTCTTTCTTTTTTTTTTTTTTTTTTTTTTTTTTTTTTTTTTTTTTATCTATAGGCAGCGGCCTAGTCCTGCTACCCAAACCACATTGGTTTAATTTCCTTCTTTCTTTTTTTTTTTTTTTTTTTTTTTTTTTTTTTTTTTTTTTTACCTATAGGCAGCGGCCTAGATCTGTTGCCCAAACCACATTGGTTTAATTTCCTTCTTTTTTTTTTTACCTATAGGCAGCGGCCTAGTCCTGCTGCCCAAACCACATTGGTTTAATTTCCTTCTTTTTTTTTTTTTTTTTTTTTTTTTTTTTTACCTATAGGCAGCGGCCTAGTCCTGCTGCCCAAACCACATTGGTTTAATTTCATTCTTTTTTTTACCTATTGGCAACGGCCTAGTCCTGCTGCCTAGTCCCCATTGGTTTAATTTCCTTCTTTTTTTTTTTTTTTTTTTTTTTTTTTTTTTTTTTAATCTATAGGCAGCGGCATAGTCCTGCTGCCTAAACCCCATTGGTTTAATTTCCTTCTTTCTTTTTTTTTTTTTTTTTTTTTTTTTTTTTTTTTTTTTTTTTACCTATAAGCAGCGGCCTAGTCCTGCTGCCCAAACCACATTGGTTTAATTTCCTTCTTTTTTTTTCTTTTTTCCTTTTTTTTTTTTTTTTTTTTTTTTTTTTTTACCTATAAGCAGCGGCCTAGTCCTGCTGCCCAAACCACATTGGTTTAATTTCCTTCTTTTTTTTTTTCTTTTTTTTTTTTTTTTTTTTTTTTTACCTATAGGCAGCGGCCTAGTCCTGCTGCCCAGTCCCCATTGGTTTAATTTCCTTCTTTTTTTTTTTTTTTATTTTATACCTATAGGCAGCTGCCTAGTCCTGCTGCCCAAACCCCACTAGTTTAAATTCCTTTTTTTTTTTTTTTTTTACCTATAGGCAACGGCCAAGTCCTTCTGCCCAAACCCCATTGGTTTAATTTCCTTCTTTTTTTTTTTTTTTTTTTACCTATATGCAGCGGCCTAGTCCTGGTGCCCAGTCCCCATTGGTTTAATTTCCTTCTTTTTTTTTTATTTTTTTATTTTTTATACCTATAGGCAGCTGCCTAGTCCTGCTACCCAAACCCCACTGGTTTAATTTCCTTTTTTTTTTTTTTTTTTTTTTTTTTTTTTTTTTTTTTTTTTTTTTTTTTTTTACCTATAGGCAGCGGCCTAGTCCTGCTGCCCAAACCACATTGCTTTAATTTCCTTCTTTTATTTATTTTTTTTATTTTTTTTATTTTTACCTATAGGCAACGGCCTAGTCCTTCTTCCCAAACCCCATTGGTTTAATTTCCTTTCTTTTTTTTTTTTTTTTTTTTTTTTTTTTTTTTTTACCTATAGGCAACGGCCTAGTCCTTCTTCCTAAACCCATTGGTTTAATTTCCTTTTTTTTTTTTTTTTTTTTTTTTTTTTTTACCTATGGGCAGCGGCCTAGTCCTGCTGCCCAAACCACATTGGTTTTATTTCCTTCTTTTTTTTTTTACCTATAGGCAGCGGCCTAGTCCTGCTGCCCAAACTCCATTGGTTTAATTTCTTTCTTTTTTATTATTATTATTATTATTATTTTTTTTTTTACATAAAGGTAGCGGCCTAGTCCTGCTGCCCAGTCCCCATTGGTTTAATTTCCTTCTTTTTTTTTTTTTTTTTTTTACCTATAGGCAGCGGCCTAGTCCTGCTGCCCAAACCCGATTGGTTTAATTTCCTACTTTTTTTTTATTTTTTATTTTTTTTACCTATAGGCAGCGGCCTAGTCCTGCTGCCCAGTCCCCATTGGTTTAATTTCCTTCTTTTTTTTCTTTTTTTTTTTTTTTTTTTTTTTTTTTTTTTTTTTTTTTTAAACCTATTGGCAGCGGCCTTGTCCTGCTGCCCAAACCACATTGGTTTAATATCCTTCTTTTTTTTTTTTTACCTATAGTCAGCGGCCTAGTCCTGCTGTCCAAACCACATTGGTTTAATTTCCTTTTTTTTTTTTTTTTTTACCTATAGGCAGAGGCCAAGTCCTGTTGCCCAAACCCCATTGGTTTAATTTCCTTCTTTTTTTTTTTTTTTACCTATAGGCAAGGGCCTAGTCCTTCTGACCAAACCCATTGGTTTAATTTCCTTTTTTTTTTTTATTTTTTTTTATTTTTTTTACCTATGGGCAGCGGCCTAGACCTGCTGCGCAAACCCCATTGGTTTAATTTCCTTCTTTTTTTTTTTTTTTTTTTACCTATAGGCAGCGGCCTAGTCCTGCTGCCCAAACCACATTGGTTTTATTTCCTTCTTTTTTTTTTTTTTTACCTATAGGCAGCGGCCTAGTCCTGCTGCCCAAACTCCATTGGTTTAATTTCTTTCTTTTTTATTATTATTATTATTATTATTATTTTTTTACATAAAGGTAGCGGCCTAGTCCTGCTGCCCAGTCCCCATTGGTTTAATTTCCTTCAGTTTTTTTTTTTTTTATCTATGGGCAGCGGCCTAGACCTGCTGCCCAAACCCCATTGGTTCAATTTCCTTCTTTTTTTTTTTTTTTTTTTTTTTTTTTTTTTTTTTTTTTTTACCTATATGCAGCGGCCTAGTCTTGCTGCCCAAACCACATTGCTTTAATTTCCTTCTTTTTTTTATTTTTATTTTTATTTTTACCTATAGGCAACGGCCTAGTCCTTCTTCCCAAACCCATTGGTTTAATTTCCTTTTTTTTTTTTTTTTTTTTTTTTTTTTTTTTTTTTTTTTTTTTTACCTATGGGCAGCGGCCTAGACCTGCTGCCCAAACCCAATTGGTTTAATTTCCTTCTTTTTTTTTTTTTTTACCTATAGGCAGCGGCCTAGTCCTGCTGCCCAAACCACATTGGTTTTATTTCCTTCTTTTTTTTTTTTTTTACCTATAGGCAGCGGCCTTGTCCTGCTGCCCAAACTCCATTAGTTTAATTTCTTTCTTTTTTATTATTATTATTGTTATTTTTTTTTTACATAAAGGTAGCGGCCTAGTCTTGCTGCCCAAACCCAATTGGTTTAATTTCCTTCTTTTTTTTTTTTTTTTTACCTATAGGCAGCAGCCTAGTCCTGCTGCCCAGTCCCCATTGGTTTAATTTCTTTCTTTTTTTTATTTTTTATATATATATATATATATTTACGTATAGGCAGCGGCCTAGTCCTGCTGCCCAGTCCCCATTGGTTTAATTTCCCTCTTTTTTTTCTTTTTTTTTTTTAACCTATAGGCAGCGGCCTAGTCCTGCTGCCCAAACCCGATTGGTTTAATTTCCTACTTTTTTTATTTTTTATTTTTTTTACCTATAGGCAGCGGCCTAGTCCTGCTGCCCAGTCCCCATTGGTTTAATTTCCTTTTTTTTTTTTAACCTATAGGCAGCGGCCTTTTCCTGCTGCCCAAACCACATTGGTTTAATTTCCTTCTTTTTTTTTTTTTTTACCTATAGTCAGCGGCCTAGTCCTGCTGTCCAAACCACATTGGTTTAATTTCCTTCTTTTTTTTTTTTTTTTTTACCTATAGGCAGCGGCCTAGTCCTGCTGCCCTTCCACATTGGTTTAATTTTCTTCTTCTTTTTTTTTTTTTACCTATAGGCAGCGGCCTAGTCCTGCTGACCAAACCCATTAGTTTAATTTCTTTTTTTTTTCTTTTTTTTTTTTTTTTCTTTTTTTTTTTTTTACCTATGGGCAGCAGCCTAGACCTGCTTCCCAAACCCCATTGGCTTAATTTCCTTCTTTTTTTTTTTTTTTTTACCTATAGGCAGCGGCCTAGTCCTGCTGCCCAAACCACATTGGTTTTATTTCCTTCTTTTTTTTTTTTACCTATAGGCAGCGGCCTAGTCCTGCTGCCCAAACTCCATTGGTTTAATTTCTTTCTTTTTTATTATTATTATTATTATTATTATTTTTTTTTTACATAAAGGTAGCGGCCTAGTCCTGCAGCCCAGTCCCCATTGGTTTAATTTCCTTCTTCTTTTTTTTTTTTTTTTACCTATAGGCAGCGGCCTAGTCCTGCTGCCCAGTCCCCATGGGTTTAATTTCATTCTTTTATTTATTTATTTTATTTATTTATTTTTATTTTTTACCTATAGGCAGCGGCCTATTCCTGCTGCCCAGTCCCTATTGGTTTAATTTCCTTCTTTTTTTTCTTTTTCTTTTTATTTTTTTACCTATAGGCAGCGGCCTAGTCCTGCTGCCCAAACCCGATTGGTTTAATTTCATACTTTTTTTTTTATTTTTTATTTTTTTTACCTATAGGCAGCGGTCTAGTCCTGCTGCCCAGTCCCCATTGGTTTAATTTCCTTCTTTTTTTTTTTATTTTTTATTTTTTTTTTTATTATTTTTTTTTTTAACCTATTGGCAGCGGCCTTGTCCTGCTGCCCAAACCACATTGGTTTAATTTCCTTCTTTTTTTTTTTTTACCTATAGTCAGCGGCCTAGTCCTGCTGTCCAAACCACATTGGTTTAATTTCCTTCTTTTTTTTTTTTTTTTTTTTTTTTTTTTTTTTTTTTTTTTTTTTTTTTACCTATAGGCAGCGGCCTAGTCCTGCTGCCCAAACCACATTGGTTTAATTAAATTCTTTTTTTTTTTTTTTTTTTTTTACCTATAGGCAGCGGCCTAGTCCTGCTGCCCAAACCACATTGGTTTAATTTCCTTTTTTTTTTACCTATAGACAACGGCCTAATCCTTCTTCCCAAACCCCATTGGTTTAATTTCCTTCTTTTTTTTTTCTTTTTTTTTTTTTTTACCTATATGCAGCGGCCTAGTCCTGGTGCCCAGTCCCCATTGGTTTAATTTCCTTCTTTTTTTTTTCCCTATAGGCAGCGGCCTAGTCCTGCTGCCCAAACCACATTGCTTTAATTTCCTTCTTTTTTTTATTTTATTTTTATTTTTACCTATAGGCAACGGCCTAGTCCTTCTTCCCAAACCCCATTGGTTTAATTTCCTTTTTTTTTTTTTTTTTTTTTTTTTTTACCTATGGGCAGCGGCCTAGACCTGCTGCCCAAACCCCATTGCTTTAATTTCCTTCTTTTTTTTTTTTTTTTTTACCTATAGGCAGCGGCCTAGTCCTGCTGCCCAAACCACATTGGTTTTATTTCCTTCTTTTTTTTTTTTTACCTATAGGCAGCGGCCTTGTCCTGCTGCCCAAACTCCATTGGTTTAATTTCTTTCTTTTTTATTATTATTATTTTTTTTTTTTTTACATAAAGTTAGCGGCCTAGTCTTGCTGCCCAAACCCCATTGGTTTAATTTCTTTTTTTTTTTTTTTTTTTTTACCTATAGGCAGCGGCCTAGTCCTGCTGCCCAGTCCCCATGGGTTTAATTTCATTCTTTTTTTTATTTATTTTATTTATTTATTTTTATTTTTTACCTATAGGCAGCGGCCTATTCCTGCTGCCCAGTCCCTATTGGTTTAATTTCCTTCTTTTTTTTTCTTTTTTTTTTTAACCTATAGGCAGCGGCCTAGTCCTGCTGACCAAACCCGATTGGTTTAATTTCCTACTTTTTTTATTTTTTATTTTTTATTTTTTTTTACCTATAGGCAGCGGCCTAGTCCTGCTGCCCAGTTCCCATTGGTTTAATTTCCTTTTTTTTTTTTTTTTTTTTTTTTTTTTTTTTTAACCTATAGGCAGCGGCCTTGTCCTGCTGCCCAAACCACATTTGTTTAATTTCCTTCTTTTTTTTTTTTTACCTATAGTCAGCGGCCTAGTCCTGCTGTCCAAACCACATTGGTTTAATTTCCTTCTTTTTTTTCTTTTTTTTTTACCTATAGGCAGCGGCCTAGTCCTGCTGCCCAAACCACATTGGTTTAATTTCCTTCTTTTTTTTTTTTTTACCTATAGGCAGCGGCCTAGTCCTGCTGACTAAACCACATTGGTTTAATTTCCTTCTTTTTTTTTTTTTGTTTTTTTTTTTTAACCTATAGGCAGCGGCCTAGTCCTGCTGCCCAAACCACATTGGTTTAATTTAATTCTTTTTTTTTTTTTTTTTTTACCTATAGGTAGCGGCCTAGTCCTGCTGCCCAAACCACATTGGTTTAATTTCCTTCTTTTTTTTTTTTTTTTTTTTTTTACCTATAGGCAGCGGCCTAGTCCTGCTGCCCAAACCCCATTGGTTTAATTTCCTTCTTTTTTTATTTTTTTATTTTGTTACCTATAGGCAGCGGTCTAGACCTGCTGCCCAAACCCCATTGGTTTAATTTCCTTCTTCTTCTTTTTTTTTTTTTTTTTTTTTTTTTTTTTTTTTTTTACCTATAGGCAGCGGCCTAGTCCTGCTGCCCAGTCCCCATTGGTTTAATTTCGTTCTTTTTTTTTTTTTTTTTTTTTTTTTTTTTTTTACCTATAGACAGCGGCCTAGTCCTGCTGCCCAAACCACATTGGTTTAATTCCCTTCTTTTTTTTTCTTCTTTTTTTTTTTTTTACCTATAGGCAGCGGCCTAGTCCTGCTGCCCAAACCCGATTGGTTTAATTTCCTACGTTTTTTTTTATATTTTTTTTACCTATAGGCAGCGGCCTAGTCCTGCTGCCCAGTCCCCATTGGTTTAATTTCCTTCTTTTTTTTTTTTTTTTTTTTTTTACCTATAGGAAGCGGTCTAGACCTGCTGCCCAAACCCCATTAGTTCAATTTCCTTTTTTTTTTTTTTTTTTTATTTTTATTTTTTTTTTACCTATAGGCAGCGGCCTAGTCTTGCTGCCCAAACCACATTGGTTTAATTTCATTCATTTTTTTTTTTTTTACCTATAGGCAGCGGCCTAGTCCTGCTGCCCAAAACCCATTGGTTTAATTTCCTTCTTTTTTTTTTTTTTTTTTAGCTATAAGCAGCGGCCTAGTCCTGCTGCCCAAAACTCATTGGTTTAATTTTCTTCTTTTGTTTTTTTTTTTTTTTTTTGTTTTTTTTTTTTACCTATAAGCAGCGGCCTAGTCCTGCTGCCCAAACCACATTGGTTTAATTTCCTTTTTTTTTTTTTTTTTTTTTTTTTTTTTACCTATAAGCAGCGGCCTAGTCCTGCTGCCCAAACCACATTGGTTTAATTTCCTTCTTTTTTTTTTTTTTTTTTTTTTTTTTTTTTTACCTATATGCAGCGGCCTAGTCCTGCAGCCCAGTCCCCATTGGTTTAATTTCCTTCTTTTTTTTTTTACCTATAGGAAGCGGCCTAGACCTGCTGCCCAAACCCCATTGGTTCAATTTCCTTTTTTTTATTTTTTATTTTTTTATTTTTTATTTTTACCTATAGGCAGCGGCCTAGTCCTGCTGCCCAAACCCCATTGGTTTAATTTCATTCTTTTTTTTTTTTTTTTTTTTTTTTTTTTCATATAGGCAGCGGCCTAGTCCGGCTGCCCAGTCCACATTGGTTTAATTTCCTTCTTTTTTTTTTTTTTTTTTTTTAACCTATAGGCAGCGGCCTAGTCCTGCTGCGCAAACCCCATTGGTTTAATTGCCTTTTTTTTTTTTTTTTTTTACCTATAGGCAGCGGCCTAGTCCTGCTTTCCAATCCCCATTGGTTTAATTTCTTTCTTTCTTTTTTTTTTTTTTTTTTTTTTTTTTTTTTTTTTTTTTTACCTATAGGCAGCGGCTTAGTTCTGCTGCCCAAACCCCATTGTTTAAATTCATTCTTTTTTTTTTTTTTTTTTTACCTATAGGCAGCGGCCTAGTCCTGCTGCCTAAACCCCATTGGTTTAATTTCCTTCTTTTTTTATTTTATTTTTTTACCTATAGGCAGCGGCCTAGTCCTGCTGCCCAAACCACATTGGTTTTATTTCCTTCTTTTTTTTTTTACCTATAGGCAGCGGCCTAGTCCTGCTGCCCAAACCACATTGGTTTTATTTCCTTCTTTTTTTTTTTACCTATAGGCAGCGGCCTAGTCCTGCTGCCCAAACTCCATTGGTTTAATTTCTTTCTTTTTTATTATTATTATTATTATTTTTTTTTTTACATAAAGGTAGCGGCCTAGTCCTGCTGCCCAGTCCCCATTGGTTTAATTTCCTTCTTCTTTTTTTTTTTTTTTTACCTATAGGCAGCGGCCTAGTCCTGCTGCCCAGTCCCCATGGGTTTAATTTCATTATTTTTTTTATTTATTTTATTTATTTATTTTTATTTTTTACCTATAGGCAGCGGCCTATTCCTGCTGCCCAGTCCCTATTGGTTTAATTTCCTTCTTTTTTTTCTTTTTCTTTTTATTTTTTTACCTATAGGCAGCGGCCTAGTCCTGCTGCCCAAACCCGATTGGTTTAATTTCCTACTTTTTTTTTATTTTTTATTTTTTTTGCCTATAGGCAGCGGTCTAGCCCTGCTGCCCAGTCCCCATTGGTTTAATTTCCTTCTTTTTTTTTTTTTTTTTTTTTTTTTTTTTTTTTTTTTTTTTTAACCTATTGGCAGCGGCCTTGTCCTGCTGCCCAAACCACATTGGTTTAATTTCCTTCTTTTTTTTTTTTTTACCTATAGTCAGCGGCCTAGTCCTGCTGTCCAAACCACATTGGTTTAATTTCCTTCTTTTTTTTTTTTTTTTTACCTATAGGCAGCGGCCTTGACCTGCTGCCCAAACCACATTGGTTTAATTTCCTTCTTTTTTTTTTTTTTTACTTAAAGGAAGGGGCGTTGACCTGCTGCCCAAACCACATTGGTTTAATTTCTTGTCTGTTTGTTTTTTTTTTTTTTTTTTTTTTTTACCTATAGGCAGCGGCCTATTCCTGCTGCCCAAACCACATTGGTTTAATTTCCTTCTTTTTTACCTATAGACAACGGCCTAGTCCTTCTTCCCAAACCCCATTGGTTTAATTTCCTTCTTTTTTTTTCTTTTTTTTTTTTTTTACCTATATGCAGCGGCCTAGTCCTGGTGCCCAGTCCCCATTGGTTTAATTTCCTTCTTTTTTTTTTTCCCTATAGGCAGCGGCCTAGTCCTGCTGCCCAAACCACATTGCTTTAATTTCCTTTTTTTTATTTTTTTATTTTTACCTATAGGCAACGGCCTAGTCCTTCTTCCCAAACCCCATTGGTTTAATTTCCTTTTTTTTTTTTTTTTTTTTTTTTTTTTACCTATAGGCAACGGCCTAGTCCTTCTTCCCAAACCCATTGGTTTAATTTCCTTTTTTTTTTTTTTTTTTTTTTTTTTTTTTTTACCTATGGGCAGCGGCCTAGACCTGCTGCCCAAACCCCATTGGTTTAATTTCCTTCTTTTTTTTTTTTTTTTACCTATAGGCAGCGGCCTAGTCCTGCTGCCCAAACCACATTGGTTTAATTTCCTTCTTTTTTTTTTTTACCTATAGGCAGCGGCCTAGTCCTGCTGACTAAACCACATTGGTTTAATTTCCTTCTTTTTTTTTTTGTTTTTTTTTTTTAACCTATAGGCAGCGGCCTAGTCCTGCTGCCCAAACCACATTGGTTTAATTTAATTCTTTTTTTTTTTTTTTTTTTTTTTACCTATAGGTAGCGGCCTAGTCCTGCTGCCCAAACCAAATTGGTTTAATTCCCTTCTTTTTTTTTCTTTTTTTTTTTTTTTTTACCTATAGGCAGCGGCCTAGTCCTGCTGCCCAAACCCGATTGGTTTAATTTCCTACGTTTTTTTTATATTTTTTTTACCTATAGGCAGCGGCCTAGTCCTGCTGCCCAGTCCCCATTGGTTTAATTTCCTTCTTTTTTTTTTTTTTTTTTTTTTTTTACCTATAGGAAGCGGTCTAGACCTGCTGCCCAAACTCCATTGGTTCAATTTCCTTTTTTTTTATTATTTTTTTTTAATTTTTTTTTTACCTATAGGCAGCGGCCTAGTCCTACTGCCCAAACCCCATTGGTTTAATTTCATTTTTTATTTTTAATTTTTTTTTTTTTTTTTACCTATAGGCAGCGGCCTAGTCTTGCTGCCCAAACCACATTGGTTTAATTTCATTCTTTTTTTTTTTTTTACCTATAGGCAGCGGCCTAGTCCTGCTGCCCAAAACCCATTGGTTTAATTTCCTTTTTTTTTTTTTTTTTTTTTACCTATAGGCAGCGGCCTAGTCCTGCTGCCCAAACCACATTGGTTTAATTTTCTTCTTTTGTTTTTTTTTTTTTTTTTTTGTTTTTTTTTTACCTATAAGCAGCGGCCTAGTACTGCTGCCCAAACCACATTGGTTTAATTTCCTTTTTTTTTTTTTTTTTTTTTTACCTATAAGCAGCGGCCTAGTCCTGCTGCCCAAACCACATTGGTTTAATTTCCTTCTTTTTTTTTTCTTTTTTTTTTTTTTTTACCTATATGCAGCGGCCTAGTCCTGCAGCCCAGTCCCCATTGGTTTAATTTCCTTCTTTTTTTTTTTTACCTATAGGAAGCGGCCTAGACCTGCTGCCCAAACCCCATTGGTTCAATTTCCTTTTTTTTATTTTTTATTTTTTTATTTTTTATTTTTACCTATAGGCAGCGGCCTAGTCCTGCTGCCCAAACCCCATTGGTTTAATTTCATTCTTTTTTTTTTTTTTTTTTTTTTTTTTTTTTTTACCTATAATCAGCGGCCTAGTCCTGCTGCCCAGTCCCCATTGGTTTAATTTCATTCTTTTTTTTTTTTTTTACCTATAGGCAGCGGCCTAGTCCTGCTGCCTAGTCCCCATTGGTTTAATTTCTTTCTTTTTTTTTTCTTTTTTTTTTTTAACTATAGGCAGCAGCCCAGACCTGCTGCCCAAACCCCATTGGTTCAATTTCCTTTTTTTTATTTTTTATTTTTTTATTTTTTATTTTTACCTATAGGCAGCGGCCTAGTCCTGCTGCCCAAACCCCATTGGTTTAATTTCATTCTTTTTTTCTTTTTTTTTTTTTTTTTTTTTTTTTTTTTTTTTTTTTTTTTTTTTTTTACATATAGGCAGCGGCCTAGTCCGGCTGCCCAGTCCACATTGGTTTAATTTCATTCTTTTTTTTTTTTTTTTTTTTTTTTTTTTTAACCTATAGGCAGCGGCCTAGTCCTGCTGCGCAAACCCCATTGGTTTAATTGCCTTTTTTTTTTTTTTTTTTACCTATAGGCAGCGGCCTAGTCCTGCTTTCCAATCCCCATTGGTTTAATTTCTTTCTTTCTTTTTTTTTTTTTTTTT
>CM075772.1:13875051-13887551 GCA_037974665.1 Ehretia macrophylla | reverse complement strand
TTTTTTAACTATAGGCACCGGCCTAGACCTGCTGCCCAAACCCCTTTGGTTCAATTTCCTTTTTTTTATTTTTTATTTTATTTTTTATTTTTTTACCTATAGGCAGCGGCCTAGTCCTGCTGCCCAAACCACATTGGTTTAATTTCCTTCTTTTTTTTTTTTTTTTTTTTTACCTATAGGCAGCGGCCTAGTCCTGCTGCCCAGTCCCCATTGGTTGAATTTCCTTCTTTTTTTTTTTTTTTTTTTTTTTTTTTTTTTTTTTTTTTTTTTTTTTTTTTACCTATAGGCAGCGGCCTAGTCCTGCTGCCCAAACCCCATTGGTTTAATTTCCTTCTTTTTTTTTTTTTTTTACCAATAGGCTGCGGCCTAGTCCTGCTGCCCAAACCACATTGGTTTAATTTCCTTCTTTTTTTGTTTATTTTATTTTTTTTACCTATAGGCAGCGGCCTAGTCCTGCTGCCTAGTCCCCATTGGTTTAAGTTCCTTCTTCTTTTTTTTTTTTTTTTTTTTTTTTTTTTTTTTTTTTTTTTTTTTTTTTTTTTACCTATAGGCAGCGGCCTAGTCCTGCTGCCTAGTCCCCATTGCTTTAATTTCCTTCTTTTATTTTTTTTATTTTTTTTATTTTTTACCTATAGGAAGCGGCCTAGACCTGCTGCCCAATCCCATTGGTTTAATTTCCTTCTTTTTTTTTTTTTTTTTTTTTTTTTTTTTTTTTTTTTTAGCTATGGGCAGCGGCCTAGTCCTGCTGCCCAGTCCCCATTGGTTTAATTTCCTTCTTTTTTTTTTTTTTTTTTACCTATAGGAAGCGGCCTAGACCTGCTGCCCAAACCCCATTGGTTCAATTTCCTTTTTTTTTATTTTTTTTATTTTTATTTTTATTTTTTACCTATAGGCAGCGGCCTAGTCTTGCTGCCCAAACCACATTGGTTTAATTTCATTCTTTTTTTTTTTTTACCTATAGGCAGCGGCCTAGTCCTGCAGCCCAAAACCCATTAGTTTAATTTCCTTCTTTTTTTTTTTTTTTTTTTTACCTATAGGCAGCGGCCTAGACCTGCTGCCCAAACCCCATTGGTTTAATTTCCCCATTTTTTTCATTTTTTGATTTTTTTTTTTTTGATTTTTTTTTTTTTACCTATAGGCAGCTGCCTAGTCCTGCTGCCCAAACCCCATTGGTTTAATTTCCTTGTTTTTTTTTTTTGTTTTTTTTTTTTTACCTATAGGCAGCGGCCTAGTCCTGCTGCCCAAACACCATTGGTTAAATTTCCTTCTTTTTTTTTTTTTTTTTTTTTTTTACCTATAGGCATTGGCCTAGTCCTGCTGCCCAGTCCCCATTGGTTTAATTTCCTTCTTTTTTTTTTTTACCTATAGGCAGTGGCCTAGTCCTGCTGCCCAAACCACATTGGTTGAATTTCCTTCTTCTGCTGCCCAAACCATATTGGTTTAATTTCCTTCTTTTTTTTTTATTTATTTATTTTTTTTTTACTATAGGCAGCGGCCTAGTCCTGCTTCCAAGTCCCCATTGGTTTAATTTCGTTCTTCTTTTTTTTTTTTTTTTTTTAACCTATAGGCAGCGGCCTAGACCTGCTGCCCATAACCCATTGGTTCAATTTCCTTTTTTTTATTTTTATTTTTATTTTTTTTTTTACCTATAGGCAGCGGCCTAGTCCTGCTGCCCAAACCACATTGGTTTAATTTCCTTTCTTTTTTTTTTTTTCTTTTTTTTTACCTATAGGCAGCGGCCTAGTCCTGCTGCCCAAACCACATTGGTTTAATTTCCTTCATTTTTTTTTTTTTTTTTTATTTTTACCTATAGGCAGCGGCCTAGTCCTGCTGCCCAGTCCCATTGGTTTAATTTCCTTCTTTTTTTTTAACCTATAGGAAGCGGCCTAGACCAGCTGCCCAAACCCCATTGGTTCAATTTCCTTTTTTTTATTTTTTATTTTTTTATTTTTTATTTTTACCTATAGGCAGCGGCCTAGTCCTGCTGCCCAAACCCCATTGGTTTAATTTCATTCTTTTTTTTTATTTTTATTTTTTTTATTTTTATTTTTATTTTTTTTTACATATTGGCAGCGGCATAGTCTTGCTGCCCAGTCCACATTAGTTTAAATTCTTTATTTATTTAATTTTTTTTTTTTACCAATAGGCAGCGGCGTAGTCCTGTTGCCCAAACCCCATTGGTTTAAATTCATTTTTTTTTTTACCTATAGGCAGCGGCCTAGTCCTGCTGCCCAGTCCCCATTGGTTTAATTTAATTCTTTTTCTTTTTACCTATAGGAAGCGGCCTAGTCCTGCTGCCCAGTCCCCATTGGTTTAATTTCCTTTTTTTTATTTTTTATTTTTTTATTTTTTATTTTTTCATATAGGCAGCGGCCTAGTCCTACTGCCCAAACCCCATTTGTTTAATTTCATTCTTTTATTTTTATTTTTTTATTTTTATTTTATTTTTATTTTTTTTTACATATAGGCAGCGGCCTAGTCCTGTTGCCCAGTCCACATTGGTTTAATTTCTTCTTCTTTTTTTTTTCTTTTTTTTTTTTTTTTTTTTTTTACCTATGGATAGCGGCCTACTCCTGCTGCCCAAACCCCATTGGTTTAATTTCCTTTTTTTTTTTTTTACCTATAGGCAGCGGCCTAGTTCTGCTTCCCAAACCACATTGCTTTAATTTCATTCTTTTTTTTTTTTTTTTTTTTTACCTATAGGCAGCGCCCTAGTTCTGCTGCCCAAACCCGATTGATTTAATTTCATTCTTTTTATTTTTATTTATTTTATTTATTTTTATTTTTTACCTATAGGCAGTGCTCTAGTCCTCCTGCCCAAACCCCATTGGGTTAATTTCCTTCTTTTTTTTTTTTTTTACCTATTGGCAGCGGCCTAGTCCTTCTGCCCAGTCTACATTGGTTTAATTTCCTTTTTTTTTTTTTATCTATACGCAGCGGCCTAGACCTGCTGCCCAGTCCCCATTGGTTTAATTTCCTTCTTTTATTTTATTTTATTTTTTTATTTTTTTGTTTTACCTATAGGCAGCGGCATAGACCTGCTACCCAAACCCCATTGATTTAATTTCCTTCTTTTTCTTTTATTTTTTTTATTTTTTAACCTATAGGCAACGGCCTAGTCCTGCTACCCAAACCACATTGGTTTAATTTCCTTCTTTTTTTTTTTTTTTTTTTTTTTTTTTTTTTTTTACCTATAGGAAGCGGCATGGTCCTGCTGCATAAACTGCATTGGTTTAATTTCCTTTTTTTTTATTATTATTTTTTTTTTACATATAGGCAGCGGCCTAGTCCTGTTGCCCAGTCCCCATTGGTTTAATTTCCTTCTTTTTTTTTATTTTTTTATTTTACCTATAGACAGCGGCCTAGTCCTGCTGCCCAAACCCCATTGGTTTAATTTCTTTATTTTTTTTATTTTTTTTATTTTTTTTTTATTTTTTTTTTACCTATAGGCAGCGGCCTAGTCCTGCTACCCAAACCACATTGGTTTAATTTCATTCTTTTTTTTTTTTTTTTAACCTATAGGCAGCGGCCTAGTCCTTCTGCCCAAACCCCATTGGTTTAATTTCCTTCTTTTTTTTTTCTTTTTTTTTTTTTTTACCTATAGGCAGCGGCCTAGTCCTGCTGCCCAAACCACATTGGTTTAATTTCCTTCTCTTTGTTTTTCTTTTTTTTATTTTATTTAGCTATAGGCAGCGGCCTAGTCCTGCTGCCCAAACCACATTGGTTTAATTTCCTTTTTATTTATTTATTTTTTTTATTTTTTATTTTTTACCTATAAGCAGCGGCCTAGTCCTGCTGCCCAGTCCCCATTGGTTTAATTTCCTTTTTTTTTCTTTTTTTTTTAATTATTTTTACCTATAGGCAGCGGCCTAGTCCTGCTGCCCAAACCCGATTGGTTTAATTTCCTACTTTTTTTTATTTTTTAATTTTTTTTACCTATAGGCAGCGGCCTAGTCCTGCTGCCAGTCCCCATTGGTTTAATTTCCTTCTTTTTTTTTTTTTCCTGTAGGCAGCGGCCTAGTCCTGCTGCCCAGTCCCCATTGGTTTAATTTAATTCTTTTTTTTTTTATTTTTTTTATTTTATTTTATTTTTTACCTATAGGCAGCGGCCTAGTCCTGCTGCCCAAACCACATTGGTTTAATTTCATTCTTTTTTTTTCTTTTTTTTACCTATAGGCAGCGGCCTAGTCCTACTGCCCAAACCCCATTGGTTTAATTTCAATCTTTTTTTTTTTTTTTTTTTTTTTTTTATTTTTATTTTTTTTTTTACCTATAGGCAGCGGCCTAGACCTGCTGCCCAAATCCCATTGGTTTAATTTCCTTCTTTTTTTTTTTTACCTATAGGCAGCGGCCTAGACCTGCTGCCCAAACCCCATTGGTTTAATTTCCTTCTTTTTTTTTTATTTTTTTATTTTTTTATTTTTTTTTTTTTACCTATAGGAAGCGGCTAGACCTGCTGCCCAAACCCATTGGTTCAATTTCCTTTTTTAGTTTTATTTTTATTTTTTACCTATAGGCAGCGGCCTAGTCCTGCTGTCCAAACCCCATTGGTTTAATTTCCTTCTTTTTTTTTTTTTTTTTTTTTTTTTTTTTTACCTATATGCAGCGGCCTAGTCCTACTGCCCAAACCACATTGGTTTAATTTCCTTCTTTTTTTATATATATATTTTTACCTATAGGCAGCGGCCTATTCCTGCTGCCCAAACCACATTGGCTTAATTTCCTTCTTTTTTTTTTTTTTTTTTTTTTTTTTTTTTTTTTTTTTTTTTTTTTTTACCTATAGGCAGCGGCCTAGTCCTGCTCCCCAGTCCCCATTGGTACCAGTCCCCATTGGTTGAATTTCATTTTTTTTTTTTTTTGCCTATAAGCAGCGGCCTAGTCCTGCTGCCCAAACCACATTGGTTTAATTTCATTCTTTTTTTTTTTTTTTTTACCTATAGGCAACGGCCTAGTTCTGCTGCCCAAACCCCATTGGTTTAATTTCCTTCTTTTTTTTTTCTTTTTTTTTTTTTTTACCTATAGGCAGTGGCCTAGTCCTGCTGCCCAGTCCCCATTGGTTTAATTTCCTTCTTTTTTTTTCTTTTTTTTTTTTTTTACCTACAGACAGCGGCCTAGTCCTGCTGCCCAAACCACATTGGTTTAATTTCATTCTTTTTTTTTTTTTTTTACCTATAGGCAGCGGCCTAGTCCTGCTGCCCAAACACCATTGGTTTAATTTCCTTTTTTTTTTTTTTTTTTTACCTATAGGCAGCGGCCTAGACCTGCTGCCCAGACCCCATTGGTTTAATTTCCTTCTTTTTTTTTTTCACCTATAGACAGCGGCCTAGTCCTGCTGCCCAGTCCCCATTGGTTTAATTTCTTTCTTTTTTTTTTCTTTTTTTTTTTTAACTATAGGCAGCGGCCTAGACCTGCTGCCCAAACCCATTGGTTCAATTTCCTTTTTTTAATTTTTAATTTTATTTTTTATTTTTTTACCTAGTGGCAGCGGCCTCGTCCTGCTGCCCAAACCACATTGGTTTAATTTCCTTCTTTTTTTTTTTTTTTTTTTTTTTTTTTTTTTTTTTTTACCTATAGGCAGCGGCCTAGTCCTGCTGCCTAGTCCCCATTGGTTTAATTTCTTTCTTTTTTTTTTAACTATAGGCAGCGGCCTAGACCTGCTGCCCAAACCCCATTGGTTCAATTTCCTTTTTCTTATTTTTTATTTTATTTTTTATTTTTTTACCTATAGGCAGCGGCCTAGTCCTGCTGCCCAAACCACATTGGTTTAATTTCCTTTTTTTTTTTTTTTTTTTTTTACCTATAGGCAGCGGCCTAGTCCTGCTGCCCAAACCACATTGGTTTAATTTCTTTCTTTTTTCTTTTTTTTTTTTTTTTTTTAACCTATAGGCAGCGGCTAGTCCCGCTGCTCAGTCCCCATTGGTTGAATTTCCTTCTTTTTTTTTTTTTACCTATAGGCAGCGGCCTAGTCCTGCTGCCCAAACCCCATTGGTTTGATTTCCTTCTTTTTTATTTTTATTTTTTTATTTTTTAATTTACCTATAGGAAGCGGCCTAGACCTGCTGCCCAAACCCCATTGGTTTAATTTCCCTCTATTTTTTTTCTTTTTTAAACCTATAGGCAGCGTCCTAGTCCTGCTGCCCAAACCCCATTGGTTTAATTTCCTACTTTTTTTTTTTACCTTTAGGCAGCGGCCTAGACCTGCTGCCCAGTCTCCATTGGTTTAATTTCCTTCTATTTTTTTTTTTTTTACCAATAGGCTGCGGCCTAGTCCTGCTGCCCAAACCACATTGGTTTAATTTCCTTCTTCTTCTTTTTTTTTTTTTTTTTTTTTTTTTTACCTATAGGCAGCGCCCTAGTCCCCCTGCCCAATCCCCATTGGTTTAATTTCCTTCTTTTTTTTATTTTTTTTACCTATAGGCAGCGGCCTAGTCCTGCTGTCCAGTCCCCATTGGTTTAATTTCTTTTTTTTTTCTTTTTTTTTTACCTATAGGTAGCGGCCTAGTCCTGCTGCCCAAACAACATTGGTTTAATTTCATTCTTTTTTTTTTTTTTTTTTTTACCTATAAGCAGCGGCCTAGTCCTGCTGCCCAAACCACATTGGTTTAATCTCCTTCTTTTTTATTTTTATTTTTTTATTTTTTAATTTTTTACCTATAGGCAGCGGCCTAGACCTGCTGCCCAAACCCCATTGGTTTAATTTCCTTCATTTTTTTTTTTTTTTTAAACCTATAGGCAGCGTCCTAGTCCTGCTGCCCAAACCCCATTGGTTTAATTTCCTACTTTTTTTTTTTTACCTATAGGTAGCGGCCTAGTCCTGCTGCCCAGTCCCCATTGGTTTAATTTTATTCTTTTTTTTTTTTTTTACCTATAGGCAGCGGCCTAGTCCTGCTGCCCAAACCACATTGGTTTAATTTCTTTCTTTTTTTTTTGTTTTTATTTTTTTACCTATAGGCAGCGGCCAAGTCCTGCTGCCCAAACCACATTGGTTTAATTTCCTTCTTTTTTTTTTTTTTTTTTTTTTTTTTTTTTTTTTTTTTTTTTTTTTACCTATAGGCAGCGGCCTAGTCCTGCTGCCCAAACCACATTGGTTTAATTTCTTTCTTTTTTTTTTTTTTACCGATAGGCAACGGCGTACTCCTTCTGCCCAAACCCCATTGGTTTAATTTCCTTCTTTTTTTATTTTATTTTATTTTATTATTTTTTTTTTTTTACCTATGGGCAGCGGCTTAGACCTGCTGCCCAAACCCAATTGGTTTAATTTCCTTCTTTTTTTATTTTATTTTTTTATATTTTATTTTTTTTTTTACCTATGGGCAGCGGCCTAGTCCTTCTGCCCAAACAACATTGGTTTAATTTCATTCTTTTATTTTATTTTTTTTACCTATAGACAGCGGCCTAGTCCTGCTGCCCAAACCACATTGGTTTAATCTCCTTCTTTTTTTTTTCTTTTTTTGTTTTTTTTTTTTTTGTTTTTTTTTAACTATAGGCAGCGGCCTAGTCCTGCAGCCCAAACCACATTGGTTTAATTTCCTTCTTTTTTTTTTTTTTTTTACCTATAGGCAGCGGCCTAGTCCTTCTGCCCAGTCTCCATTGGTTTAATTTCATTTTTTTTTTTTTTTTTTTTTTACCTATAGGCAGCGGCCTAGTCCTGCTGCCCAAACCCCATTGGTTTAATTTTCTTCATTTTTTTTTTTTTTTTTTTTACCTATAGGCAGCGGCCTAGTCCTGCTGCCCAAACCACATTGGTTTAATTTCTTTCTTTTTTTTTGTTTTTATTTTTTTACCTATAGACAGCGGCCTAGTCCTGCTGCCCAAACCACATTGGTTTAGTTTGCTTCTTTCTTTTTTTTTTTTTTTTTTTTTTTTTTTTTTTTTAACCTATAGGCAGCGGCCTAGTCCTGCTGCCCAAACCACATTGGTTTAATTTCTTTCTTTTTTTTTTTTTACCGATAGGCAACGGCCTAGTCCTTCTGCCCAAACCCCATTGGTTTAATTTCCTTCTTTTTTTATTTTATTTTTTTATATATTTTTTTTTTACCTATGGGCAGCGGCCTAGACCTGCTGCCCACCCCCCATTGGTTTAATTTCATTCTTTTTTTTTTTTTTTTTAACTATAGGCACCGGCCTAGTCCTACTGCCCAAACCCCATTGGTTTAATTTCCTTCTTTTTTTTTTTTTTTTTTTTTTTTTTACCGATAGGCAACGGCCTAGTCCTTCTGCCCAAACCCCATTGGTTTAATTTCCTTCTTTTTTTTATTTCATTTTTTATTTTTTTACCTATGGGCAGCGGCCTAGACCTGCTGCCCAAACCCATTGGTTTAATTTCCTTCTTTTTTTATTTTTTTATTTTTACCTATAGGCAGCGGCCTTGTCCTGCTGCCCAAACCACATTGGTTTAATTACCTTCTTTTTTTTTTCTTTTTTTCTTTTTTTTTTTTTTACCTATAGGCAGCGGCGTAGTCCTGCTGCCCAAACTCCATTGGTTTAAGTTAATTCTTTTTTTTTTTTTTTTTTTACCTATAGGCAGCGGCCTAGTCCTGCTGCCCAAACCACATTGGTTTAATTTCTTTCTTTTTTTTTTTTTGTTACCTATGGGCAGCGGCCTAGAACTGCTACCCAAACCCCATTGGTTTAATTTCCTCCTTTTTTTTTTTTTTTTTTTTTATCTATAGGCAGCGGCCTAGTCCTGCTGCCCAAACCACATTGGTTTAATTTCCTTCTTCTTTTTTTTTATTTTTATTTTTTTTTTATTTTACCTATAGACAGCGGCCTAGTCCTGCTGCCCAAACTCCATTGGTTTAATTTCCTTCTTTTTTTTATTATTATAATTATTTTTTTTTACATATAGGCAGCGGCCTAGTCTTGCTGCCCAGTCCCCATTGGTTTAATTTCCTTTTTTTTTTTTTTTTTTTTTTTTTTTTTTTTTTTTTTTTTTTTTTTTTTTTACCTATAGGCAGCGGCCTAGTCCTACTGCCTAAACCACATTGGTTTAATTTCCTTCTTTTTTTTTTATTTTTTTTATTTTTACCTATAGGCAGCGGCCTAGACCTGCTGCCCAGTCCCCATTGGTTTGATTTCCTTTTTTTTTTTTTTTTTTTTTAACCTATAGGCTGCGGCCTAGTCCTGCTGCCCGGTCCCCATTGGTTTAATTTCCTTCTTTTTTTTATTTTTTTTTTTACCTAAAGGAAGCGGCCTAGACCTGCTGCCCAAACCCCATTGGTTCAATTTCCTTTTTTTATTATTTTTTTTTATTTTTTATTTTTACCTATAGGCAGCGGCCTAGTCATGCTGCCCAAACCCCATTGCTTTAATTACATTCTTTTTTTTTATTTTTTATTTTTTATTTTTAATATAGGCAGCGGCATAGTCCTGCTGCACAGTCCACATTGGTTAAATTTCCTTTTTTTTTTTTTTTTTTTTTCCCAATGGGCAGCGGCCTAGACCTGCTGCCCAAACCCCATTGGTTTAATTTCCTTCTTTTTTTTTTTCTTTTTTTTTTACCTATAGGCAGCGGCCTATTGCTGTTGCCCAAACCCCATTGGTTTAGACCTGCTGCCCAAACCCCATTGGTTTAATTTCCTTCTTTTTTTATTTTTTATTTTTTTTATTTATTTACCTATAGGCAGCGGCCTAGTCCTGCTGCCCAAACCACATTGGTTTAATATCCTTTTTTTTTTTTTTTTTTTTTTTTTTTTTTTTTTTTTTTTTTTTTTTACCTATAGGCAGCGGCCTAGTCCTGCTGCCCAAACCACATTGGTTTAATTTCCTTTTTTTTTTTTTTTTTTTTTTTTTACCGATAGGCAACGGCCTAGTCCTTCTGCCCAAACCCCGTTGGTTTAATTTACTTCTTTATTTTATTTTATTTTATTTTATTTTATTTTATTTTTACCTATAGGTAGCGGCCTAGTCCTGCTGCCCAGTCCCCATTGGTTTAATTTCCTTCTTTTTTATTTTTATTTTTTTATTTTTTATTTTTTTACCTATTGGCAGCGGCCTAGTCCTGCTGCCCAGTCCCCATTGGTTGAATTTCCTTTTTTTTTTTCTTTTTTTTTTTTTTTTTTTCTTTTTTTTTTTTTTTTTTTTTTACCTATAGGCAGCGGCCTAGTCATGCTGCCCAAACCACATTGGTTTAATTTCCTTCTTCTTTTTTTTTTTTTTTTTTTTTTTACCGATAGGCAACGGCCTAGTCCTTCTGCCCAAACCCCATTGGTTTAATTTCCTTCTTTTTTTTATTTTATTTTATTTTATTTTATTTTATTTTTACCTATGGGCAGCGGCCTAGACCTATTGCCCAAACCCCATTGGTTTAATTTCCTTCTTTTTTTTTTTACCTATAGGCAGCGGCCTAGTCCTGCTGCCCAAACCACATTGGTTTAATTTCATTCTTTTTTTTTTTTTTTTTTTTTTTTTTTACCTATAGGCAGCGGCCTAGTCCTGCTGCCCAAACTCCATTGGTTTAATTTCCTTCTTTTTTATTATTATTATTATTATTTTTTTTTTTACATATATGCAGCGGCCTAGTCCTGCTGCCCAGTCCCCATTGGTTTAATTTCCTTCTTTTTTTTTTTTTTTTTTTTTTTTTTTTTTTTTTTTTTTTTTTACCTATAGGCAGCGGTCTAGTCCTGCTGCCCAAACCCCATTGGTTTAATTTCCTTCTTTTTTTTTTTTTTTTTTTTACCTATAGGCAGCGGCCTAGTCATGCTGCCCAAATCCCATTGGTTTAATTTCCTTCTTTTTTTTTTTTTTTGTTACCTATGGGCAGCGGCCTAGAACTGCTACCCAAACCCCATTGGTTTAATTTCCTCCTTTTTTTTATTTTATTTTATCTATAGGCAGCGGCCTAGTCCTGCTGCCCAAACCACATTGGTTTAATTTCCTTCTTCTTTTTTTTATTTTTATTTTTTTTTTATTTTACCTATAGACAGCGGCCTAGTCCTACTGCCCGAACTCCATTGGTTTAATTTCCTTCTTTTTTTTATTATTATTATTATTTTTTTTTTACATATAGGCAGCGGCCTAGTCTTGCTGCCCAGTCCCCATTGGTTTAATTTCCTTTTTTTTTTTTTTTTTTTTTTTTTTTTTTTTTTTTTTTTTTTTTTTTTTTTTTTTTTTTTACCTATAGGCATCGGCCTAGTCCTGCTGCCCTGTCCCCATTGGTTTAATATCCTTCTTTTTTTTTTTTTTTTTTTTTTTACCTATAGGAAGCGGCCTAGACCTGCTGCCCAAACCCCATTGGTTCAATTTCCTTTTTTTATTATTTTTTTTTATTTTTTTTTTTTACCTATAGGCAGCGGCCTAGTCATGCTGCCCAAACCCCATTGGTTTAATTACATTCTTTTTTTTTATTTTTTTATTTTTTTTTTTTAATATAGGCAGCGGCCTAGTCCTGCTGCCCAGTCCACATTGGTTTAATTTCCTTCTTTTTTTTTTTTTTTTTACCTATGGGCAGCGGCCTAGACCTGCTGCCCAAACCCCATTGGTTTAATTTCCTTCTTTTTTTTTTTTTTTTTTTTTACCTATAGGCAGCGGCCTATTGCTGTTGCCCAAACCCCATTGGTTTAATTTCCTTCTTTTTTTATTTTTTATTTTTTTTATTTATTTACCTATAGGCAGCGTCCTAGTCCTGCTGCCCAAACCACATTGGTTTAATTTCCTTTTTTTTTTTTTTTTTTTTTTTTTTTTTTTTTTTTTTTTTTTACCTATAGGCAGCGGCCTAGTCCTGCTGCCCAAACCTCATTGGTTTAATTTCATTCTTTTTTTTTTTTTTTTTTTTACCGATAGGCAACGGCCTAGTCCTTCTGCCCAAACCCCATTGGTTTAATTTCCTTCTTTATTTTATTTTATTTTATTTTTTTTAATTTTTTTTTTTTTACCTATGGGCAGCGGCCTAGAACTACTGCCCAAACCCCATTGGTTTAATTTCATTCTTTTTTTTTTTTTTTTTTTTTACCTATAGGCAGCGGCCTAGTCCTGCTGCCCAAACCACATTGGTTTAATTTCCTTCTTTTTTTTTTTTTTTTTTTTTTTTTTTTTTTTTTTTTTTTTAACCTATAGGCAGCGGCCTAGTCCTGCTGCCCAGTCCCCATTGGTTTAATTTCCTTCTTTTTTTTTTTTTTTTTTACCTATAGGAAGCGGCCTAGACCTGCTGCCCAAACCCCATTGGTTCAATTTCCTTTTTTTATTATTATTTTTTTATTTTTTATTTTTACCTATAGGCAGCGGCCTAGTCATGCTGCCCAAACCCCATTGGTTTAATTACATTCTTTTTTTTTTATTTTTTTATTTTTTATTTTTAATATAGGCAGCGGCCTAGTCCTGCTGCCCAGTCCACATTGGTTTAATCTCCTTCTTTTTTTTTTTTTTTTTTTTTTTTTTTTTTTACCTATGGGCAGCGGCCTAGACCTGCTGCCCAAACCCCATTGGTTTAATTTCCTTCTTTTTTTTTTTTTTTTTTTACCTATAGGCAGCGGCCTATTCCTGTTGCCCAAACCCCATTGGTT
>CM075772.1:13860051-13865051 GCA_037974665.1 Ehretia macrophylla | reverse complement strand
TTTTTTTTACCTATAGGAAGCGGCCTAGACCTGCTGCCCAAACCCCATTGGTTCAATTTCCTTTTTTTATTATTTTTTTATTATTTTTTATTTTTACCTATAGGCAGCGGCCTAGTCATGCTGCCCAAACCCCATTGGTTTAATTACATTCTTTTTTTTTTTTTTTTATTTTTTTTATTTTTAATATATGCAGCGGCCTAGTCCTGCTGCCCAGTCCACATTGGTTTAATTTCCTTCTTTTTTTTTTTTTTTTTTCCCTATGGGCAGCGGCCTAGTCCTGCTGCCCAAACCACATTGGTTTAATTTCCTTCTTTTTTTTTTTTTTTTTTTTTTTTTTTTTTTTTTTTTTTTTTTTTTTTTTTTTTTACCTATAGGCAGCGGCCTAGTCCTGCTGCCCAAACCACATTGGTTTAATTTCCTTGTTTTTTTTTTTTTTACCGATAGGCAACGGCCTAGTCCTTCTGCCCAAACCCCATTGGTTTAATTTCCTTCTTTTTTTTTATTTTATTTTATTTTTTTTAATTTTTTTTTTTTACCTATGGGCAGCGGCCTAGAACTGCTGCCCAAACCCCATTGGTTTAATTTCATTCTTTTTTTTTTTTTTTTTACCTATAGGCAGCGGCCTAGTCCTGCTGCCCAAACCACATTGGTTTAATTTCCTTCTTTTTTTTTTTGTTTTGTTTTTTTTTTTTTTTTTTTTTTTTTTTTTTTTTAACCTATAGGCAACGGCCTAGTCCTGCTGCCCAGTCCCCATTGGTTTAATTTCCTTCTTTTTTTTTTTTTACATATAGGAAGCGGCCTAGACCTGCTGCCCAAACCCCATTGGTTCAATTTCCTTTTTTTATTATTATTTTTTTTATTTTTTATTTTTACCTATAGGCATCGGCCTAGTCATGCTGCCCAAACCCCATTGGTTTAATTACATTCTTTTTTTTTTTTTGATTTTTTTTATTTTTATTTTTTATTTTTAATATAGGCAGCGGCCTAGTCCTGCTGCCCAGTCCACATTGGTTTAATTTCCTTCTTTTTTGTTTTTTTTTTTTTTCACCTATTGGCAGCGGCCTAGTCCTGCTGCCCAAACCCCATTGGTTTAATTTCTTTCTTCTTTTTTTTTTTTTTTTTTTTTTTTTTTTTTTTTTTTTCCCTATAAGCAGCGGCCTAGTCCTGCTGCCCAAACCACATTGGTTTAATTTCCTTCTTTTTTTTTCTTTTTTTTTTTTACCTATAGGCAGCGGCCTAGTCCTGCTGCCCAAACCACATTGGTTTAATTTCCTACTTTTTTTTTTTTTTTTTTTTACCTATAGGCAGCGGCCTAGTCCTTTTGCCCAGTCTCCATTGGTTTAATTTCCTTCTTTTTTTTTTTTTTTTTTTTTTTTTATCTATACGCAGCGGCCTAGTCCTGCTGCCCAGTCCCCATTGGTTTAATTTCCTTCTTTTTTTTTTTTTTTTTTTTTTTTTTTTTTTTTTTTTTTTTTTTTTTTTTTTTTTTTTTTTTTTACCTATACGCAGCGGCCTAAACCTGCTGTCCAAAGCCCATTGGTTTAATTTCCTTCTTTTTTTTTAATTTTATTTTTTTTATACCTATAGGCAGCTGCCTAGTTCTGCTGCCCAAACCCCATTGGTTTAATTTCTTTCTTTTTTTCTTTTTTTTTTTTTTTCTTACCTGTAGGCAGCGGCCTAGTCTTGCTTCCCAAACCACATTGGTTTAATTTCATTCTTTTTTTTTTTATTTTTTTATTATTATTTTTTTTTTACCTATAGACAACGGCCTAGTCCTTCTGCCCAATCCCCATTGGTTTAATTTCCTTCTTTTTATTTTTTTTTTATTTTTTTACCTATGGGCAGCGGCCTAGACCTGCTGCCCAAACCCCATTGGTTTAATTTCCTTCTTTTTTTTTTACCTATAGGCAGCGGCCTAGTCCTGCTGCCCAAACCACATTGGTTTAATTTCCTTCTTTTTTTTTTTTTTTTTTTTTTTTTTTTTTTTTTTTTTTTTTTTTTTTTTTTTTTTTTTTTTTTTTTTTTTTACCTATAGGCAGCGGCCTAAACCTGCTGTCCAAAGCCCATTGGTTTAATTTCCTACTTTTTTTTATTTTATTTTTTTTATACCTATAGGCAGCTGCCTAGTTCTGCTGCCCAAACCCCATTGGTTTAATTTCTTTCTTTTTTTTTTTTTTTTTTTTCTTACCTGTAGGCAGCGGCCTAGTCATGCTTCCCAAACCACATTGGTTTAATTTCCTTCTTTTTTTATTTTTTATTTTTATTTTTTTTTTTACCTATAGACAACGGCCTAGTCCTTCTGCCCAATCCCCATTGGTTTAATTTCCTTCTTTTTTTTTTATTTTTTTTTATTTTTTTTTTTTTTACCTATGGGCAGCGGCCTAGACTTGCTGCCCAAACCCCATTGGTTTAATTTCCTTCTTTTTTTTTTTTTTTTTTTACCTATAGGCAGCGGCCTATTCCTGTTGCCCAAACCCCATTGGTTTAGACCTGCTGCCCAAACCCCATTGGTTTAATTTCCTTCTTTTTTTTATTTATTTATTTACCTATAGGCAGCGGCCTAGTCCTGCTGCCCAAACCACATTGGTTTAATTTCCTTCTATTATTTTTTTTTTTTTTTACCTATAGGCAGCGGCCTAGTCCTGCTGCCCAAACCACATTGGTTTAATTTCCTTCTTTTTTTTTCTTTTTTTTTTTTTTTTTTTTTTTTTTTTTTTTTTTTTTTTTTTTTTTTTTTACCTATAGGCAGCGGCCTAGTCCTGCTGCCCAAACTCCATTGGTTTAATTTCCTTCTTTTTTATTATTATTATTATTATTTTTTTTTACCTATAGGCAGCAGCCTAGTCCTGCTGCCCAGTCCCCATTGGTTTAATTTCCTTCTTTTTTTTTTTTTTTTTTTTTTTTTTTTTCCCTATAAGCAGCGGCCTAGTCCTGCTGCCCAAACCACATTGGTTTAATTTCATTCTTTATTTTTATTTTTTTTTACCTATAGGCAGCGTCCTAGTCCTGCTGCCCAAACCACATTGGTTTAATTTCCTTCTTTTTTTTTTCTTTTTTTTTTACCTATAGGCAGCGGCCTAGTCCTGCTGCCCAAACCACATTGGTTTAATTTCCTACTTTTTTTTTTTTTTTACCTATAGGCAGCGGCCTAGTCCTTCTGCCCAGTCTCCATTGGTTTAATTTCCTTCTTTTTTTTTTTTTTTTTATCTATACGCAGCGGCCTAGTCCTGCTGCCCAGTCCCAATTGGTTTAATTTCCTTTTTTTTTTTTTTTTTTTTTTTTTTTTTTTTTTTTACCTATAGGCAGCGGCCTAAACCTGCTGTCCAAAGCCCATTGGTTTAATTTCCTTCTTTTTTTTTAATTTTATTTTTTTTATACCTATAGGCAGCTGCCTAGTTCTGCTGCCCAAACCCCATTGGTTTAATTTCTTTCTTTTTTTCTTTTTTTTTTTTTTTCTTACCTGTAGGCAGCGGCCTAGTCTTGCTTCCCAAACCACATTGGTTTAATTTCATTCTTTTTTATTTTTATTTTTTTTTTTTTTATTTTTTTTTTACCTATAGACAACGGCCTAGTCCTTCTGCCCAATCCCCATTGGTTTAATTTCCTTCTTTTTATTTTTTTTTTTATTTTTTTACCTATGGGCAGCGGCCTAGACCTGCTGCCCAAACCCCATTGGTTTAATTTCCTTCTTTTTTTTTTTTTTACCTATAGGCAGCGGCCTATTCCTGTTGCCCAAACCCCATTGGTTTAATTTCATTCTTTATTTATTTTTTTTTACCTATAGGCAGCGTCCTAGTCCTGCTGCCCAAACCACATTGGTTTAATTTCCTTCTTTTTTTTTTCTTTTTTATTTTTTTACCTATAGGCAGCGGCCTAGTCCTGCTGCCCAAACCACATTGGTTTAATTTCCTACTTTTTTTTTTTTTTTTTACCTATAGGCAGCGGCCTAGTCCTTCTGCCCAGTCTCCATTGGTTTAATTTCCTTCTTTTTTT
Source organism: Ehretia macrophylla (assembly GCA_037974665.1). NCBI lineage: Eukaryota > Viridiplantae > Streptophyta > Magnoliopsida > Boraginales > Ehretiaceae > Ehretia > Ehretia macrophylla. Next base: position 13,861,058 of record CM075772.1, on the reverse strand, counting down.
TTTTTTTTTTTTTTTTTTTTTTTTATCTATACGCAGCGGCCTAGTCCTGCTGCCCAGTCCCCATTGGTTTAATTTCCTTCTTTTTTTTTTTTTTTTTTTTTTTTTTTTTTACCTATAGGCAGCGGCCTAAACCTGCTGTCCAAAGCCCATTGGTTTAATTTCCTTCTTTTTTTTTAATTTTATTTTTTTTATACCTATAGGCAGCTGCCTAGTTCTGCTGCCCAAACCCCATTGGTTTAATTTCTTTCTTTTTTTCTTTTTTTTTTTTTTCTTACCTGTAGGCAGCGGCCTAGTCTTGCTTCCCAAACCACATTGGTTTAATTTCATTCTTTTTTTTTTTTTTTTTTTATTTTTATTTTTTTTTTTACCTATAGACAACGACCTAGTCCTTCTTCCCAATCCCCATTGGTTTAATTTCCTTCTTTTTTTTTATTTTTATTTTTTTACCTATGGGCAGCGGCCTAGACCTGCTGCCCAAACCCCATTGGTTTAATTTCCTTCTTTTTTTTTTTTTTTTTTTTTACCTATAGGCAGCGGCCTATTCCTGTTGCCCAAACCCCATTGGTTTAATTTCCTTCTTTTTTTTTATTTATTTATTTACCTATAGGCAGCGGCCTAGTCCTGCTGCCCAAACCACATTGGTTTAATTTCCTTCTTTTTTTTTCTTTTTTTTTTTACCTATAGGCAGCGGCCTAGTCCTGCTGCCCAAACCACATTGGTTTAATTTCCTTCTTTTTTTTTTCTTTTTTTTTTTACCGATAGGCAACGGCCTAGTCCTTCTGCCCAAACCCCATTGGTTTAATTTCCTTCTTTTTTTTATTATTTTTTTTTTTTTTTAATTTTTTTTTTTACCTATGGGCAGCGGCCTAGAATTGCTGCCCAAACCCCATTGGTTTAATTTCCTTCTTTTTTTTTTTTTACCTATAGGCAGCGGCCTAGTCCTGCTGCCCAAACCACATTGATTTAATTTCCTTCTTTTTTTTCTTTTTTTTTTTTTTTTTTTTATA
>CM075772.1:13850051-13855051 GCA_037974665.1 Ehretia macrophylla | reverse complement strand
GCTGCCCAAACCCCATTGGTTTAATTTCGTTCTTTTTTTTTTTTTTTTTTTTATACCTATTTGAAGCGGCCTAGTCCTGTTGCCCAGTACCCATTGGTTTAATTTCCTTCTTTTTTTTTTTTTAACCTATAGGCAGCGGCCTAGTCCTGCTGCCCAAACCACATTGGTTTAATTTCCTTCATTTTTTATTTTTATTTTTTTTTTTATTTTATTTTTTATTTACCTATAGGCAGCGGCCTAGTCCTGCTTCCCAAACCCATTGGTTTAATTTCTTTTTTTTCTTTTTTTTTTTTTTACCTATAGGTAGCGGCCTAGGCCTGCTGCCCAGTCCCCATTTGTTTAATTTCTTTCTTTTTTTTTCTTTTTTTTTTTTTTTATTTTTTATTTTTACCTATAGGCAGCGGCCTAATCCTGCTGCCCAAACCCCATTGGTTTAATTTCCTTCTTTCTTTTTTTTTTTACCTATAGGCAGCGGCCTAGTCCTACTGCCCAAACCCCATTGGTTTAATTTCCTCTTTTTTTTTTTTTTTTTTTTTTTTTTTTTTTTTTTTTTTTTTTTTTTTTTTTTACCTATAGGCAGCAGCCTAGTCCTGCTGGCCAAACCACATTGGTTTAATTTCCTTTTTTTTTTTTTTACCTATAGGCAGCGGCCTAGTCCTGCTGCACAAACCACATTGTTTTAATTTCCTGCTTTTTTTTATTTTTATTTTTTTACCTATAGGCAGCGGCCTAGACCTGCTGCCCAAACCACATTGGTTTAATTTCCTTCTTTTTTTTTTTTTTTACCTATAGGCAGCGGCCTAGTCCAGCTGCCCAAAACACATTGGTTTAATTTCATTCTTTTTATTTTTTTTCTTTTTTTTTTTTTTTTTTTTTTTTTTTTTACCTATAGGCAGCGGCCTTGTCCTGCTGCCCAGTCCCCGTTTGTTTAATTTCCTTCTCTTTTTTTTTATTTTTTATTTTTTTTATTTTTATTTTTTTACATATAGGCAGCGGCCTAGTCCTGCTGCCCAAACCACATTGGTTTAATTTTTTTTTATTTTTTTTATTTATTTATTTATTTTTTTTTTTTTACCTATAGGCAGCGACCTAGACCTGCTGCCCAAACCCCATTGGTTTAATTTCATTCTTTTTTTTTATACCTATTGGCAGCTACCTAGTCTTGCTGCCCAAACCCCATTGGTTTAATTTCCTTCTTTTTTTTTTTTTACCTGTAGGCAGCGGCCTAGTCCTGCTGCTCAAACCACATTGGTTTAATTTTATTTTATTTTTTATTTTTACCAATAGGCAGCGGCCTAGACCTGCTGCCCAAACCACATTGGTTTAATTTCCTTCTTTTTTTTTTTATTGCCTATAGGCAGCGGCCTAGTCCAGCTGCCCAAAACACATTGGTTTAATTTCATTCTTTTTTTTTTTTTTCTTTTTTTTTTTTTTTTTTTTTTTTTTTTTTACCTATAGGCAGCGGCCTTGTCCTGCTGCCCAGTCCCCGTTTGTTTAATTTCCTTCTCTTTTTTTTTACCTATAGGCAGCGGCTTAGACCTGCTGCCCAAACCCCATTGGTTCAATTTCCTTTTTTTATTTATTTATTTTTTTTATTTTTATTTTTTACCTATAGGCAGCGGCCTAGTCCTGCTGCCCAAACCCCATTGGTTTAATTTATTTATTTATTTTTTTTGTTTTACATATAGGCAGCGGCCTAGTCTTGCTGCCCAGTTCACATTGGTTTAATTTCCTTCTTTTTTTTTATTTTTTATTTTTACCTATAGGCAGCGGCTTAGTCCTGCTGCCCAGTCCCCATTGGTTTAATTCAATTTAATTTTTTTTTTCACCTATAGGCAGCGGCCTAATCCTGCTGCCCAAACCTCATTGGTTTAATTTCCTTCTTTTTTTTTTCTTTTTTTTACCTATATGCAGCGGCCTAGTCCTGCTGCCCAGTCCCCATTGGTTTAATTTTCTTTTTTTTTTTTTTTTTTACCTATAGGCAGCGGCCTAGTCCTGCTGCCCGGTCCCCATTGGTTTAATTTCCTTCTTTTTATTTTTATTTTTTATTTTTTTTATTTTTATTTTTTTACATATAGGCAGCGGCCTAGTCCTGCTGCCCAAACCACATTGGTTTAATTTTTTTTTATTTTTTTTTATTTTTTTATTTATTTTTTTTTTTTACCTATAGGCAGCGACCTAGACCTGCTGCCCAAACCCCATTGGTTTAATTTCATTCTTTTTTTTTTATACCTATTGGCAGCTACCTAGTCCTGCTGCCCAAACCCCATTGGTTTAATTTCCTTCTTTTTTTTTTTTACCTGTAGGCAGCGGCCTAGTCCTGCTGCTCAAACCACATTGGTTTAATTTTATTCTATTTTTTTTTTTTTACCTATAGACAACGGCCTAGTCCTGCTGCCCAAACCACATTGGTTTAATTTCGTTCTTTTTTTTTTTACCTATGGGCAGTGGCCTAGTCCTGCTGCCCATTCCCCCTTGGTTTAATTTCCTTCTTTTTTTTTTTTTTTTTTTTACCTATAGGCAGCTGCATAGACCTGCAGCCCAAAACACATTGGATTAATTTGCTTCTTATTTTTTATTTTTATTTTTATTTTTTACCTATAGGCAGCGGCCTAGTCCTGCTGCCCAAACCCCATTGGTTTAATTTCCTTTTTTTTTATTTTTAATTTTTTTTTATTTTTTTACCTTTAGGCAGCAGCCTAGACCTGCTGCCCAAACCCCATTGGTTTAATTTCCTTCTTTTTTTTTTCTTTTTTTTTTTTTTTTTTTTTTTTTTTTTTTTTTTTTTTTTTTTTTTTTTTTTACCTATAGGCAGCGGTCTAGTCCTGCTGCCCAAACCCCATTGTTTTAATTTTCTACTTTTTTTTTTACCTATATGCAGCGGCCTAGTCCTGCTGCCCAGTCTCCATTGGTTGAATTTCCTTCTTTTTTTTTTCTTTTTTTTTTTCTTTTTTTTTTTTTTACCTATAGGCAACGCCCTAGTTCTCCTGCCCAAACCCCATTGGTTTAAATTCCTTCTTTTTTTTTTTTTTTTTTTTTTTTTTTTTTTACCTATTTGAAGCGACCTAGTCCTGCTGCCCAGTCCCCATTGGTTTAATTTCCTTCTTTTTTTTTTTTTTTTTACCTATAGGCAGCAGCCTAGTCCTGCTGCCCAAACCACATTGGTTTAATTTCCTACATTTTTTTTTTTATTTTTATTTTATTTTATTTTTTATTTACCAATAGGCAGCGGCCTAGTCCTGCTGCCCAAACCACATTGGTTAAATTTCCTTCTTTCTTTTTTTTTTTTTTTTTTTACCTATAGGCAGCGGCCTAGTCCTGCTGCCCAGTCCCCATTGGTTTAATTTCCTTCTTTTTTTTTTTTTTTTTTTTACCTATAAGCAGCGAGCTAGTCCTTCTGCCTAAACCCCACTGATTTAATTTCCTTCTTTTTTTTTTTTACCTATACGCAGCGGCCTAGACTTGCTGCCCAAACCCCATTGGTTTAATTTCCTTTTTTTTTTTTTTTTTTTTTTTTTTTTTTTTTTTTTTTTTTTTTTTTTTTTCTTTTACCTATAGGCAGCGGCCTAGTCCTGCTGTCCAAACCCCTTTGGTTTAATTTCCTTCTTTTTTTTTTTTTAATTTTTTTACCTATAGGCAGCGGTCTAGACCTGCTGCCCAAACCACATTGGTTTAATTTCCTTCTTTTTTTTTTTTTTTTTTACCTATAGGCAGCGGCCTAGTCCTGCTGCCCAAACTACATTGGTTGAATTTCCTTATTTTTTTTTTTTTTTTTTTTTTTTTAACCTATAGGCAGCGGCCTAGTCCTGCTGCCCAAACCACATTGGTTTAATTTCCTTCTTTTTTTTATTTTTTTTTATTTTATTTTTTACATATAGGCAGCGGCCTAGTCCTGCTGCCCAAACCACATTGGGTTAATTTCCTTCTTTTTTTTTTTACCTATAGGCAGCGGCCTAGTCCTGCTGCCCATTCCCCATTGGTTGAATTTCCTTCTTTTTTTTTATTTTTTTTTTATTTTTTATTTTTACCTATAGGCAGCGGCCTAGTCCTGCTGCCCAAACCCCATTGGTTTAATTTCCTTCTTTTTTTTTTAATTTTTTTTAATTTTTTTTCCTATAGGCAGCAGCCTAGACCTGCTGCCCAAACCCCATTGGTTTAATTTACTTCTTTTTTTCTTTTACCTATAGGCAGAGGCCTAGTCCTGCTGCCCAGTCTCCATTGGTTGAATTTCCTTCTTTTTTTTTTTTAACCTATAGGCAGCGGCCTAGTCCTGCTGCCCAAACCCCATTGGTTTAATTTCCTACTTTTTTTTTTACCTATAGGCAGCGGCCTAGTCCTGCTGCCTAGTCTCCATTGGTTGAATTTCCTTCTTTTTTTTTTTTTTTAATTTTTTTTTTTACCTATAGGCAGCGGCCTAGTCCTGCTGCCCAGTATCCATTGGTTTAATTTCCTTCTTTTCTTTTCTTTTTTTTTTTTTTTTTTTTTTTTTTTTTTTTTTTACCTATTGGCAGCGGCCTAGTCCTGCTGCCCAGTCCCCTTTGGTTTTTTTTTTTTTTTTTTTTTTTTTTTTATCTATAGGCAGCGGCCTAGTCCTGCTGCCCAAACCACATTGGTTTAATTTCCTTCATTTTTTTTTTTTTTTTTTTTTTTTTTACCTATAGGCAGCGGCCTAGTCCTGCTGCCCAAACCACATTGGTTTAATTTCATTCTTTTTTTTTTTTACCTATTGGCAACGGCCTAGTCCTGCTGCCTAGTCCCCATTGGCTTAATTTCCTTCTTTTTTTTTTTTTTTTTTTTTTTTTTTTTTAATCTATAGTCAGCGGCCTAGTCCTGCTGCCCAAACCACATTGGTTTAATTTCCATCTTTCTTTTTTATTTTTTTTTATTTTTTTTTTATTTTTACCTATAGGCAGCGTCCTAGTCTTGCTGCCCAAACCACATTGGTTTAATTTCCTTCTTTTTTTTTTTTTTTTTTTTTTTTTTTTTTTTTTTTACTATAG
>CM075772.1:13840051-13845051 GCA_037974665.1 Ehretia macrophylla | reverse complement strand
AGTCCTGCTGCCCAGTCTCCATTGGTTTAATTTCCTTCTTTTTTTTTTTTTTTTTTTTTTTTTTTTTTTATCTATAGGCAGCGGCCTAGTCCTGCTGCCCAAACCACATTGGTTTAATTTCCTTCATTTTTTTTTATTTTTATTTTTTTACCTATACGCAGCGGCCTAGTCCTGCTGCCCAAACCACATTGGTTTAATTTCATTCTTTTTTTTTACCTATTGGCAACGGCCTAGTCCTGCTGCCCAGTCCCCATTGGTTTAATTTCCTTCTTTTTATTTTTTTTTTATTTTTTTTATTTTTATTTTTTTACATATAGGCAGCGGCCTAGTCCTGCTGCCGAAACCACATTGGTTTAATTTCCTTTTTTTTTTTTTTTTTACCTATAGGCAGCGGCCTAGTCTTGCTGCCCAAACCACATTGGTTTAATTTCATTCTTTTTTTTTTTTTTTACCTATAGGCAGCGGCCTAGTCCTGCTGCCCAAACCACATTGGTTTAATCTCCTTCTTTTTTTTCTTTTTTTTTTCTTTTTTTTTTTTTTTTTTTTTTTTTTTTTTTACCTATAGGCAGCGGCCTAGTCCTGTTGCCCAGTCTCCATTGGTTTAATTTCATTCTTTTTTTTTTTTTTTTTTTTTTTTTTTTTTACTATTAGGCAGCGGCCTAGTCCTGCTGCCCAAACCCCATTGGTTTAATTTCCTTCTTTTTTTTCTTTTTTTTTTTTTTTTTTTTTTTTTTTTTTTTTTTTTTTTTTTACCTATAGGCAGCGGCCTAGTCCTGTTGGCCAGTCTCCATTGGTTTAATTTCATTCTTTTTTTTTTTTTTTTTTTTTTTTTTTTTTTTACTATTAGGCAGCGGCCTAGTCCTGCTGTCCAAACCACATTGGTTTAATTTCCTTCTTTTCTTTTTTTTTTTTTACCTATAGGCAGCGGCCTAGTCCTTCTGCCCAGTCTCCATTGGTTTAATTTCCTTCTTTTTTTTTTTTTTTTTTTAATCTATTCGCAGCGGCCTAGTCCTGCTGCCCAAACCCCTTTGGTTTAATTTCCTTCTTTATTTATTTATTTTTTTTTTACCTATAGGCAGCGGCCTAGACCTGCTGTCCAAACCCCATTGGTTTAATTTCCTTCTTTTTTTTTTTTCTTTTTTTTTTTTTTTACCTATATACAGCGGCCTAGTCCTGCTGCCCAAACCCCATCGGTTTAATTTCCTTCTTTTTTTTTTTTTTTTTTTTTACCTATTGGCAGCGGCCTAGTCCTGCTGCCCAAACCACATTGGTTTAATTTCTTTCTTTTTTTTTTCTTTTTTTTTTTACCTATAGGCACCGGCCTAGTCCTTCTGCCCAGTCGCCATTGGTTTAATTTCCTTCTTTTTTTTTTTTTTTTATCTATTCGCAGCGGCCTAGTCCTGCTGCCTAGTCACCATTGGTTTAATTTCCTTCTTTTTTTTTTTTTTTTTTTTTTTTTTTTTTTTATAGATATAGGCAGCGGCCTAGTCCTATTGCCCAGTCTCCATTAGTTTAATTTCATTCTTTTTTTGTTTTTTTGTTTTTTTTTTTTGTTTTTTTTTTTTTTTTTGTTTTTTTTTTTTTTTTTTTTCTTTTTTTACTTGTAGGCAGCGGCCTAGTCCTGCTGCCCAAACCCCATTGGTTTAATTTCCTTCTTTATTTTTATTTTTTGTTTTACCTATAGGCAGCTGCCTAGTCCTGCTGCCCAAACCCCATTGGTTTAATTTCCTTCTTTATTTTTTTTTTTGTTTTACCTATAGGCAGCTGCCTAGTCCTGCTGCCCAAACCCCATTGGTTTAATTTCCTTCTTTTTTTTTTCTTTTTTTTTTTTTTTTTTTTTTTTTTTTACCTATAGGCAGCGGCCTAGACCTGCTGTCCAAATCCCATTGGTTTAATTTCCTTTTTTTTTTTTTTTTTTTTTTTTTTTTTTTTTTTTTTTTTTTTTTTTTACCTATAGGCAGCTGCCTAGTCCTGCTGCCCAAACCCCATTGGTTTAATTTCTATTTTTTATTTTATTTTATTTTTTTTTTATTTTTTTAACCTATAGGCAGCGGCCTAGGCCTGCTGCCCAAACCTCATTGGTTTAATTTCCTTCTTTTTTTTTTTTTTTTTATTTTTTTTTACCTGTAGGCAGCGGCCTAGTCTTGCTGCCCAAACCACATTGGTTTAATTTCCTTCTTTTTATTTTTTATTTATTTATTATTATTTTTTTTTTACCTATAGACAACGGCCTAGTCCTGCTGCCCAAACCCCATTGGTTTAATTTCCTTCTTTTATTTATTTATTTTTTTTTTTTTTTTATACCTATCGGCAGCTGCCTAGTCCTGCTGCCCAAACGCCATTGGTTTAATTTCCTTCTTTTTTTTTTTTTTTTTTTTTTTTTTTTTTTTACCTATAGGCTGCGGCCTAGTCCTGCTGTCCAAACCACATTGGTTTAATTTCCTTCTTTTTTTTTTTTTTTTTTTTTACCTATAGGCAGCGGCCTAGTCCTTCTGCCCAGTCTCCATTGGTTTAATTTCCTTCTTTTTTTTTTTTTTTTAATCTATTCGCAGCGGCCTAGTCCTGCTGCCTAGTCACCATTGGTTTAATTTCCTTCTTTTTTTTTATTTTTTTTTTATTTTTTTTTACTATTAGGCAGCTGCCTAGACCTGCTGTCCAAACCCCATTGGTTTAATTTCCTTCTTTTTTTTTTTTTTTTTTTTTTTTTTTTTTTTTTTTTTTTTTACTTGTAGGCAGCGGCCTAGTCTTGCTGCCCAAACCACATTGGTTTAATTTCCTCCTTTTTATTTTTTATTTATTTATTTATTTATTTATTTTTTACCTATAGGCAGCGGCCTAGTCCTGTTGCCCAGTCTCCATTGGTTTAATTTCATTCTTTTTTTGTTTTTTTTTTTTTTTGTTTTTTTTTTTACTTATAGGCAGCGGCCTAGTCCTGCTGCCCAAACCCCATTGGTTTAATTTCCTTCTTTTTTTTTTTTTTTTTTTTTTTTTTTCTTTTTTTTATTTTATCTATAGGCAGCGGCCAAGTCCTGCTGCCCAAACCACATTGGTTTAATTTCCTTCTTTTTTTTTTTTTTTTTTTTTTACCTATAGGCAGCGGCCTAGTCCTGCTACCCAAACCACATTGGTTTAATTTTCTTCTTTTTTTTTACCTATTGGCAACGGCCTAGTCCTGCTGCCCAGTCCCCATTGGTTTAATTTCCTTCTTTTTTTTTTCTTTTTTTTTTTTTTTTTTTTTTTATCTATAGGCAGCGGCCTAGTCCTGCTGCCCAAACCACATTGGTTTAATTTCCTTCTTTTTTTTTTTTTTTTTTTTTTACCTATAGGCAGCGGCCTAGTCCTGCTACCCAAACCACATTGGTTTAATTTTCTTCTTCTTTTTTTTTTTTTTTATTTTTACCTATAGGCAGCGGCCTAGTCCTGCTGCCCAAACCCCATTGGTTTAATTTACTTCTTTTTTTCATTTTATTTTTTATTTTTTTATCTATAGGCAGCGGCCTAGACCTGTTGCCCAAACCACATTGGTTTAATTTCCTTCTTTTTTTTTTTTTTACCTATAGGCAACGGCCTAGTCCTGCTGCCCAAACCACATTGGTTTAATTTCCTTCTTTTTTTTTACCTATAGGCAGCGGCCTAGTCCTGCTGCCCAAACCACATTTGTTTAATTTCCTTTTTTTTTTATTTTTATTTTTATTTTTTTTATTTTTTTACCTATAGGCAGCAGCCTAGTCCTGCTGCCCAAACCCCATTGGTTTAATTTCACTTTTTTTTTTTTTTTTTTACCTATAGGCAGCGGCCTTGTCCTGCTGCCCAGTCCCCGTTGGTTTAATTTCCTTCTTTTTTTTTTTTTTTTTTTTTTACCTATAGGCAGCGGCCTAGACCTGCTGCCCAAACCCCATTGGTTCAATTTCCTTTTTTTTATTTATTTATTTTTTTATTTTTATTTTTTACCTATAGGCAGCGGCCTAGTCCTACTGCCCAAACCCCATTGGTTTAATTTCATTTTTTTTTTTTTTTTTTTTACATATAGGCAGCGGCCTAGTCTTGCTGCCCAGTCCACATTGGTTTAATTTTCTTCTTTTTTTTTTTTTTTTTTTTTACCTATAGGCAGCGGCCTAGTCCTGCTGCCCACTCCCCATTGGTTTAATTTCCTTCTTTTTATTTTTATTTTTTATTTTTTTATTTTTATTTTTTTACATATAGGCTGCGGCCTAGTCCTATTGCCCAGTCTCCATTGGTTTAATTTCATTCTTTTTTTGTTTTTTTGTTTTTTTTGTTTTTTTTTTTTTTTTTTTTTTTTTTTTTTTTTTTTTTTTTTTACTTATAGGCAGCGGCCTAGTCCTGCTGCCCAAACCCCATTGGTTTAATTTCCTTCTTTATTTATTTATTTATTTTTTTTTTACCTATAGGCAGCGGCCTAGACCTGCTGTCCAAACCCCATTGGTTTAATTTCCTTCTTTTTTTTTTTTTTTTTTTTTTTTATTTTTATTTTTTTACCTATAGGCAGCTGCCTAGTCCTGCTGTCCAAACCCCATTGGTTTAATTTCCTTTTTTTTTTTTTACCTATAGGCAGCTGCCTAGTCCTGCTGCCCAAACCCCATTGGTTTAATTTCCTTTTTTTTTTTTTTTTTTTTTTTTTTACCTATCGGCAGCGGCCTAGACCTGCTGTCCAAACCCCATTGGTTTAATTTCCTTTTTTTTTTTTTCTTTTTTTTTTTTTTTTTACCTATAGGCAGCTGCCTAGTCCTGCTGCCCAAACCCCATTGGTTTAATTTCCTTCTTTTTTTTTTTTTACCTGTAGGCAGCAGCCTAGTCTTGCTGCCCAAACCACATTGGTTTAATTTCCTTCTTTTTATTTTTTATTTATTTATTTTATTTTTTTTTTTTACCTATAGACAACGGCCTAGTCCTGCTGCCCAAACCCCATTGGTTTAATTTCCTTCTTTTTTTTTTTATACCTATAGGCAGCTGCCTAGTCCTGCTGCCCAAACGCCATTGGT
>CM075772.1:13817551-13822551 GCA_037974665.1 Ehretia macrophylla | reverse complement strand
ATTTCCTTTTTTTTTTTTTTTTTTTTTTTTACCTATAGGCAGCGGCCTAGTCCTGCTGCCCAAACCACTTTGGTTTAATTTCATTCTTTTTTTTTTTTTTTTTTTTTTTTTTTTTTTTTTTTTTTTACCTATAGGCAGCGGCCTAGTCCTGCTGCCCAGTCCCCGTTGGTTTAATTTCCTTCTTTTTTTTTCTTTTTTTTTTACCTATAGGCAGCGGCCTAGACCTGCTGCCCAAACCCCATTGGTTCAATTTCCTTTTATTTATTTATTTATTTTTTTGTTTTTTATTTTTTACCTATAGGCAGCGGCCTAGTCCTGCTGCCCAAACCCCATTGGTTTAATTTCATTTTTTTTTTTTTTTTTTACATATAGGCAGCGGCCTAGTCTTGCTGCCCAGTCCACATTGGTTTAATTTCCTTCTTTTTTTTTTTTTTTTTTTTTTTACCTATAGGCAGCGGCCTAGTCCTGCTGCCCAAACCACATTGGTTTAATTTCATTCTTTTTTTTTTTTTTTACCTATAGAAAGCGGCCTAGTCCTGCTGCCCAAACCACATTGGTTTAATCTCCTTTTTTTTTTTTTTTTTTTTTTTTCTTTTTTTTTACCTATAGTCAGCGGCCTAGTCCTGCTGCCCAAACCACATTGGTTTAATTTCCTTCTTTTTTTTTTTTTTTTTTACCTATAGGCAGCGGCCTAGTCCTTCTGCCCAGTCTCCATTGGTTTAATTTCCTTCTTTTTTTTATTTTTATTTTTATCTATTCGCAGCGGCCTAGTCCTGCTGCCTAGTAACCATTGGTTTAATTTCCTTTTTTTTTTTTTTTTTTTTTTTTTTTTTTTTTTTTTTTTACATATAGGCAGCGGCCTAGTCCTATTGCCCAGTCTCCATTGGTTTAATTTCATTCTTTTTTGGTTTTTTTTTTTGTTTTTTTTGTTTTTTTTTTTTTTTACTTATAGGCAGCGGCCTAGTCCTGCTGCCCAAACCCCATTGGTTTAATTTCCTTCTTTATTTATTTTTTTTGTTTTACCTATAGGCAGCTGCCTAGTCCTGCTGCCCAAACCCCATTGGTTTAATTTCCTTCTTTTTTTTTTCTTTTTTTTTTTTTTTTTTTTTTTTTTTTTACCTATAGGCAGCGGCATAGACCTGCTCTCCAAATCCCATTGGTTTAATTTCCTTTTTTTTTTTTTTTTTTTTTTTTTTTTTTTTTTTACCTATAGGCAGCTGCCTAGTCCTGCTGCCCAAACCCCATTGGTTTAATTTCCTTCTTTTTTTTTTTTTTTTTTTTTTTAACCTATAGGCAGCTGCCTAGTCCTGCTGCCCAAACCTCATTGGTTTAATTTCGTTCTCCTTTTTTTTTCTTTTTTTTTTTTTTTACCTATTGGCAGCGGCCTAGTCCTGCTGCCCAAACCACATTGGTTTAATTTCCTTCTTTTTTTTTTTTTTTTTTTTTACCTATAGGCAGCGGCCTAGTCCTTCTGCCCAGACTCCATTGGTTTAATTTCCTTCTTCTTTTTTTTTTTTTTTTAATCTATTCGCAGCGGCCTAGTCCTGCTGCCTAGTCACCATTGGTTTAATTTCCTTCTTTTTTTTTTTTTTTTTTTTTACATATAGGCAGCGGCGTAGTCCTATTGCCCAGTCTCAATTGGTTTAATTTCATTTTTTTTTTTTTTTTTTTTTTTTTTTTTTTTTTTTTTTTTTTTTACTTATAGGCAGCGGCCTAGTCCTGCTGCCCACACCCCATTGGTTTAATTTCCTTCTTTATTTTTTTTATTTTTTTTTTTTTACCTATAGGCAGCGGCCTAGACCTGCTGTCCAAACCCCATTGGTTTAATTTCCTTCTTTTTTTTTTTTTTTTTTTTTTTTTTTTTTTTTTTTTTTTTTTTTTTTTTTACCTATAGGCAGCTGCCTAGTCCTGCTGCCCAAACCCCATTGGTTTAATATCCTTTTTTTTTTTTTTTTTTTTTTTTACCTATAGGCAGCGGCCTAGTCTTGTTGCCCAGTCTCCATTGGTTTAATTTCATTCTTATTTTGATTTTTTTTTTTTTTTTTTTTTTTTTTTTTTTACTTATAGGCAGCGGTCTAGTCCTGCTGCCCAAACCCCATTGGTTTAATTCCCTTCTTTTTTTTTTTTTTTTTTTTTACCTATAGGCAGCGGCCTAGACCTGCTGTCCAAACCCCATTGGTTTAATTTCCTTCTATTTTTTTTTATTTTTTTTATTTTTTTATACCTATAGGCAGCTGCCTAGTCCTGCTGCCCAAACCCCATTGGTTTAATTTCCTTCTTTTTTTTTTTTTTTTTTTTTTTTTTTTTTTTTTTTTTTTTTTTACCTGTATGCAGCGGCCTAGTCTTGCTGCCCACACCACATTGGTTTAATTTCCTTCTTTTTATTTTTTATTTTTTTATTTTATTTTATTTTTTTTACCTATAGACAACGGCCTAGTCCTTCTGCCCAAAACCCATTGGTTTAATTTCCTTCTTCTTTTTTTTTTTTTTTTTTTTTTTTTTTTTTTTTTTTTTTTTTTTTTTTTTTTTACCTTTGGGCAGCGGCCTAGACCTGCTGCCCAAACCCCATTGGTTTAATTTCCTTCTTTTTTTTTTTTTTTTTTTTTACCTATTGGCAGCGGCCTAGTCCTGCTGCCCAAACCCCATTGGTTTAATTTCCTTCTTTTTTTTTTTTTTTTTTTTACCTATAGGCTGCGGCCTAGACCTGCTGCCCAAACCCCATTGGTTTAATTTCCTTCTTTTTTTTTTTTTTTTTTTTTTTTTTTACCTGTAGGCAGCGGCCTAGTCTTGCTGCCCAAACCACATTGGTTTAATTTCCTTCTTTTTATTTTTTATTTTTTTATTTTATTTTTTATTTTTACCTATAGACAACGGCCTAGTCCTTCTGCCCAAACCCCATTGGTTTAATTTCCTTCTTTTTTTTTTTTTTTTACCTATTGGCAGCGGCCTAGTCCTGCTGCCCAAACCCCATTGGTTTAATTTCCTTCTTTTTTTTTTTTTTACTTATAGGCAGCGTCCTAGACCTGCTGCCCAAACCCCATTGGTTTAATTTCCTTCTTTTTTTTTTTTTTTTTTTTTTTTTTTTTTTTATACCTATAGGCAGCTGCCAAGTCCTGCTGCCCAAACCCCATTGGTTTAATTTCCTTCTTTTTTTTTTTTATTTTATTTTATTTTATTTTAACCTATAGGCAACGGCCTAGTCCTGCTGCCCAAACCACATTGGTTTAATTCCATTCTTTTTTTTTTTTTTTTTTTTATTTTCTTTTTTTTTTTTTTTTTTTTTTTTAACCTATAGGCAGCGGCCTAGTCCTGCTGCCCAAACCACATTGGTTTAATTTCCTTCTTTTTTTTTTTTTTTTTTTTTTTTTTTTTTTTTTTTTTACCAATAGGCATCGGCCTAGTCCTTCTGCCCAAACCCCATTGGGTTAATTTCCTTCTTTTTTTTTTTCTTTTTTTTTTTTTTTTTTTTTTTTTTTTTTTTTTTACCTATGGGCAGCGGCCTAGTCCTGCTTCCCAAACCACATTGGTTTAATTTCCTTCTTCTTTTTTTTTTTTTTTTTTTTTTTTTTTTTTTTTTTACCTATAGGCAGCGGGCTAGTCCTGCTGCCCAAACTCCATTGGTTTAATTTCCTTCTTTTTTTTTTATTATTATTATTATTTTTACATATAGGTAGCGGCCTAGTCCTGCTGCCCAGTCCCCATTGGTTTAATTTCCTTCTTTTTTTTATTTTTTTTATTTATTTATTTAGTTTTTTTTTACCTAAAGGCAGCGGCCTAGTCCTGCTGCCCAAACCACATTGGTTTAATTTCCTTCTTTTTTTTTTCTTTTTTTTTTTTTTTTTACCGATAGGCAACGGCCTAGTCCTTCTGCCCAAACCCCATTGGTTTAATTTCCTTCTTTTTTTTATTTTATTTTTTTTTATTTTTTATTTTTTTTTACCTATGGGCAGCGGCCTAGACCTGCTGCCCAAACCCCATTGGTTTAATTTCCTTCTTTTTTTTTTTTATACCTATATGCAGCGGCCTAATCCTGCTGCCCAAACCACATTGGTTTAATTTCATTCTTTTTTTTTTTTTTTTTTTTACCTATAGGCAGCGGCCTAGTCCTGCTGCCCAAACTCCATTGGTTTAATTTCCTTCTTTTTTTTTTTTTTTTTTACCTATAGTCAGCGGCCTAGTCTTGCTGTCCAAACCACATTGGTTTAATTTCCTTCTTTTTTTTTTTTTTTTAACTATAGGCAGCGGCCTAGTCCTGCTGACCAGTCCCCATTGGTTGAATTTCATTCTTTTTTTTTATTTTTTTTTATTTTTTTATTTTTTATTTTTTTACCTATAGGCAGCGGCCTAGTACTGCTGCCCAAACCCCATTGGTTTAATTTCATTCTTTTTTAGTTTTATTTTTTTATTTTTTATTTTTTTACCTATAGGCAGCGGCCTAGTCCTGCTGGCCAAACCCCATTGGTTTAATTTGCTTCTTTTTTTTTATTTTTTTATTTTTTATTTTTTTACCTATAGGCAGCGGCCTAGTCCTGCTGCCCAGTCCCCATTGGTTGAATTTCCTTATTTTTTATTTATTTATTTTTTTTTAACCTATAGGCAGCGGCCTAGTCCTGCTGCCCAAACCACATTGGTTTAATTTCAGTCTTTTTTTTTTTTTTTTTACCTATAGGCAACGGCCTAGTCCTTCTGCCCAAACCCCATTGGTTTAATTTCCTTCTTTATTTTATTTTATTTTATTTATTTTTATTTTTTTTTACCTATGGGCAGCGGCCTAGACCTGCTGCCCAAACCCCATTGGTTTAATTTCCTTCTTTTTTCTTTTTTTTTTACCTATAGGCAGCGGCCTAGTCCTGCTGCCCAAACCACATTGGTTTAATTTCCTTCTTTTTTTTATTTTTTTTATTTTTTACCTATACGCAGCAGCCTAGTCCTGCTGCCCAAACTCCATTGGTTTAATTTCCTTCTTTTTTTTTTTATTATTATTATTTTTTTTTTTACAT
>CM075772.1:13800051-13812551 GCA_037974665.1 Ehretia macrophylla | reverse complement strand
AGTCCTACTACCCAAACCTCATTGGTTTAATTTCTTTTTTTTTTTTTGTTTGTTTTTTTTTTTACCTATAGGCAGCGGCCTAGTCTTGCTGCCCAAACCCCATTGGTTTAATTTACTTTTATTTTTTTTTATTTTTATTTTTTATTTTTTATTTTTTTACCTATAGGCAGCGGCCTAGTCCTGCTGCATAAATCCTATTGGTTTAATTTCCTTCTTTTTTTTTCTGTTTTTTTATTTTTTTATTTTTACCTATAGGCAGCGGCCTACTCCTGCTGCCCAAACCACATTGGTTTAATTTCCTTCTTCTTTTTTTTTTTTTTTTTTTTTTTTTTTTTTTTTTTCACCTATAGGCAGCGGCCTAGTTCTGCTGCCCAAACCCCATTGGTTTAATTTCCTTTTTATTTTTCTTTATTTTTTCTTTTTTATTTTTTTTTACCTATAGGCAGCAGCCTAGTCCTGCTGCCCAAACCCCATTGGTTTAATTTCCTTCTTTTTTTTTTTTTTTTTACCTATAGGCAGCGGCCTAGTCCAGCTGCCCAAACCCCATTGGTTTAATTTACTACTTTTTTTTTTTTTTTTTTTACCTATAGGCAGCGGCCTAGTCCTGCTGCCCAAACCCCATTGGTTTAATTTCCTAGTTTTTTATTTTTTTATTTTTTCTTTTCCTATATGCAGCGGCCTAGTCCTGCTGCCCAAACCCCATTGGTTTAATTTCCTTCTTTTTTTTTTCTTTTTTTTTTTTTTTACCTATAGGCAGCGGCCTAGTCCTGCTGCATAAACCCCATTGGTTTAATTTCCTTCCTTTTTTTATTTTATTTTTTATTTTTTTTTACCTATAGGCAGCGGCCTAGTCCTGCTGCCCAAATCCCATTGGTTTAATTTCCTTCTTTTTTTTTTTTTTTTTTTTTTTTTTTTTTTTTTTTTTTTACCTATAGGCAGCGGCCTAGTCCTGCTGCCCAAACCACATTGGTTTAATTTCCTTATTTTTTTTTATTTTTTATTTTTTTTACCTATAGGCAACGGCCTAGTCCTTCTGCCCAAACCCCATTGGTTTAATTTCCTTCTTTTTTTTATTTTATTTTTTATTTATTTATTTTTTTTTTACCTATGGGCAGCGGCCTAGACCAGCTGCCCAAACCCCATTGGTTTAATTTCCTTCTTCTTCTTTTTTTACCGATATGCATCGGCCTAATCCTGCTGCCCAAACCACATTGGTTTAATTTCCTTCTTTTTTTTTTTTTTTTTTTTTTTTACCTATAGGCAGCGGCCTAGTCCTGCTGCCCAAACTCCTTTGGTTTAATTTCTTTCTTTTTATTTTTTTTATTTTTTTTATTTTTACCTATAGTCAGCGGCCTAGTCCTGCTGCCCAAACCACATTGGTTTAATTTCCTTCTTTTTTTTTTTTTTTTTTTTTTTTTTTTTTTTTTTACCTATAGGCAGCGGCCTAGTCCTGCTGACCAGTCCCCATTGGTTGAATTTCATTCTTTTTTTTTTTTTTTTTTTTTTTTTTTTTTTTTTTTTTTTTTTTTTTTTCCCTATAGGCAGCGGCCTAGTCCTGCTGCCCAAACCCCATTGGTTTAATTTCATTCTTTTTTATTTTTTATTTTTTTACCTATAGGCAGCGGCCTAGTCCTACTACCCAAACCCCATTGGTTTAATTTCCTTCTTTTTTTATTTTTTTATTTTTTATTTTTTTACCTATAGGCAGCGGCCTAGTCCTGCTGCCCAGTCCCCATTGGTTGAATTTCCTTTTTTTTTTTTTTTTTTTTTTACCTATAGGCAGCGGCCTAGTCCTGCTGGCCAAACCACATTGGTTTAATTTCAGTCTTTTTTTTTTTTTTTTTTTTTTACCGATAGGCAACGGCCTAGTCCTTCTGCCCAAACCCCATTGGTTTAATTTCCTCCTTTTTTTTATTTTATTTTATTTATTTTTATTTTTTTTTTACCTATGGGCAGCGGCCTAGACCTGCTGCCCAAACCCCATTGGTTTAATTTCCTTCTTTTTTTTTTTTTTTTTTTTTACCTATAGGCAGCGGCCTAGTCCTGCTGCCCAAACCACATTGGTTTAATTTCCTTCTTTTTTTTATTTTTTTTATTTTTTACCTATACGCAGCGGCCTAGTCCTGCTGCCCAAACTCCATTGGTTTAATTTCCTTCTTTTTATTATTATTATTATTATTTTTTATTTTTACATATAGGCAGCGGCCTAGTCCTGCTGCCCAGTCCCCTTTGGTTTTATTTCCTTTTTTTTTTTTTATTTTTTATTATTTTTTATTTTTTAACCTATAGGCAGCGGCCTAGTCCTGCTGCCCAAACCCCATTGGTTTAATTTCCTACTTTTTTTTTTTTTACCTATAGGCAGCGGCCTAGTCCTGCTGACCAGTCCCCATTGGTTTAATTTCATTCTTTTTTTTTTTTTTTTTTTTTTTTTTTTTTTTTTTTTTTTTTTTTTTTTTTACCTATATGCAGCGGCCTAGTCCTGCAGCCCAGTCCCCATTGGTTTAATTTCCTTCTTTTTTTTTTTTTACCTATAGGAAGCGGCCTAGACCTGCTGCCCAAACCCCATTGGTTCAATTTCCTTTTTTTTTTTTTTTTTTTTTTATATTTTTTATTTTTACCTATAGGCAGCGGCATAGTCATGCTGCCCAAACCCCATTGGTTTAATTCCATTCTTTTTTTTTTATTTTTTTTATTTTTAATATAGGCAGCGGCCTAGTCCTGCTGCCCAGTCCACATTGGTTTAATTTCCTTTTTTTTATTTTTTATTTTTTTTTTTTTACCTATAGGCAGCGGCCTAGTCCTGCTGCCCAAACCCCATTGGTTTAATTTCCTTCTTTTTTTTTTTTTACCTATAGGCAGCGGCCTAGTCCGGCTGTCCAGACACCATTGGTTTAATTTCTTTTTTTTTTTTTTTTTTTTTTTTTTTACCTATAGAAAGCGGCCAAGTCCTGCTGCCCAAACCACAATGGTTTAATTTCATTATTTAATTTTTTTTTTTTACCTATAGGCAGCGGCCTAGTCCTGCTGCCCAAACCACATTGGTTTAATTTCCTTCTTTTTTTTTCTTTTTTTTTTTCTTTTTTTTTTTTACCTATAGGCAGCGGCCTAGTCCTGCTGCCCAAACCACATTGATTTAATTTCCTTCTTTTTTTTTTGTTACCTATAGGCAGCGGCCTAGTCCTTCTGCCCAGTCTCCATTGGTTTAATTTCCTTCTTTTTTTTTTTTTTTTTTTTTTTTTTTTTTTTTTAATCTATACGCAGCGGCCTAGTCTTGCTGCCCAGTCCCCATTGGTTTAATTTCCTTATTTTTTTTTTTTTTTTTTTTTTTTTACCTATAGGCAGCGGCCTAGTCCTGCTGTCCAAACCCCATTGGTTTAATTTACTACTTTTTTTTTTTTTTTTTTACCTATTGTCAGCGGCCTAGTCTTGCTGCCCAGTCCCCATTGGTTTAATTTCCTTTTTTTTTTTTTTTTTTATCCTATATGCAGCGGCCTAGTCCTGCTGCCCAAACCCCATTGGTTTAATTTCCTTCTTTTTTTTTTCTTTTTTTTTTTTTTATTAACTATAGGCAGCGGCCTAGTTCTGCTGCCCAAACCCCATTGGTTTAATTTCATTCTTTTTATTTTTTTTATTTTTATTTTTTATTTTTTACCTATAGGCAGCGGCCTAGTCCTGCTGCCCAAATCCCATTGGTTTAATTTCCTTCTTTTTTTTTTATTTTTTTTTAATTTTTTTTTATTTTTTACCTATAGGCAGCGCCCTAGTCCTGCTGCCCAAACCACATTGGTTTAATTTCCTTCTTTTTTTTTTTACCGATAGGCAACGGCCTAGTCCTTCTGCCCAAACCCCATTGGTTTAATTTCCTTCTTTTTTTTATTTTATTTTTTATTTATTTATTTATTTTTTTTACCTATGGGCAGCGGCCTAGACCTGCTGCCCAAACCCCATTGGTTTAATTTCCTTTTTTTTTTTTTTTACCTATATGCAGCGGCCTAATCCTGCTGCCCAAACCACATTGGTTTAATTTCCTTCGTTTTTTTTTTTTTTTTTTTTACCTATAGGCAGCGGCCTAGTCCTGCTGCCCAAACTCCATTGGTTTAATTTCATTCTTTTTATTATTTTTTTTTTTTTACCTATAGTCAGCGGCCTAGTCCTGCTGCCCAAACCACATTGGTTTAATTTCCTTATTTTTTTTTTTTTTTTTTTTTTTTACCTATAGGCAGCGGCCTAGTCCTGCTGTCCAAACCCCATTGGTTTAATTTACTACTTTTTTTTTTTTTTTTTTACCTATAGGCAGCGGCCTAGTCATGCTGCCCAAACCCCATTGGTTTAATTTCATTCTTTTTTTTTTTTTTTTTTTTTTTTTTTTTAATAAAGGCAGCGGCCTAGTCCTGCTGCCCAGTGCACATTGGTTTAATTTCCTTCTTTTTTTTTTTTTTTCCTATAGGCAGCGGCCTAGTCCTGCTGCCCAAACCTCATTGGTTTAATTTCCTCTTTTTTTTTTATTATTATTTTTTTTTTACCTATAGGTAGCGGCCTAGTCCTGTTGCCCAAACAACATTGGTTTAATTTCCTTCTTTTTTTTTTTTTTTTTTTTTTTTTTTTTTACCGATAGGCAACGGCCTAGTCCTTCTGCCCAAACCCCATTGGTTTAATTTCCTTCTTTTTTTTATTTTATTTTTTATTTATTTTTTTATTTTTTTTACCTATGGGCAGCGGCCTAGACCTGCTGCCCAAACCCCATTGGTTTAATTTCCTTCTTTTTTTTTTTTTTACCTATATGCAGCGGCCTAATCCTGCTGCCCAAACCACATTGGTTTAATTTCCTTCTTTTTTTTTTTTTTACCTATAGGCAGCGGCCTAGTCCTGCTGCCCAAACTCCATTGGTTTAATTTCCTTCTTTTTATTTTTTATTTTTTATTTTTTTACCTATAGTCAGCGGCCTAGTCCTGCTGCCCAAACCACATTGGTTTAATTTCCTTCTTTTTTTTTTTTTTTTTTTTTTTACCTATAGGCAGCGGCCTAGTCCTGCTGACCAGTCCCCATTGGTTGAATTTCATTCTTTTTTTTTTTTTTTTTTTTTTTTTTTTTTTACCTATAGGCAGCGGCCTAGTCCTGCTGCCCAAACCCCATTGGTTTAATTTCCTTCTTTTTTTTATTTTTTTATTTTTTATTTTTTTACCTATAGGCAGCGGCCTAGTCCTGCTGCCCAGTCCCCATTGGTTGAATTTCCTTTTTTTTTTTTTTTACCTATAGGCAGCGGCCTAGTCCTGCTGCCCAAACCACATTGGTTTAATTTCAGTCTTTTTTTTTTTTACCGATAGGCAACGGCCTAGTCCTTCTGCCCAAACACCATTGGTTTAATTTCCTTCTTTTTTTATTTTATTTTATTTATTTTTATTTTTTTTTTACCTATGGGCAGCGGCCTAGACCTGCTGCCCAAACCCCATTGGTTTAATTTCCTTCTTTTTTTTTTTTTTTTACCTATAGGCAGCGGCCTAGTCCTGCTGCCCAAACCACATTGGTTTAATTTCCTTCTTTTTTTTTTTTTTTTTTTTTTTAACTATAGGCAGCGGCCTAGTTCTGCTGCCCAAACCACATTGGTTTAATTTCCTTCTTTTTTATTTTATTTTATTTTATTTTTTATTTTACCTATAGGCAGCGGCATAGTCCTCTGCCCAAACCACATTAGTTTAATTTCCTTTTTATTTATTTATTTTTTTTAATTTTTTTTTACCTATAGGCAGCGGCCTAGTCCTGCTGCCCATTCCCCATTGGTTTAATTTCCTTCTCTTTTTTCCTATAGGCAGCGACCTAGTCCTGTTGCCCAGTCTCCATTGGTTTAATTTCTTTCTTCTTCTTTTTTTTTTTTTTTTTTTTTTTTTTTTTTTTTTTTTTTTTTTTTTTTTTTACCTATAGGCAGCGGCCTAGTCCTGCTTCCCAAACCACATTGGTTTAATTTCATTCTTTTTTTTTTTTTTTTTTTGCCTATAGGCAGCGGCCTAGTCCTGCTTCCCAAACCCCATTGGTTTAATTTCCTTCTTTTTTTATTTTTTTATTATTATTTTTTTTTACCTATATGCAGCGGCCTAGACCTGCTGCCCAAACCCCATTGGTTTAATTTCCTTTTTTTTTTTTTTTTTTTTTACCTATAGGCAGCGGCCTAGTCCTGCTGCCCAAACCACATTGGTTTAATTTCCTTTTTTTTTTTTTTACCTATATGCAGCGGCCTAGTCCTGCAGCCCAGTCCCCATTGGTTTAATTTCCTTCTTTTTTTTATTTTTACCTATAGGAAGCGGCCTAGACCTGCTGCCCAAACCCCATTGGTTCAATTTCCTTTTTTTATTATTTTTTTTTATATTTTTTATTTTTACCTATAGGCAGCGGCCTAGTCATGCTGCCCAAACCCCATTGGTTTAATTTCATTCTTTTTTTTCTTTTTTTTTTCTTTTTTTTAATATAGGCTGTGGCCTAGTCCTGCTGCCCAGTCCCCATTGGATTAATTTAATTTTTTTTTTTTTTTACCTATAGGCATCGGCCTAGTCCTGCTGCCCAAACCCCATTAGTTTAATTTCCTTCTTTTTTTTTTTTTTTTACCTATAGGCAGCGGCCTAGTCCGGCTGTCCAGACCCCATTGGTTTAATTTCTTTTTTTTTTTTTTTTTTTACCTATAGGCAGCGGCCTAGTCATGCTGCCCAGTCCACATTGGTTTAATTTAATTTTTTTTTTACCTATAGGCAGCGGCCTAGTGCTGCTGCCCAAGCCCCATTGGTTTAATTTCCTTCTTTTTTTTTCTTTTTTTTTTTTCTTTTTTTTTTTACCTATAGGCAGCGGCCTAGTCCTGCTGCCCAAACCACATTGGTTTAATTTCCTTCTTTTTTTTCTTTTTTTTTTTTTACCTATAGGCAGCGGCCTAGTCCTTCTGCCCAGTCTCCATTGGTTTAATTTCCTTCTTTTTTTTTTTTTTTTTTTTTTTTTTTTTTAATCTATACGCAGCGGCCTAGTCTTGCTGCCCAGTCCCCATTGGTTTAATTTCCTTCTTTTTTTTTTTTTTTTTTTTTTACCTATAGGCAGCGGCCTCGTCCTGCTGTCCAAACCCCATTGGTTTAATTTCCTTCTTTTTTATTTATTTATTTTTTTTTTATACCTATAGGCAGCTGCCTAGTTCTGCTGCCCAAACCCCATTTGTTTAATTTCCTTCTTTTTTTTATTTTTTTTTTACCTATAGGCAGCGGCCTAGTCCTGCTGCCCAAACCACATTGGTTTAATTTCATTATTTAATTTTTTTTTTTTTACCTATAGGCAGCGGCCTAGTCCTGCTGCCCAAACCACATTGGTTTAATTTCCTTCTTTTTTTTTTCTTTTTTTTTTTCTTTTTTTTTTTTACCTATAGGCAGCGGCCTAGTCCTGCTGCCCAAACCACATTGGTTTAATTTCCTTCTTTTTTTTCTTTTTTTCTTTTTTTTTTTCACCTATAGGCAGCGGCCTAGTCCTGCTGTCCAAACCCCATTGGTTTAATTTCCTTCTTTTTTTTTATTTATTTATTTTTTTATACCAATAGGCAGTTGCCTAGTTCTGCTGCCCAAACCCCATTGGTTTAATTTCCTTTTTTTTTTTTTTTTTTTTTTTTTTTTTTTTTTTTTTACCTGTAGGCAGCGGCCTGGTCTTGCTGCCCAAACCACATTGGTTTAATTTCCTTCTTTTTTTTTTTTTTTACCTATAGGCAGCGGCCTAGACCTGCTGTCCAAACCCCATTGGTTTAATTTCCTTCTTTTTTTTATTTTTATTTTTTATACCTATAGGCAGCTGCCTAGTCCTGCTGCCCAAACCCCATTGGTTTAATTTCTTTCTTTCTTTTTTTTTTAATTTTATTTCATTTACCTATAGGCAGCGGCCTAGTCCTGCTGCCCAAACCACATTGGTTTAATTTCCTTCTTTTTTTTTTTTTTTTTTTTTTTTTTTGCAGCGGCCTAGTCCTGCTGCCCAAACCACATTGGTTTAATTTCCTTCTTTTTTTTTTTTTTTTTTACCGATAGGCAACGGCCTAGTCCTTCTGCCCAAACCCCATTGGTTTAATTTCCTTCTTTTTTTATTTTAATTTTTATTTTTTTAATTTTTTATTTTACCTATGCGCAGCGGCCTAGACCTGCTGCCCAATCCCCATTGTTTTAATTTCCTTTTTTTATTTTTTTTATTTTACCTATAGGCAACGGCCTAGTCCTGTTGCCCAAACCACATTGGTTTAATTTCATTCTTTTTTTTTTTTTTTTTTTACCTATAGGCAGCGGCCTAGTCCTGCTGCATAAACCCCATTGGTTTAATTTCCTTCTTTTTTTCTTTTTTTTTTTTTTTTTTTTTTAGCTATAGGCAGCGGCCTAGTCTTGCTGCCCAAACCCCATTGGTTTAATTTCCTTCTTTTTTTTTTACCTATAGGCAGCGGCCTAGATCTGCTGCCCAGTCCCCATTGGTTTAATTTCCCTTTTTTTATTTTTTTATTTTTTTATTTTTTTTTTTACCTCTAGGCATCGGCCTAGTCCTGCTGCCCAGTTCCCATTGGTTTAATTTCCTTTTTTTTTTTTTTTACCTATAGGCAGCGGCCTAGTCCTGCTGCCCAAACCCCATTGGTTTAGTTTCGATTTTTTTTTTTTTTTTTTTACCTATAAGCAGCGGCCTAGTCCTGCTGCATAAACCCCATTGGTTTAATTTCCTTTTTTTTTTTTTTTTTTTTTTTTTTTACCTATAGGCAGCGGCCTGGTCCTGCTGCCCAAACACCATAAGTTTAATTTCCTTTTTTTTTTTTTTTTTTGGCTATAGGCAGCGGCCTAGTCCTGCTGCCCAAAACCTATTGGTTTAATTTCCTTTTTTTTTATTTTTTTTTATTTTACCTATTGGCAGCGGCCTAGATCTGCTGCCCAGTCCCCATTGTTTTAATTTCCATCTTTTTTATTTTTTTATTTTTTATTTTTTTTACCTATAGGCAGCGGGCTAGTCCTGCAGCCCAAACCCCATTGGTTTAATTACCTTTTTTTTTTTTTTTCTTTTTACCTATAGGCAGCGGCCTAGTCCTGCTGCCCGAACCCCATTGGTTTAATTTCCTTTTTTTTTTTTTTTTTTTTTACCTATAGGCAGCGGCCTAGTCCTGCTGCATAAACCCCATTGGTTTTATTTCCTTCTTTTTTTTTTTTTTTCTTTTTACCTATAGGCAGCGGGCTAGTCCTGCTGCCCAAACACCATTGGTTTAATTTCCTTCTTTTTTTTTTTTTTTTACCTATAGGCAGCGACCTAGTTCTGCTGCCCAAACCCCATTGGTTTAATTTCCTTTTTTTTTTATTTTTTTATTTTTTACCTATAAGCAGCGTCCTAGTCCTGCTGCATAAACCCATTGGTTTAATTTCCTTCTTTTTTTTTTTTTTTTTTTTACCTATAGGCAGCGGCCTAGTCCTGCTGCATAAACCATATTGGTTTAATTTGCTTCTTTTTTTTTATTTTTTTTTTATTTTTTTTTTTATTTTTACCTATAGGCAGCGGCCTAGTCCTGCTGCATAAACCCCATTGGTTTAATTTACTTCTTTTTTTTTTTTTTTTTTTTTTTTTTTTTTTACCTATAGGCAGCGGCCTTGTCCTACTGCATAAACCCCATTGGTTTAATTTCCTTCTTTTTTTTATTTTTTTTTATTTTTACCTATAGACAGCGACCTAGTCCTGCTGCCAAAACCCCATTGGTTTAATTTCCTTCTTTTTTTTTTTTTTTTTTTTTTTTTTTTACCTATAGGCAGCGGCCTAGTCCTGCTGCATAAACACCATTGGTTTAATTTATTTTTATTTTTTATTTTTTTTTATTTTTTTTTTACATATAGGCAGCGGCCTAGTCCTACTGCCCAAACCCCATTGGTTTAATTTCCATTTTTTTTTATTTTTTTTATTTTTACCTATGGGCAGCGGCCTAGTCCTGCTGCATAAACCCCATTGGTTTAATTTATTTCTTTTTTTTTTTAACTGTAGGCAGCGGCCTAGTCTTGCTGCCCAAACCCCATTGGTTTAATTTCCTTTTATTTTTTTTTATTTTTATTTTTTATTTTTAATTTTTTACCTATAGGCAGTGGCCTAGTCCTGCTGCATAAATCCCATTGGTTTAATTTCCTTCTTTTTTTTTCTTTTTTTTTTATATTTTTATTTTTACCTATAGGCAGCGGCCTACTCCTGCTGCCCAAACCACATTGGTTTAATTACCTTTTTTTTTTTTTTTTTTTTTTTTTTTTTTTTTTTTTTTTTTTACCTATAGGCAGCGGCCAAGATCTGCTGCCCAGTCCCCATTGGTTTAATTTCCCTCTTTTTTATTTTTTATTTTATTTTTTTTACCTATAGGCAGCGGGCTAGTCCTGCTGCCCAAACCCCATTGGTTTAATTTCCTTTTTTTATTTTTTTATTTTTTTTACCTATAGGCAGCGGCCTAGTCCTGCTGCCTGAACCCCATTGGTTTAATTTTTTTTATTTTTTATTTTTTTTTACCTATAGGCAGCGGCCTAGTCCTGCTGCATAAACCCCATTGGTTTAATTTCCTTTTTTTTTTTTTTACCGATAGGCAGCGGGCTAGTCCTGCTGCCCAAAGCCCATTGGTTTAATTTTCTTTTTTTTTTTTTTTTTTTTTTTTTTTTTTTTTTTTTAACTATAGGCAGTGACCTAGTCCTGCTGCCCAAACCCCATTTGTTTAATTTCCTTTTTTTTTTTTTTTTAACTATAGGCAGCGGCCTAGTCCTGCTACATAAACCCCATTGGTTTAATTTCCTTCTTTTTTTTTTTTTTTTTAATCTTTTACCTATAGGCAGCGGCCTAGTCCTGCTGCATAAACCCCACTGGTTTAATTTCCTTCTTTTTTTTTTTTTTTTTTTTTTTTTTTTTTTTTTTTTTTTTTTTACCTATAGGCAGCGGCCTAGTCCTGCTGCATAAACCCCATTGGTTTAATTTACTTCTTTTTTTTTTTTTTTTTTTTTTTTTTTACCTATAGGCAGCGGCTTAGTCCTGTTGCATAAACCCCATTGGTTTAATTTCCTTCTTTTTCTTTTTCTTTTTTTTTTTTACCTATAGGCAGCGGCCTAGACCTGCTGCCCAGTCCCCATTGGTTTAATTTCATTCTTTTTTGTTTTTTTTGTTTTTTTTACCCATAGTCAGCGGCCTAGTCCTGCTGCATAAACCCCATTGGTTTAATTTCCTTCTTTTTTTTTTTTTTTTTTTTTTACCTATAGGCAGCGACCTAGTCCTGCTGCCCAAACCCCATTGGTTTAATTTCCTTTTTTTTTTTTTTTTTTTTTTTTTTTTTTTTTTTTTTTTTTTTACATATAGGCAGCGGCCTAGTCCTGCTGCCCAAACCCCATTGGTTTAATTTAATTTTTTTTTTTTTTTTACCTATTGGCAGCGGCCTAATCCTGCTGCCCAAACCCCATTGGTTTAATTTCCTTTTATTTTTTTTTATTTTTTTTATTTTTTATTTTTTTACCTATAGGCAGCGGCCTAGTCCTGCTGCATAAATCCCATTGGTTTAATTTCCCTCTTTTTTTTATTTTTTTTTATTTTTTTATTTTTACGTATAGGCAGCGGCCTACTCCTGCTGCCCAAACCACATTGGTTTAATTTCTTTTTTTTTTTTTTTTTTTTTTTTTTTTTTTTTTACCTATAGGCAGCGGCCTAGTCCTGCTGCCCAAACCCTATTGGTTTAATTTCCTTCTTTTTTCTTTTTTTTACCTATAGGCAGCGGCCAAGATCTGCTGCCCAGTCCCCATTGGTTTAATTTCCCTCTTTTTTATTTTTTATTTTATTTTTTTTTACCTATAGGCAGCGGGCTAGTCCTGCTGCCCAAACCCCATTGGTTTAATTTCCTTTTTTTATTTTTTTATTTTTTTTACCTATAGGCAGCGGCCTAGTCCTGCTGCCTGAACCCCATTGGTTTAATTTTATTTATTTATTTATTTTTTTTTTTTACCTATAGGCAGCGGCCTAGTCCTGCTGCATAAACCCCATTGGTTTAATTTCCTTTTTTTTTTTTTTTTTTACCTATAGGCAGCGGGCTAGTCCTGCTGCCCAAAGCCCATTGGTTTAATTTTCTTTCTTTTTTTTTTTTTTTTTTTTTTTTTTTTTTTTTTTTTTTTTTTTTTTACCTATAGGCAGCGACCTAGTCCTGCTGCCCAAACCCCATTTGTTTAATTTCCTTTTTTTTTTTTTTTTTAACTATAGGAAGCGGCCTAGTCCTGCTACATAAACCCCATTGGTTTAATTTCCTTCTTTTTTTTTATTTTTTATTTTTACCTATAGGCAGCGGCTTAGTCCTGCTGCATAAACCCCACTGGTTTAATTTCCTTCTTTTTTTTTTTTTTTTTTTTTTTTTTTTTTTTTTTTTTACCTATAGGCAGCAGCCTAGTCCTGCTGCATAAACCCCATTGGTTTAATTTCCTTTTTTTATTTTATTTTATTTTATTTTTATTTTTAACTATAGGCAGCGGCTTAGT
>CM075772.1:13790051-13795051 GCA_037974665.1 Ehretia macrophylla | reverse complement strand
ACGTATTTTTTTTTTTTTTTTTTTTTTTTTACCAATAGGCGGCGACCTAGTCCTACTGTCCAAACCCCATTAGTTTAATTTCCTTCTTCTTTTTACCTATAGGCAGCGGCCTAGTCCTACTGCCCAAACCTCATCGGTTTAATTTCCTTCTTTTTTTTTTTGTTTTTTTTGTTTTTTCCCATAGGCAGCGGCCTATTCCTGCTACCCAAACCCCATTGATTTAATTTCCTTTTTTTTTTTTTTTTTTACCTATTGGCAGCGGCCTAGTCCTTCTGTCCAAACCCCATTGGTTTAATTTCTTTCTTTTTTTTTTGTTTTTTTTTTTTTTCTTTTTTACCTATAGGCAGCGGCCTAGTCCTGCTGCCCAGTCCCCATTGTTTTAATTTCCTTCTTTTTTTTTTTTTTACCTATAGGCAGCGGCCTAGTCCTGCTGCCCAAACCCCATTGGTTTAATTTCCTTTTTTTTTTGTTTTTTTTTGTTTTTTTTTTTTTGTTTTTTTTTATACCTATAGGCAGCGGCCTAGACCTGCTGCCCAGTCGCCATTGGTTTAATTTCCTTCTTTTTTTTTTTAGTTTTTTGTTTTTTTTTTTTTACCTATAGCCAACGGCCTATTCCTGCTGCATAAACCCCATTGGTTTAATTTCCTTCTTTTTTTTTTTTTTTTTTTTTTTTTTTTTTTTTTTTTTTTTTTTTTTTACCTATAGGCAGCGTCCTACTGCTGCTGCCCAAACCCCATTGGTTTAATTTCCTTCTTTTTTTTTCTTTTTTTTTTTACCTATAGGCAGTGGCCTACTCCTACTGCCCAGTCCCCATTGTTTTAATTTCCTTCTTTTTTTTTTTTTTTTTTTTTTTACCTATAGGCAGCGGCCTAGTCCTGCTGCCCAAACCCCATTGGTTTAATTTCTTTTTTTTTTTTTTTTTTTTACCTATAGGCAGCGTCCTAGACCTGCTGCCCAGTCCCCATTTGTTTAATTTCCTTCTTCTTTTTTTTTTGTTTTTTTTTTTACCTATAGGCAGCGGCCTAGTCCTGCTGCATAAACCCCATTGGTTTAATTTCCTTCTTTTTTTTTTTTTTTTTTTTTTTTTTACCTATAGGCAGCGGCCTAGTCTTGCTGTCCAAACCCCATTGGTTTAATTTCCTTCTTCTTTTTACCTATAGGCAGCGGCCTAGTCCTACTGTCCAAACCTCATTGGTTAAATTTCCTTCTTTTTTTTTTGTTTTTTTTTGTTTTTTTTTTACCTATAGGCAGCGGCCTATTCCTGCTACCCAAACCCCATTGGTTTAATTTCCTTTTTTTTTTTTTTTTTTTTACCTATAGGCAGCGGCCTAGTCTTGCTGCCCAGTCCCCATTGTTTTAATTTCCTTCTTTTTTTTTTTTTTACCTATAGGCAGCGGCCTAGTCCGGCTGCCCAAACCCCTTGGTTTAATTTCCTTTTTTTTTTTTTTTTTTTTTTTTTTTTTTTTTTTTTTTACCTATAGGCAGCGGCCTAGACCTGCTGCCCAGTCGCCATTGGTTTAATTTCCTTCTTTTTTTCTTTTTTTTTTGTTTTTTTTTACCTATAGGCAGTGGCCTATTCCTGCTGCATAAACCCCATTGGTTTAATTTCTTTTCTTTTTTTTTTTTTTTTTATTATTATTATTTTTTTTACCTATAGGCAGCGTCCTACTGCTGCTGCCCAAACCCCATTGGTTTAATTTCCTTCTTTTTTTTTTCTTTTTTTTTTCTTTTTTTTTTTTTTTTTTTTTTTTACCTATAGGCAATGGCCTACTCCTGCTGCCCAAACTCTATTGGTTTAATTTCCTTCTTTTTTTATTTTTATTTTTATTTTTTTTACTACCTATAGGCAGAGGCCTAGTCCTGCTGCATAAACCCCATTGTTTTTTTTTCCTTTTTTTTTTTATTTTTTTTTTATTTTATTTTTTCCCTATAGCCAGCGCCCTAGTCCTCCTCCCCAAACCCCTTTGGTTTAATTTTTTTTTTTTTTTTTTTTTTTTTTTTTTTTTTACCTATATGCAGCGACCTACTCCTGCTGCCCAAACCCCATTGGTTTAATTTCACTTTTTTTTTTTACCTATAGGCAGCGGCCTAGTCCTGCTGCCCAAACCCCATTGGTTTAATTTCCTTCTTTTTTTTTTTTTTTTTTTTTTTTTTTACCTATAGGCAGCCGCCTAGTCCTGCTACCCAAACACCATTGGTTTAATTTCCTTCTTTTTTTTTTTTTTTTTTTTTTTTTACCTATAGGCAGCGGCCTAGTCCTGCTGCCCAAACCCCATTGGTTTAATTTCCTTTTTTTTTTTTTTTTTTTTTTTTTTTTTTTTTTTTTTTTTTTTTTTTTTTTTTTTACCTATAGGCAGCGGCCTAGTCTTGCTGCCCAGTCCCCATTTGTTTAATTTCCTTCTTTTTTTTTGTTTTGTTTTTTTTTTTTTTTTACCTATAGGCTGCGGACTAGTCCTGCTGCCCAAACCCCATTTGTTTAATTTCCTTCTTTTTTTTTTTTTTTTTTTTTTTTTTTTTTTTTTTTTTTTTTTTTTTTTTTTTTTTTTACCTATAGGCAATGGCCTACTCCTGCTGCCCAAACTCTATTGGTTTAATTTCCTTCTTTTTTTTAT
Organism: Ehretia macrophylla; assembly: GCA_037974665.1. Lineage (NCBI taxonomy): Eukaryota > Viridiplantae > Streptophyta > Magnoliopsida > Boraginales > Ehretiaceae > Ehretia > Ehretia macrophylla. The sequence goes on along the minus strand of CM075772.1, from coordinate 13,792,439 downwards.
TTTTATTTTTATTTTTTTTTACTACCTATAGGCAGCGGCCTAGTCCTGCTACATAAACCCCATTGGTTTTATTTCCTTCTTTTTTTTATTTTTATTTTATTTTATTTTTTACCTATAGGCAGCGGCCTAGTCCTGCTGCCCAAACCCCATTGGTTTAATTTCTTTTTTTTTTTTTTTTTTTTTTTTTTTTTTACCTATATGCAGCGAACTACTCCTGCTGCCCAAACCCCATTGGTTTAATTTCACTTTTTTTTTTCCTATAGGCAACGGCCTAGTCCTGCTGTCCAAACCCCATTGGGTTAATTTCCTTCTTTTTTTTTTTTTTTTTTTTTTTTTTTTTTTACCTATAGCCAGCGGCCTAGTCCTGCTACCCAAACCCCATTGGTTTAATTTCCTTCTTTTTTTTTTTTTTTTTTTTTTACCTATAGGCAGCGGCCTAGTCCTGCTGCCCAAACCACATTGGTTTAATTTCCTTTTTTTTTTTTTTTTTTTTTCTTTTTTTTTTAGCTATAAGCAACGGCCTAGTCCTGCTGCCCAGTCCCCATTGGTTTAATTTCCTTCTTTTTTTTTGTTTTGTTTTTTGTTTTTTTTACCTATAGGCAGCGGACTAGTCCTGCTGCCCAAACCCCATTTGTTTAATTTCCTTCTTTTTTTTTTTTTTTTTTTTTACCTGTAGGCAGCGGCCTAGTCCTGCTGCCCAAACCCCATTGGTTTAATTTCCTTCTTTTTTTATTTTATTTTATTTTATTTTATTTTATTTATTTATTTTTTTTTTACATATAGGCAGCGGCCTAGTCCTGCTGCCCAAACCCCATTGGTTTAATTTCCTTTTTTTTTTTTTTTTTTTTTTTTTTTTTTTTTTTTTTTTTTTTTTTTTTTTTTACATATAGGCAGCGGCCTAGTCCTACTGCCCAGTCCCCATTGGTTTAATTTCGTTCTTTTTTTTTTTTTTTTTTTTTTTTTTACCTATAGGCAGCGGCCTAGTCCTGCTGCCCAAACCCCATTGGTTTAATTTCCTTCTTTTTTTTTATTTTTTATTTTTAATATTATGTTTTTTTTATCTATAGGTAGCGGCCTAGTCCTACTGCCCAAACCCCATTGGTTTAATTTCCTTCTTTTTTTTTTTATTTTTTATTTTTTTTTTATACCTATAGGCAGCGGCCTAGACTTGCTGCCCTGTCCCCATTGGTTTAATTTCCTTCTTTTTTTTTTTTTTTTTTTTTTTTTTTTTTTTTTTTTTTTTTTTTTTTTTTTCTTTAACCTATATGCAGCGGCCTAGTCCTGCTGCATAAACCCCATTGGTTTAATTTCCTTCTTTCTTTTTTTTTTTTTTTTTTTTTTTTTGTTTACCTATAGGCAGCGACCTAGTCCTGCTGGCCAAACCCCATTTGTTTAATTACCTTTTTTTTTTTTTTTTTTTTTTGTTTTTTTTTTGTTTTTTTTTGTTTTTATCTATAGGCAGCAGCCTAGTCCTGCTGCATAAACCCCATTGGTTTAATTTCCTTCTTTTTTTTTTTTTTTTTTTTTTTTTTTTTTTTTTTTTTTTTTTTTTAGCTATAGGCAACGGCCTAGTCCGGCTGCCCAAACCCCATTGGTATAATTTCCTTCTTTTTTTTTTTTTACCTATAGGCAGCGGCCTAGATCTGCTGCCCAGTCCCCATTGGTTTAATTTCCCTCTTTTTATTTTTTTATTTTTAATTTTTTATTTTTTACCTCTAGGCAGCGTCCTAGTCCTGCTGCCCAGTCCCATTGGTTTAATTTCCTTTTTTTATTTTTTTATTTTACCAATAGGCAGCGGCCGAGTCCTGTTACCCAAACCCCATTGGTTTAATTTCCATTTTTTTTTTTTATACCTATAAGCAACGGCCTAGTCCTGTTGCCCAAACCCCATTGGTTTAATTTACTTTCTTTTTTTTTTTTTTTTTTTTACTTATAGGTAGCGGCCTAGTCCTGCTGCCTAAACCCCATTGGTTTAATTTTCTTTTTTTTTTTTTTTTTTACCTATAGGCAGCGGCCTAGTCATGCTGCCCAAACCCCATTGGTTTCATTTCCTTTTTTTTTTTTTTTTTGTTTTTTTTTTTTTTTTTTTTTTACCTGTAGGCAGCGGCCTAGTCCTCCTTCCCTTTCCCCATTGGTTTAATTTCTTTCTTTTGTTTTTTTTGTTTTGTTTTTTTGTTTTTTTTTTAGCTATAGGCAGCGGACTAGTCCTGCTGCCCAAACCCCATTTGTTTAATTTCCTTCATTTTTTTTTTTTTTTTTTTTTTTTTTTTTTTTTTTTTTTTTTACCTGTAGGCAGCTGCCTAGTCCTGCTGCCCAAACCCCATTGGTTTAATTTCCTTCTTTTTTTTTTTTTTTTTTACATATAGGCAGCGGCCTAGTGTTGCTGCC
>CM075772.1:13770051-13787551 GCA_037974665.1 Ehretia macrophylla | reverse complement strand
CCTATAAGCAGCGGCCAAGATCTGCTGCCCAGTCCCCATTGGTTTAATTTCCCTCTTTTTTATTTTTTATTTTATTTTTTTTACCTATAGGCAGCGGGCTAGTCCTGCTGCCCAAACCCCATTGGTTTAATTTCCTTTTTTTATTTTTTTATTTTTTTTACCTATAGGCAGCGGCCTAGTCCTGCTGCCTGAACCCTATTGGTTTAATTTTTTTTTTTTTTTTTTTTTTTTTTACCTATAGGCAGCGGGCTAGTCCTGCTGCCCAAAGCCCATTGGTTTAATTATCTTTTTTTTTTTTTTTTTTTTTTTTTTTTTTTTTTTACCTATAGGCAGCGACCTAGTCCTGCTGCCCAAACCCCATTTGTTTAATTTCCTTTTTTTTTTTTTTTTTGAACTATAGGCAGCGGCCTAGTCCTGCTACATAAACCCCATTGGTTTAATTTCCTTCTTTTTTTTTATTTTTTATTTTTACCTATAGGTAGCGGCCTAGTCCTACTGCATAAAACACATTGGTTTAATTTCCTTTTTTTTTTTAAAAACTATAGGCAGCGGCCTAGTCCTGCAACATAAACCCCATTGGTTTAATTTCCTTCTTTTTTTTATTTTTTATTTTTTACCTATAGGCAGCGGCCTACTCCTGCTGTCCAAAACACATTGGTTTAATTTCCTTTTTTTTTTTTTTTTTTAACTATAGGCAGCGGCCTAGTCCTGCTACATAAACCCCATTGGTTTAATTTCCTTCTTTTTTTTATTTTTTTATTTACCTATAGGCAGCGGCCTAGTCCTGCTGCATAAACCCCATTGGTTTAATTTATTTTTATTTTTTATTTTTTTTTATTTTTTTTTTACATATAGGCAGCGGCCTAGTCCTGCTGCCCAAACCCCATTGGTTTAATTTCCTTTTTTTTTTTTTTTTTTACCTATAGGCAGCGGCCTAGTCCTGCTGCATAAACCCCATTGGTTTAATTTCCTTCTTCTTTTTTTTTTTTTTTTTTTTTTTTTTTTACCTATAGGCAGCGGCCTAGTCCTGCTACATAAACCCTATTGGTTTAATTTGCTTCTTTTTTTTTTTTTTTTTTTTTTTTTTTACCTATAGGCAGCGGCCTAGTCCTGCTGCATAAACCCCATTGGTTTAATTTACTTCTTTTTTTTTTTTTTTTTTTACCTATAGGCAGCGGCCTTGTCCTACTGCATAAACCCCATTGGTTTAATTTCCTTCTTTTTTTAATTTTTTTTAATTTTTACCTATAGGCAGCGACCTAGTCCTGCTGCCCAAACCCCATTGGTTTAATTTCCTTCTTTTTTTTTTTTTTTTTTTTTTTTTTTTTTTTTTTTTTTTTTTACCTATAGGCAGCGGCCTAGTCCTGCTGCGTAAACCCCATTGGTTTAATTTATTTTTATTTTTTATTTTTTTTTATTTTTTTTTTACATATAGGCAGCGGCCTAGTCCTGCTGCCCAAACCCCATTGGTTTAATTTCCATTTTTTTTTTATTTTTTTTTTATTTTTACCTATAGGCAGCGGCCTAGTCCTGCTGCATAAACCCCACTGGTTTAATTTCCTTCTTTTTTTTTTTTTTTTTTTTTTTTTTTACCTATAGGCAGCGGCCTAGTCCTGCTGCATAAACCCCATTGGTTTAATTTACTTCTTCTTTTTTTTTTTTTTTTTTTTTTTTTTTACCTATAGGCAGCGGCTTAGTCCTGTTGCATAAACCCCATTGGTTTAATTTCCTTCTTTTTCTTTTTTTTTTTACCTATAGGCAGTAGCCTAGACCTGCTGCCCAGTCCCCATTGGGTTAATTTCATTCTTTTTTTTTTTTTTTTGTTTTTTTTTACCCATAGTCAGCGGCCTAGTCCTGCTGCATAAACCCCATTCGTTTAATTTCCTTTTTTTTTTTTTTTTACCTATAGGCAGCGAGCTAGTCCTGCTGCCCAAACCCCATTGGTTTAATTTCCTTCTTTTTTTTTTTTTTTTTTTTTTTTTTTTTTTAACATATAGGCAGCGGCCTAGTCCTGCTGCCCAAACCCCATTGGTTTAATTTAAATTTTTTTTTTTTTTACCTATAGACAGCGGCCTAGTCCTGCTGCATAAACCCCATTGGTTTAATTTTTTTTTTTTTTTTTTTTTTTTTTACCTATAGGTAGCGGCCTAGTACTGCTGCCCAAACCCCATTGGTTTAATTTCCTTTTTTTTTTTTTTTCTTTATTTTTTATTTTTTTACCTATAGGCAGCGGCCTAGTCCTGCTGCATAAATCCCATTGGTTTAATTTCCTTCTTTTTTTTTTTTTTTTTTTTTTTTTTTTTTTTTTTTTACCTATAGCGAGCGGCCTAGTCCTGCTGCATAAACCCCATTGGTTTAATTTCCTTCTTTTTTTTCCTTTTTTTTTTTTTTTTTTTTTAGCTATAGGCAGCGGCCTAGCCTGCTGCCCAAACCCCATTGGTTTAATTTCCTTCTTTTTTTTTTTTTTTTTTACCTATAGGCAGCGGCCTAGATCTGCTGCCCATTCCCCATTGGTTTAATTTCCCTCTTTTTATTTTTTTTATTTTTTACCTCTAGGCAGCGTCCTAGTCCTGCTGCCCAGTCCCCATTGGTTTAATTTCCTTTTTTTTTTTTTTTGTATTTTACCAATAGGCAGCGGCCGAGTCCTGCTGCCCAAACCCCATTGGTTTAATTTCCATTTTTTTTTTTTTGCCTATAAGCAACGGCCTAGTCCTGCTGCCCAAACCCCATTGGTTTAATTTCCTTCTTTCTTTTTTTTTTTTTTTTTTTTTTTTTTTTTTTTTTTTACCTATAGGCAGCGGGCTAGTCCTGCTGCCCAAACACCATTGGTTTAATTTCCTTCTTTTTTTTTTTTACCTATAGGCAGCGACCTAGTTCTGCTGCCCAAACCCCATTGGTTTAATTTCCTTTTTTTTTTTTTTTTTTTTTTTTTCCTATAAGCAGCGTCCTAGTCCTGCTGCATAAACCCCATTGGTTTAATTTCCTTCTTTTTTTTTTTTTTTTTTTTTTACCTATAGGCAGCGGCCTAGTCCTGCTGCATAAACCCCATTGGTTTAATTTCCTTCTTTTTTTTTTTTTTTTTTTTTTTTACCTATAGGCAGCGGCCTAGTCCTGCTGCATAAACCCTATTGGTTTAATTTGCTTCTTTTTTTTTTTTTTTTTTTTTTTTTTTTTTTTTTTTTTTTACCTATAGGCAGCGGCCTTGTCCTACTGCATAAAACCCAATTGGTTTAATTTCCTTCTTTTTTTATTTTTTTTTTATTTTTACCTATAGGCAGCGACCTAGTCCTGCTGCCCAAACCCCATTGGTTTAATTTCCTCTTTTATTTTTTTTTATTTTTTTTTTTTTTTTTACCTATAGGCAGCGGCCTAGTCCTGCTGCATAAACCCCATTGGTTTAATTTATTTCTTTTTTTTTTACCTGTAGGCAGCGGCCTAGTCTTGCTGCCCAAACCCCATTGGTTTAATATCCTTTTATTTTTTTTTTATTTTTATTTTTTATTTTTAATTTTTTACCTATAGGCAGTGGCCTAGTCCTGCTGCATAAATCCCATTAGTTTAATTTCCTTCTTTTTTTTTAATTTTTTTTTATTTTTTTATTTTTACCTATAGGCAGCGGCCTACTCCTGCTGCCCAAACCACATTGGTTTAATTTCCTTTTTTTTTTTTTTTTTTTATTTTTTTTTTTACCTATAGGCAGCGGCCAAGATCTGCTGCCCAGTCCCCATTGGTTTAATTTCCCACTTTTTTTTTTATTTTATTTTTTTTACCTATAGGCAGCGGGCTAGTCCTGCTGCCCAAACCCCATTTGTTTAATTTCCTTTTTTTATTTTTTTATTTTTTTTACCTATAGGCAGCGGCCTAGTCCTGCTGCCTGAACCCCATTGGTTTAATTTTTTTTTTTTTTTTTTTACCTATAGGCAGCGGGCTAGTCCTGCTGCCCAAAGCCCATTGGTTTAATTTTCTTTTTTTTTTTTTTTTTTTTTTTTTTTTACCTATAGGCAGCGACCTAGTCCTACTGCCCAAACCCCATTTGTTTAATTTCCTTTTTTTTTTTTCTTAACTATAGGCAGCGGCCTAGTCCTGCTACATAAACCCCATTGGTTTAATTTCCTTCTTTTTTTTTTTTTTTTACCTATAGGCAGCGGCCTATTCCTGCTGCATAAACCCCACTGGTTTAATTTCCTTCTTTTTTTTTATTTTTTTTTTATTTTTTTATTTTTTATTTTTTACCTATAGGCAGCGGCCTAGTCCTGCTGCATAAACCCCATTGGTTTAATTTACTTCTTTTTTTTTTTTTTTTTTTTTTTTTTTTTTTTTTTTTTACCTATAGGCAGCGGCTTAGTCCTGTTGCATAAACCCCATTGGTTTAATTTCCTTCTTTTTTTTATATTTTTTTTTTATTTTTTACCTATAGGCAGCGGCCTAGACCTGCTGCCCAGTCCCCATTGGTTTAATTTCATTCTTTTTTTTTTTTGTTTTTTTTTACCCATAGTCAGCGGCCTAGTCCTGCTGCATAAACCCCATTGGTTTAATTTCCTTCTTTTTTTTTTTTTTTTTTTTTTTTTTTTTTTTTTTAACCTATAGACAGCGACCTAGTCCTGCTGCCCAAACCCCATTGGTTTAATTTCCTTCTTTTTTTTTTTTTTTTTTTTTTTTTTTTTTTTTTTACATATAGGCAGTGGCCTAGTCCTGCTGCCCAAACCCCATTGGTTTAATTTAAATTTTTTTTTTTTACCTATAGACAGCGGCCTAGTCCTGCTGCATAAACCCCATTGGTTTAATTTATTTATTTTTTATTATTATTATTTTTTTACCTATATGCAGCGGCCTTGTCCTGCTGCCCAGTCCCCATTGGATTAATTTAAATTTTTTTTTTTTTTTACCTATAGGCATTGGCCTAGTCCTGCTGTCCAAACCCCATTGGTTTAATTTCCTTCTTTTTTTATTTTTACCTATAGGCAGCGGCCTAGTCCTGCTGCATAAACCCCATTGGTTTAATTTCCTTCATTTTTTTTTTTTTTTTTTTTTTTTTTTTTTTTTTTTTTTTTTTTTTACCTATAGGCAGCGGCCTAGTCTTGCTGCCCAAACCCCATTGGTTTAATTTCCTTTTTTTTTTTTTTTTTACCTATAGGCAGCGGCATAGTCCTGCTGCATAAACCCCATTGGTTTAATTTCCTTCCTTTTTTTTTTTTTTTTTTACCTATAGGCCGCGGCCTAGTCCTGCTGCCCAGTCCCCATTGGTTTAATTTCATTTTTTTTTTTTTTTTTACCTATAGGCAGCGGCCTAGTCCTGCTGTCCAAACCGCATTGGTTTAATTTCTTTTTTTTTGTTTTTGTTTTTTACCTATAGGCAACGGCCTAGTCCTACTGCCCAGTCCCCATTGGTTTAATTTCCTTTTTTTTTTTTTTTTTTTTTTAACTATAGGCACCGGCCTAGTCCTTCTGCCCAGTCCCCATTGGTTTAATTTCATTTTTTTTTTTTTTTACCTATAGGCAGCGGCCTAGTCCTGCTGTCCAAACCGCATTGGTTTAATTTCTTTTTTTGTTTTTTTGTTTTTTACCTATAGGCAGCGGCCTAGTCCTACTGCCCAGTCCCCATTGGTTTAATTTCCTTTTTTTTTTTTTTTTTACCAATAGTGTGACGACCGAGAACCTCTTCATATTCATTTTAAATTGTTGAATGTTTTATATGAGTATTAAATGTACATTTATTCAATTTTTAGCATAAGACACTATTCATAAAGAAAATTTACTGTTTAATTTTTCTGAAACTGTATTTTTCTCCTGTCATATATCATGTAGGAGGAATGTGAAAAATATTATTTTGTGTATTTAATGTTGGGAGTATGCATTTAGAAAATAGTTTTCGTCTTGAGTGAATAGTGTTACGTAACATAATTTAGGGAATGAATTAGCTAGCATTCATTTTACTATCTAGGCTCGTTTTAAGCTAACTAAGCGCATTTAGTGAACCATTTAAGCAAGCAACTTAGCCCCATTTAATATATAACTCACACAACACACACATTAGCTCATAACTTAGCAAAAAAAAAAAAAAAAAAAAAAGAGCATGCTGAAAACACTGTAGCAAATCTGAGAATTGCATAGGAGAAGGAAAAGAGGAGATTTTGCTCCAACAACCTTGCATCTTGAGCTTCTAGATTGATCTTGGGAGGGTTTTGAGCAACCTAGGGACTTCTACAAGCTTCATCATCTTCAAAAATTGTGAGGGAGATGCATTTATTTGTTTTTAAAGTTTATTTGCATATATTGAATTTTATTGATTTGTTGATATTAGCTATAAAACTTGTTATGAATGCTTCCTATGAGTTATTTAATGTCTCTAGAGCTAACGTTTGAGGGTTGATAACAAAGTTAATGGTTGAATGTTGAATTTGATCAAAGAGATGATGAATAGTGCTTAGAACTAGGGTTTTTAGAAAATTTGCAAATTGGCTTGAATTGATGCCTCAATTAGGTGCTCTAGACCTTAGAGAAGTTAGTTGAAAAGCCACGTTAGGTTAAAATACTCGAATTTGAACTTAATTGCATAATAAGCTTACTTAAAAAAAAGGGGTTTTATATGTTAAGCAATCCGGGCAAATTTGGGTATCGATTTGGGTATCCTTGAGCTAAGGAAGCACCTTTGGTGCTTTCGTTTCACGAAATTTGGGTTCGGTTAGTATGGCTATAGTTCAAACCCGTTCGGGGCCTTCCCGAACTTTTGCTTAAAAAAATGAGTTTTAGTGACTTTAAAGGGTACCTTTGAGCTTAATTAGGAATATAGAAAGACTAGGGTATGATTGGGAATCTCGAACCATGCTTAGGAGAAAGAAAGCTCGGTTAAAGAAAGGGGAAATGTAGTGTTTAGCCTTTTTAGTTGCATTTGAAACTTGTTGTGTGTTAGTAATGCCTTGCATTGAATATTTAGGATATATTTAAGTTATTTGAGTAGATTATTGGAAGAAATTGTGTTGATTGCTTCTTTTGACATCTATTAGTTAAAAATCGTGATTATTTGAACTTTTATCGTGCCTATATGTGAGGGCGGCCTACTTTGTCGTCCCTCTTATGTGTTATGCATTATATTGATTACTTGTGACTTGTATTGGGTTGCGCAACCTATATCGGACATGGTAGCATCGAGAAACACGGGCGGCATCGGGCTTGCCGTGCTCCCTCGACTACCATGGTGCCTATTCCCTTTCTCGCTGAGGCATACTCCACTACCCCAGAGGCGTGGTTCACCTGCTGGGCATGGACCTACCTCGGGAGAAAGGGTCGTAGGATCGGGATACATCCGGAGTATCCCAATTGTGGTGTTTGGGGTTTGCCGGCATATTCGTGATACTCGTGGATCGTGGCTCGTGGATGAAGTCTTGGAAGTGGAACCGTATCCTTTTTAAAGTGATTAATAGTTTGATTTATTGTCTTGATAGTTTATGTGGCTTGTATATGTGTACTTGTGTTGCATATCATATTGCACGCCCGGTATGCTGCATCACCTCCCTCGCTGGGCAACTTTGTTGCTCATTCCTCATTTAATATGTTTCAGGTGAAGTTGAGGTGAATACTCAGCTGATAGAAGAAGAGGAAGTTCACGTAGATCAGAATCCGTGACTTTGTGTGCTGAGGTGGATTTTATGTGCTTCTTGTGTGGAGTTCTTGTTAATATTGTATTTTGAAACCTTGGGGTCTTGTGTATATGTCTAATAGCTGTGAACTAGAATGTGAAAGAAAGTTGTTGGATTGTAATAATGAATTCTAGACTTTAATTTCTTTTGCATGCTTGGAGTGTTTGTTGATCTTCATATGGAACTTAGAATTTTATTGTATTTAACTACTTATGGCTAAACTAACTTATCTCGCATGCTTGTGTGCTTAAGTAGAATGTTGTTGCTCCAAGGCTCGGATGGCCTTGTGATTGTGTTTTAGCTTTGGAGACATTAGTAGACAAGTTGTTATTATAGTTCAAAAGTCTTGAGTGGCTATTTGCAGGTAACAGTTTTGTCCTATAAACAGGGGAGACTCCGTCCGTTTTCCCCTAAATTTCGTGCCCGGGGTTTGGATTTGGGTGAGAATAGCATGATAAATAGGAGTCCCGGTCTCGTGAGGGATCGGGGCGTTACAAATAGGCAGCTGCCGAGTCCTGCTGCCCAAACCCCATTGGTTTAATTTCCATTTTTTTTTTTTTTTTTTTTGCCTATAAGCAACGGCCTAGTCCTGCTGCCCAAACCCCATTGGTTTAATTTCCTTCTTTTTTTTTTTTTTTTTACCTATAGGCAGCGGCCTAGTCATGCTGCATAAACCCCATTGGTTTAATTTCCTTCCTTTTTTTTTTTTTTTTTTTTTTTTACCTATAGGCAGCGGCCTAGTCTTGCTGCCCAAACCCCATTGGTTTAATTTCCTTCTTTTTTTTTTTTTTTACCTATAGGCAGCGGCATAGTCCTGCTGCATAAACCCCATTGGTTTAATTTCCTTCCTTTTTTTTTTTTTTTTTTTTTTTTTTTTTTTTTTTACCTATAGGCAGCGGCCTAGTCCTGCTGCCCAGTCCCCATTGGGTTAATTTCATTTTTTTTTTTTTTTTTTTTTTACCTATAGGCAGCGGCCTAGTCCTGCTGTCCAAACCGCCTTGGTGTAATTTCTTTTTTTTGTTTTTGTTTTTTACCTATAGGCAGCGGCTTAGTCCCCCTGCCTATTCCCCTTTGGTTTAATTTCCCTCTTTTTTTCCCTTTTTTTTTTTTTTTTTTTTACCTATAGGCAGCGGCCTAGTCCTGCTGCCCAGTCCCCATTGATTTAATTTCATTTTTTTTTTTTTTACCTATAGGCAGCGGCCTTGTCCTGCTGTACAAACCGCATTGAAATAAATTCTTTTTTTGTTTTTTTGTTTTTTACCTATAGGCAGCGGCCTTGTCCTACTGCCCAGGCCCCATTGATTTAATTTCCTTTTTTTTTTTTATTTTTTATTTTTTTACCAATAGGCACCGGCCTAGTCCTGCAGCCCAGTCCCCATTGGTTTAATTTCATTTTTTTTTTTTTATACCTATAGGCAGCGGCCTAGTCCTGCTGCAAAAACCCCATTGGTTTAATTTCCATCTTTTTTTTTTTTTTTTTTTTTTTTTTTTTTTTTTTTTTTTTTTTTTTTTTTACCTATAGGCAGCGGCCTGGTCCTGCTGCCCAAACACCATAAGTTTAATTTCCTTTTTTTTTTTTGGCTATAGGCAGCGGCCTAGTCCTGCTGCCCAAAACCTATTGGTTTAATTTCCTTTTTTTTTATATTTTATTTTACCTATTGGCAGCGGCCTAGATCTGCTGCCCAGTACCCATTGGTTTAATTTACCTCTTTTTTTATTTTTTATTTTTTATTTTTTTTACCTATAGGCAGCGGGCTAGTCCTGCTGCCCAAACCCCATTGGTTTAATTACCTTTTTTTTTTTTTCTTTTTACCTATAGGCAGCGGCCTAGTCCTGCTGCCCGAACCCCATTGGTTTAATTTCCTTTTTTTTTTTTTTTTTACCTATAGGCAACGGCGTAGTCCTGCTGAATAAACCCCATTGCTTTAATTTCCTTCTCTTTTTTTTTTTTTTTTTTTTTTTTTTTTTTTTTTTTTTTTTTTTTTTTTTACCTATAGGCAGCGGGCTAGTCCTGCTGCCCAAACACCATTGGTTTAATTTCCATCTTTTTTTTTTTTTTTTACCAATAGGCAGCGACCTAGTTCTGCTGCCCAAACCCCATTGGTTTAATTTCATTTTTTTTTTTTTTTTTTTTTTTTTTACCTATAAGCAGCGTCCTAGTCCTGCTGCATAAACCCCATTGGTTTAATTTCCTTCTTTTTTTTTTTTTTTACCTATAGGCAGCGGCCTAGTCCTGCTGCATAAACCCCATTGGTTTAATTTCCTTCTTTTTTTTTTTTTTTTTTTTTTTTAACCTATAGGCAGCGGCCTAGTCCTGCTGCATAAACCCTATTGGTTTAATTTGCTTCTTTTTTTTTTTTTTTTTTTTTTTTTTTTTTACCTATAGGCAGCGGCCTAGTCCTGCTGCATAAACCCCATTGGTTTAATTTACTTCTTTTTTTTTTTTTTTTTTTACCTATAGGCAGCGGCCTTGTCCTACTGCATAAACCCCATTGGTTTAATTTCCTTGTTTTTTTATTTTTTTTTTATTTTTATCTATAGGCAGCGACCTAGTCCTGCTGCCCAAACCCCATTGGTTTAATTTCCTTCTTTTTTTTTTTTTTTTTTTTTTTTTTACCTATAGGCAGCGGCCTAGTCCTGCTGCATAAACCCCATTGGTTTAATTTTTTTTATTTTTTATTTTTTTTTATTTTTTTTTTACATATAGGCAGCGGCCTAGTCCTGCTGCCCAAACCCCATTGGTTTAATTTCCATTTTTTTTTTATTTTTTTTTATTTTTACCTATAGGCAGCGGCCTAGTCCTGCTGCATAAACCCCATTGGTTTAATTTATTTCTTTTTTTTTTACCTGTAGGCAGCGGCCTAGTCTTGCTGCCCAAACCCCATTGGTTTAATTTCCTTTTATTTTTTTTATTTTTATTTTTTATTTTTAATTTTTTACCTATAGGCAGTGGCCTAGTCCTGCTGCATAAATCCCATTAGTTTAATTTCCTTCTTTTTTTTTTCTTTTTTTTTCTTTTTTTTTTTTTTAACTATATGCAGCGGCCTAGTCTTGCTGCCCAAACCCCATTGGTTTAATTTCCTTCTTTTTTTTTTTTTAACTATAGGCAGCTGCCTATTCCTGCTGCCCAGTCCCCATTGGTTTAATTTCCCTCTTTTTTATTTTTTATTTTATTTTTTTTACCTATAGGCAGCGGGCTAGTCCTGCTGCCCAAACCCCATTGGTTTAATTTCCTTTTTTTATTTTTTTATTTTTTTTTTACTATAGGCAGCGGCCTAGTCCAGCTGCGTGAACCCCATTGGTTTAATTTTTTTTTTTTTTTTTTTTTTTACCTATAGGCAGCGGGCTAGTCCTGCTGCCCAAAGCCCATTGGTTTAATTTTCTTTTTTTTTTTTTTTTTTTTTTTACCTATAGGCAGCGACCTAGTCCTGCTGCACAAACCCCATTTGTTTAATTTCCTTTTTTTTTTTTTTTAACTATAGGCAGCGGCCTAGTCCTGCTACATAAACCCCATTGGTTTAATTTCCTTCTTTTTTTTATTTTTTATTTTTACCTATAGGCAGCGGCCTAGTCCTGCTGCATAAACCCCACTTGTTTAATTTCCTTCTTTTTTTTTTTTTTTTTTTTTTTTTTTTTACCTATAGGCAGCGGCCTAGTCCTGCTGCATAAACCCCATTGGTTTAATTTACTTCTTTTTTTTTTTTTTTTTTTTTTTTTTTTTTACCTATAGGCAGCGGCTTAGTCCTGTTGCATAAACCCTATTGGTTTAATTTCCTTCTTTTTATTTTTTTTATTTTTTTTTTTTACCGATAGGCAGCGGCCTAGACCTGCTGCCCAGTCCCCATTGGTTTAATTTCATTCTTTTTTTTTTTTGTTTTTTTTTACCCATAGTCAGCGGCCTAGTCCTGCTGCATAAACCCCATTGGTTTAATTTCCTTCTTTTTTTTTTTTTTTTTTTTTTTTTTTTTTTTTTTTTTTTTTTTAGCTATAGGCAGCGACCTAGTCCTGTTGCCCAAACCCCATTGGTTTAATTTCCTTCTTTTTTTTTTTTTTTTTTTTTTTTTTTTTTTTTTTTTTACATATAGGCAGCGGCCTAGTCCTGCTGCCCAAACCCCATTGGTTTAATTTAAATTTTTTTTTTTTTTACCTATAGACAGCGGCCTAGTCCTGCTGCATAAACCCCATTGGTTTAATTTATTTCTTTTTTTTTTTTTTTTACCTATAGGCAGCGGCCTAGTCCTGCTGCCCAAACCCCATTGGTTTAATTTCCTTTTATTTTATTTTATTTTATTATTTTTTTTTACCTATAGGCAGCGGCCTAGTCCTGCTGCATAAACCCCATTGGTTTAATTTCCTTTTTTTTTTTTTTTTTTTTTTTTTTTTTACCTGTAGGCAGCGGCCTAGTCCTGCTGCCCAAACCCCATTGGTTTAATTTCCTTTTTTTTTTTTTTTTCACCTATAGGCAGGGGCCTAGTTCTGCTGCCCAAACCCCATTGGTTTAATTTCCTTTTTATTTTTACCTATAGGCAGCGGCCTAGTCCTGCTGCCCAAACCCCATTGGTTTAATTTCCTTCTTTTTTTTTTTTTTTTTTTTACCTATAGGCAGCGGCCTAGTCCTGCTGCATGAACCCCATTGGTTTAATTTCCTTCCATTTTTTTTTTTTTTTTTTTTACCTATGTGCAGCGGCCTAGTCTTGCTGCCCAAACCCCATTGGTTTAATTTCCTTCTTTTTTTTTTTTTTTTTACCTATAGGCAGCGGCCTAGATATGCTGCCCAGTCCCCATTGGTTTAATTTCCCTCTTTTTTTATTTTTTATTTTTTATTTTTTTTACCTATAGGCAGCGGCCTAGTCCTGCTGCCCAAACCCCATTGGTTTAATTACCTTTTTTTTTTTTTCTTTGTACCTATAGGCAGCGGCCTAGTCCTGCTGCCCGAACCCCATTGGTTTAATTTCCTTTTTTTTTTTTTTTTTTTTTTTTACCTATAGGCAGCGGCCTAGTCCTGCTGCATAAACCCCATTGGTTTAATTTCCTTCTTTTTTTTTTTTTTTTTTTACCTATAGGCAGCGGGCTAGTCCTGCTGCCCAAACACCATTGGTTTAATTTCCTTCTTTTTTTTTTTTTTTTACCTATAGGCAGCGACCTAGTTCTGCTGCCCAAACCCCATTGGTTTAATTTCCTTTTTTTTTTTTTTTTTTTTTTTTTTACCTATAAGCAGCGTCCTAGTCCTGCTGCATAAACCCCATTGGTTTAATTTCCTTCTTTTTTTTTTTTTTTTACCTATAGGCAGCGGCCTAGTCCTACTGCATAAACCCCATTGGTTTAATTTCCTTATTTTTTTTATTTTTTTTTTTTTACCTATAGGCAGCGGCCTAGTCCTGCTGCATAAACCCTATTGGTTTAATTTGCTTCTTCTTTTTTTTTTTTTTTTTTTTTTTTTTTTTTTTTTTTTTTACCTATAGGCAGCGGCCTAGTCCTGCTGCATAAACCCCATTGGTTTAATTTACTTCTTTTTTTTTTTTTTTTTTTTACCTATAGGCAGCGGCCTTGTCCTACTGCATAAACCCCATTAGTTTAATTTCCTTGTTTTTTTATTTTTTTTTTATTTTTATCTATAGGCAGCGACCTAGTCCTGCTGCCCAAACCCCATTGGTTTAATTTCCTTCTTTTTTTTTTTTTTTTTTTTTTTTTTTTTTTTTTTTTACCTATAGGCAGCGGCCTAGTCCTGCTGCATAAACCCCATTGGTTTAATTTATTTTTATTTTTTATTTTTTTTTATTTTTTTTTACATATAGGCAGCGGCCTAGTCCTGCTGCCCAAACCCCATTGGTTTAATTTCCATTTTTTTTTATTTTTTTTTATTTTTACCTATAGGCAGCTGCCTAGTCCTGCTGCATAAACCCCATTGGTTTAATTTATTTCTTTTTTTTTTTACCTGTAGGCAGCGGCCTAGTCTTGCTGCCCAAACCACATTGGTTTATTTTCTTTTTTTTTTTTTTTATTTTTATTTTTTATTTTTAATTTTTTACCTATAGGCAGTGGCCTAGTCCTGCTGCATAAATCCCATTAGTTTAATTTCCTTCTTTTTTTTTTCTTTTTTTTTTTTTTTTTTTTTTTGACCTATATGCAGCGGCCTAGTCTTGCTGCCCAAACCCCATTGGTTTAATTTCCTTCTTTTTTTTTTTTTTTTTTAACTATAGGCAGCGGCCTAGTCCTGCTGCCCAGTCCCCATTGGTTTAATTTCCCTCTTTTTTATTTTTTATTTTATTTTTTTTACCTATAGGCAGCGGGCTAGTCCTGCTGCCCAAACCCCATTGGTTTAATTTCCTTTTTTTATTTTTTTATTTTTTTTTTACTATAGGCAGCAGCCTAGTCCTGCTGCGTGAACCCCATTGGTTTAATTTTTTTTTTTTTTTTTTTTTTTTTACCTATAGGCAGCGGGCTAGTCCTGCTGTCCAAACCCCATTGGTTTAATTTTTTTTTTTTTTTTTTTTTTTTTTACCTATAGGCAGCGACCTAGTCCTGCTGCACAAACCCCATTTGTTTAATTTCCTTTTTTTTTTTTTTTAACTATAGGCAGCGGCCTAGTCCTGCTACATAAACCCCATTGGTTTAATTTCCTTCTTTTTTTTTATTTTTTATTTTTACCTATAGGCAGCGGCCTAGTCCTGCTGCATAAACCCCACTGGTTTAATTTCCTTCTTTTTTTTTTTTTTTTACCTATAGGCAGCGGCCTAGTCCTGCTGCATAAACCCCATTGGTTTAATTTACTTCTTTTTTTTTTTTTTTTTTTTTTTTTTTACCTATAGGCAGCGGCTTAGTCCTGTTGCATAAACCCTATTGGTTTAATTTCCTTCTTTTTATTTTTTTTATTTTTTTTTTTACCGATAGGCAGCGGCCTAGACCTGCTGCCCAGTCCCCATTGGTTTAATTTCATTCTTTTTTTTTTTTGTTTTTTTTTACCCATAGTCAGCGGCCTAGTCCTGCTGCATAAACCCCATTGGTTTAATTTCCTTCTTTTTTTTTTTTTTTTTTTTTTTTTTTTTTTTTAGCTATAGGCAGCAACCTAGTCCTGTTGCCCAAACCCCATTGGTTTAATTTCCTTTTTTTTTTTTTTTTTTTTTTTTTTTTTTTTTTTTTTACATATAGGCAGCGGCCTAGTCCTGCTGCCCAAACACCATTGGTTTAATTTAAATTTTTTTTTTTTTTTACCTATAGACAGCGGCCTAGTCCTGCTGCATAAACCCCATTGGTTTAATTTATTTCTTTTTTTTTTTTTTTTACCTATAGGCAGCGGCCTAGTCCTGCTGCCCAAACCCCATTGGTTTAATTTCCTTTTATTTTATTTTATTTTATTATTTTTTTTTACCTATAGGCAGCGGCCTAGTCCTGCTGCATAAACCCCATTGGTTTAATTTCCTTTTTTTTTTTTTTTTTTTTTTTTTTTTTTACCTATAGGCAGCGGCCTAATCCTGCTGCCCAAACCCCATTGGTTTAATTTCCTTTTTTTTTTTTTTTTTACACCTATAGGCAGCGGCCTAGTTCTGCTGCCCAAACCCCATTGGTTTAATTTCCTTTTTATTTTTTTTTTATTTTTTATTTTTTATTTTTTATTTTTACCTATAGGCAGCGGCCTAGTCCTGCTGCCCAAACCCCATTGGTTTAATTTCCTTCTTTTTTTTTTTTTTTTTTTTTACCTATAGGCAGCGGCCTAGTCCTGCTGCATGAACCCCATTGGTTTAATTTTCTTCCTTTTTTTTTTTTTTTTTTTTTTTACCTATATGCAGCGGCCTAGTCTTGCTGCCCAAACCCCATTGGTTTAATTTCCTTCTTTTTTTTTTTTTTTACCTATAGGCAGCGGCCTAGATATGCTGCCCAGTCCCCATTGGTTTAATTTCCCTCTTTTTTTATTTTTTATTTTTTATTTTTTTTACCTATAGGCAGCGGCCTAGTCCTGCTGCCCAAACCCCATTGGTTTAATTACCTTTTTTTTTCTTTTTACCTATAGGCAGCGGCCTAGTCCTGCTGCCCGAACCCCATTGGTTTAATTTCCTTTTTTTTTTTTTTTTTTTTACCTATAGGCAGCGGCCTAGTTCTGCTGCATAAACCCCATTGGTTTAATTTCCTTCTTTTTTTTTGTTTTTTTTTTTTTTTTTTTACCTATAGGCAGCGGGCTAGTCCTGCTGGCCAAACACCATTGGTTTAATTTCCTACTCTTTTTTTTTTTTTTTTACCTATAGGCAGCGACCTAGTTCTGCTGCCCAAACCCCATTGGTTTAATTTCCTTTTTTTTTTTTTTTTTTTTTTTTTACCTATAAGCAGCGTTCTAGTCCTGCTGCATAAACCCCATTGGTTTAATTTCCTTCTTTTTTTTTTTTTTTTTTACCTATAGGCAGCGGCCTAGTCCTGCTGCATAAACCCCATTGGTTTAATTTTCTTCTTTTTTTTTATTTTTTTTTTTACCTATAGGCAGCGGCCTATTCCGGCTGCATAAACCCTATTGGTTTAATTTGCTTCTTCTTTTTTTTTTTATTTTTTTATTTTTTTTTTTTTACCTATAGGCAGCGGCCTAGTCCTGCTGCATAAACCCCATTGGTTTAATTTACTTCTTTTTTTTTTTTTTTTTTTTTTTTTTTTTTTTTACCTATAGGCAGCGGCCTTGTCCTACTGCATAAACCCCATTGGTTTAATTTCCTTCTTTTTTTATTTTTTTTTTATTTTTACCTATAGGCAGCGACCTAGTCCTACTGCCCAAACCCCATTGCTTTAATTTCCTTCTTTTTTTTTTTTTTTTTTTTTTTTTTACCTATAGGCAGCGGCCTAGTCCTGCTGCTTAAACCCCATTGGTTTAATTTTTTTCTTTTTTTTTTTTTTTTTTTACCTGTAGGCAGCTGCCTAGTCTTGCTGCCCAAACCCCATTGGTTTAATTTCCTTTTATTTTTTTTTATTTTTAATTTTTTACCTATAGGCAGCGGCCTAGTCCTGCTGCATAAATCCCATTGGTTTAATTTCCTACTTTTTTTTTTCTTTTTTTTTATTTTTTTATTTTTACCTATAGGCAGCGGCCTACTCCTGCTGCCCAAACCACATTGGTTTAATTTAATTTTTTTTTTTTTTTTTTTTTTTTTTTTTTTACCTATAGGCAGCGGCCTAATCTTGTTGCCCAAACCCTATTGGTTTAATTTCCTTTTTTTTTTTTTTTTTACCTATAGGCAGCGGCCAAGATCTGCTGCCCAGTCCCCATTGGTTTAATTTCCCTCTTTTTTATTTTTTATTTTATTTTTTTTTACCTATAGGCAGCGGGCTAGTCCTGCTGCCCAAACCCCATTGGTTTAATTTCCTTTTTTTATTTTTTTATTTTTTTACCTATAGGCAGCGGCCTAGTCCTGCTGCCTGAACCCCATTGGTTTTTTTTTTATTTATTTATTTATTTTTTTTTACCTATAGGCAGCGGCCTAGTCCTGCTGCATAAACCCCATTGGTTTAATTTCCTTTTTTTTTTTTTTACCTATAGGCAGCGGGCTAGTCTTGCTGCCCAAAGCCCATTGGTGTAATTTTTTTTTTTTTTTTTTTTTTTTTTTTTTTTTTTTTTTACCTATAGGCAGCGACCTAGTCCTGCTGCCCAAACCCCATTTGTTTAATTTCCTTTTTTTTTTTTTTAACTATAGGCAGCGGCCTAGTCCTGCTACATAAACCCCATTGGTTTAATTTCCTTCTTTTTTTTTTTTTTTTACCTATAGGCTGCAGCCTAGTCCTGCTGCATAAACCCCACTGGTTTAATTTCCTTCTTTTTTTTTTTTTTTTTTTTTTTTTTTTTTTTTTTTTTTTTTTTTTTTTTTTTACCTATATGCAGCGGCCTAGTC
>CM075772.1:13750051-13757551 GCA_037974665.1 Ehretia macrophylla | reverse complement strand
ACCTATAGGCAGCGGCCTAGACCTGCTGCCCAGTCGCCATTGGTTTAATTTCCTTCTTTTTTTTTAATTTTTTGTTTTTTTTTACCTATAGCCAACGGCCTATTCCTGCTGCATAAACCCCATTGGTTTAATTTCCTTCTTTTTTTTTTTTTTTTTTTTTTTACCTATAGGCAGCGGCCTACTGCTGCTGCCCAAACCCCATTGGTTTAATTTCCTTCTTTTTTATTTTTTATTTTTTATTTTTTACCTATAGGCAGTGGCCTACTCCTGCTGCCCAAACCCCATTGGTTTAATTTCCTACTTTTTTTTTTTTACCTATAGGCAGCGGCCTACTCCTGCTGCCTACTCCCCATTGTTTTAATTTCCTTCTTTTTTTTTTTTTTTTTTTTTTTTACCTATAGGCAGCGGCCTAGTCCTGCTGCCCATACCCCATTGGTTTAATTTCTTTTTTTTTTTTTTTTTTTACCTATATGCAGCGACCTACTCCTGCTACCCAAACCCCATTGGTTTAATTTCACTTTTTTTTTTTTTTTTTTTACCTATAGGCAGCGGCCTAGTCCAGCTGTCCAAACCCCATTGGTTTAATTTCCTTCTTTTTTTTTTTTTTTTTTTTTTTTTTTTTTTTTTTTTTATTACCTATAGGCAGCTGCCTAGTCCTGCTACCCAAACCCCATTGGTTTAATTTCCTTCTTTTTTTTTTTTTTTTTATACCTATAGGCAGCGGCCTAGTCCTGCTGCCCAAACCCCATTGGTTTAATTTCCTTTTTTTATTTTTTTTTATTTATTTATTTTTTTTTTTTTACCTATAGGCAGCGCCCTAGTCTTGCTGCCCAAACCCCATTGGTTTAATTTCTTTATTTTTTTTTATTTTTTATTTTTTACCTATAGGCAGAGGCCTAGACCTGCTGCCCAGTCCCCATTGGTTTAATTTCCATCTTTTATTTATTTATTTTTTTTTTTTTGTTTTACCTATAGGCAGCGGCCTAGACCTGCTGCCCAAACCCCATTGGTTTAATTTCCTTCTTCTTTTTACCTATAGGCAGCGGCCTAGTCCTACTGCCCAAACCTCATTGGTTTAATTTCCTTCTTTTTTTTTATTTTTTTTTTGTTTTTTTTTTACCTATAGGCAGTGGCCTATTCCTGCTACCCAAACCCCATTGGTTTAATTTCCTTTTTTTTTTTTTTTTTTTTTTTACCTATAGGCAGCGGCCTAGTCCTGCTGCCCAGTCCCCATTGTTTTAATTTCCTTCTTTTTTTTTTTTTTTTTTACCTATAGGCAGCGGCCTAGTCCGGCTGCCCAAACCCCATTGGTTTAATTTCCTTTTTTTTTTTTTTTTTTTTTTTTTTTTTTTTTTTTTTTTTTTTTTTTTTTTTTTACCTATAGGCAGCGGCCTAGACCTGCTGCCCAGTCGCCATTGGTTTAATTTCCTTCTTTTTTTTTTTTGTTTTTTGTTTTTTTTTACCTATAGGCAGTGGCCTATTCCTGCTGCATAAACCCCATTGGTTTAATTTCTTTTCTTTTTTTTTTTTATTTTATTTTATTTTTTTTTACGTATAGGCAGCGGCCTACTGCTGCTGCCCAAACCCCATTGGTTTAATTTCCTTCTTTTTTTTTTTTTACCTATAGGCAATGGCCTACTCCTGCTGCCCAAACTCTATTGGTTTAATTTCCTTCTTTTTTTTATTTTTATTTTTATTTTTTTTTTACTACCTATAGGCAGCGGCCTAGTCCTGCTGCATAAACCCCATTGGTTTTATTTCCTTCTTTTTTTTATTTTTATTATTATTTTTTTTTTACCTATAGGCAGCGGCCTAGACCTGCTGCCCAAACCCCATTGGTTTAATTTCTTTTTTTTTTTTCTTTTTTTTTTACCTATATGCAGCGACCTACTCCTGCTGCCCAAACCCCATTGGTTTAATTTCACTTTTTTTTTTTACCTATAGGCAACGGCCTAGTCCTGCTGTCCAAACCCCATTGGTTTAATTTCCTTCTTTTTTTTTTTTTTCTTTTTTTTTTTTTTTTTTACCTATAGGCAGCGGCCTAGTCCTGCTACCCAAACCCCATTGGTTTAATTTCCTTCATTTTTTTTTTTTTTTTTTTATACCTATAGGCAGCGGCCTAGTCCTGCTCCCAAACCCCATTAGTTTAATTTCCTTTTTTTTTTTTTTTTTTACCTATTGGCAGCGGCCTAGTCCTGCTGCCTAGTACCCATTGGTTTAATTTCTTTTTTTTTTTTTTTTTTCTTTTTACCTATAGGCAGCGGCCTAGTCCTGCTGCATAAACCCCATTGGTTTAATTTCCTTCTTTTTTTTTTTTTTTTTTTTTTACATATAGGCAGCGTCCTACTCCTGCTGCCCAAACCCCATTGGTTTAATTTCTTTTTTTTTTTTTTTTTTTGTTTTTTACCTATAGGCAGCGTCCTACTCCTGCTGCCCAAACCCCATTGATTTAATTTCCTACATTTTTTTTTTTTATCTATATGCAGCGGCCTAGTCCTGCTGCCCAAACCCCATTGGTTTAATTTCCTTCTTTTTTTTTTTGTTTTTTTGTTTTTTTGTTTTTTTTTTTTACCTATAGGCAGCGGCCTAGTCCTGCTACCCAAACCCCCTTGGTTTAATTTCCTTCTTTTTTTTTTTTTTTTTTTTTTTTTTTTACCTATAGGCAGCGGCCTAGTCCTGCTGCATAAACCCCATTGGATTAATTTCCTTCTTTTATTTATTTATTTATTTTATTTTTTTTTCACCTATAGGCAGCGGCCTAGTCCTGCTGCCCAGTCCCCATTGGTTTAATTTCCTTTTTTTTTTTTTTACCTATAGGCAGCGGCCTAGTCCTGCTGCCCAGTCCCCATTGGTTTAATTTCCTTTTTTTTTTTTTTTTTTACCTATAGGCAGCGGGCTAGTCCTGCTGCATAAACCCCATTGGTTTAATTTCCTTCTTTTTTTTTTTTTTTTTTATTTTTTTAACATATAGGCAGCGGCCTAGTCCAGCTGTCCAAACCCCATTGGTTTAATTTCTTTTTTTTGTTTTTTTTTTTGTTTTTTACCTATAGGCAGCGTCCTACTCCTGCTGCCCAAACCCCATTGATTTAATTTCCTACATTTTTTTTTTTTTTTTTTTTTTTTTTTTACCAATAGGCGGCGGCCTAGTCCTACTGTCCAAACCCCATTGGTTTAATTTCCTTCTTCTTTTTACCTATAGGCAGCGGCCTAGTCCTACTGCCCAAACCTCATCGGTTTAATTTCCTTCTTTTTTTTTGTTTTTTTTTTTCCCCATAGGCAGCGGCCTATTCCTGCCACCCAAACCCCATTGGTTTAATTTCCTTTTTTTTTTTTTTTTTTTTTTTTTACCTATTGGCAGCGGCCTAGTCCTTCTGTCCAAACCCCATTGATTTAATTTCTTTCTTTTTTTTTTTTTTTTTTTTTTTTCTTTTTTACCTATAGGCAGCGGCCTAGTCCTGCTGCCCAGTCCCCAATGATTTAATTTTTAGTTTTTTTTTTTTTTTTTTACCTATAGGCAGCGGCCTAGTCCTGCTGCCCAAACTCCATTGGTTTAATTTCCTTTTTTTTTTGTTTTTTTTTGTTTTTTTTTTTTGTTTTTTTTGTTTTTACCTATAGGCAGCGGCCTAGACCTGCTGCCCAGTCGCCATTGGTTTAATTTCCTTCTTTTTTTTTAATTTTTTGTTTTTTTTTTACCTATAGCCAACGGCCTATTCCTGCTGCAAAAACCCCATTGGTTTAATTTCCTTCTTTTTTTTTTTTTTTTTTTTTTTTTTTTTTTTTACCTATAGGCAGCGGCCTACTGCTGCTGCCCAAACCCCATTGGTTTAATTTCCTTCTTTTTTTTTTTTTTTTTTTTTTTTTTACCTATAGGCAGTGGCCTACTCCTGCTGCCCAAACCCCATTGGTTTAATTTCCTACTTTTTTTTTTTTTACCTATAGGCAGCGGCCTACTCCTGCTGCCCAGTCCCCATTGTTTTAATTTCCTTCTTTTTTTTTTTTTTACCTATAGGCAGCGGCCTAGTCCTGCTGCCCAAACCCCATTGGTTTAATTTCTTTTTTTTTTTTTTTACCTATAGGCAGCGGCCTAGTCCTGCTGTCCAAACCCCATTGGTTTAATTTCCTTTTTTTTTTTTTTTATTTTATTTTATTTTTTTTTTACCTATAGGCAGCTGCCTAGTCCTGCTACCCAAACCCCATTGGTTTAATTTCCTTCTTTTTTTTTTCTTTTTTTTTTTATACCTATAGTCAGCGGCCTAGTCCTGCTGCCCAATCCACATTGGTTTAATTTCCTTTTTCTTTTTTTTTTTTTTTACCTATAGGCAGCGGCCTAGTTCTGCTGCCCAATCCCCATTGGTTTAATTTCTTTATTTTTTTTTTTATTTTTTATTTTTACCTATA
Source organism: Ehretia macrophylla (assembly GCA_037974665.1). Lineage (NCBI taxonomy): Eukaryota > Viridiplantae > Streptophyta > Magnoliopsida > Boraginales > Ehretiaceae > Ehretia > Ehretia macrophylla. The sequence continues at coordinate 13,753,153 of CM075772.1, read as the reverse complement.
GGCAGCGGCCTAGACCTGCTGCCCAGTCCCCATTTGTTTAATTTCCTTCTTCTTTTTTTTTTTTTTTTTTTTTTACCTATACGCAGCGGCCTAGTCCTGCTGCATAAACCCCATTGGTTTAATTTCCTTCTTTTTTTTTTTTTTTTTTTTTTTTTTTTTTTACCTATAGGCAGCGGCCTAGTCCTGCTGTCCAAACCCCATTGGTTTAATTTCCTTCTTCTTTTTACCTATAGGCAGCGGCCTAGTCCTACTGCCCAAACCTCATTGGTTTAATTTCCTTCTTTTTTTTATTTTATTTTTGTTTTTTTTTTTTACCTATAGGCAGCGGCCTATTCCTGCTACCCAAACCCCATTGGTTTAATTTCCTTTTTTTTTTTTTTTTTTTTTTACCTATAGGCAGCGGCCTAGTCCTGCTGCCCAGTCCCCATTGTTTTAATTTCCTTCTTTTTTTTTTTTTTTTACCTATAGGCAGCGGCGTAGTCCGGCTGCCCAAACCCCATTGGTTTAATTTCATTTTTTTTTTTTTTTTTTTTTTTTTTTTTTTTTTTTACCTATAGTCATTGGCCTAGACCTGCTGCCCAGTCGCCATTGGTTTAATTTCCTTCTTTTTTTTTTGTTTTTTGTTTTTTTTTACCTATAGGCAGTGGCCTATTCCTGCTGCATAAACCCCATTGGTTTAATTTCTTTTCTTTTTTTTATTTTTTATTTATTTATTTTTTTTTTTACCTATAGGCAATGGCCTACTCCTGCTACCCAAACTCTATTGGTTTAATTTCCTTCTTTTTTTATTTTTTTTTTTATTTTTTTTTTACTACCTATAGGCAGCGGCCTAGTCCTGCTGCATAAACCCCATTGGTTTTATTTCCTTCTTTTTTTATTTTTATTTTATTTTATTTTTTACCTATAGGCAGCGGCCTAGTCCTGCTGCCCAAACCCCATTGATTTAATTTCTTTTTTTTTTTTTTTTTTTTTTTTTATACCTATATGCAGCGACCTACTCCTGCTGCCCAAACCCCATTGGTTTAATTTCACTTTTTTTTTTACCTATAGGCAACGGCCTAGTCCTGCTGTCCCAACCCCATTGGTTTAATTTCCTTCTTTTTTTTTTTTTTTTTTTTTTTTTTACCTATAGGCAGCGGCCTAGTCCAGCTACCCAAACCCCATTGGTTTAATTTCCTTCTTTTTTTTTTTTTTTACCTAAAGGCAGGGGCCTAGTCCTACTGCCCAAACCCCATTGGTTTAATTTCCTTTTTTTTTTTTTTTTTTTTTTTTTTTTTTTTTTTTTACCTATAGGCAGCGGCCTAGACCTGCTGCCCAGTCCCCATTGGTTTAATTTCCTTCTTTTTTTTTGTTTTTTTTTTTTTTTACCTATAGGCAGCGGACTAGTCCTGCTGCCCAAACCCCATTTGTTTAATTTCCTTCTTTTTTTTTTTTTTTTTTTTTTTTTTTTTTTTTTTTTTTTTTTTTTTTTTTTACCTATAGGCATTGGCCTAGACCTGCTGCCCATTCGCCATTGGTTTAATTTCCTTCTTTTTTTTTTTTGTTTTTTGTTTTTTTTTACCTATAGGCAGTGGCCTATTCCTGCTGCATAAACCCCATTGGTTTAATTTCTTTTCTTTTTTTTTATTATTTATTTTTTTTTTTTTTTTACCTATAGGCAGCGGCCTACTGCTGCTGCCCAAACCCCATTGGTTTAATTTCCTTCTTTTTTTTTTTTTTTTTTTTTACCTATAGGCAATGGCCTACTCCTGCTGCCCAAACTCTATTGGTTTAATTTCCTTCTTTTTTTTATTTTTATTTTTATTTTTTTTTTACTACCTATAGGCAGCGGCCTAGTCCTGCTGCATAAACCCCATTGGTTTTATTTCCTTCTTTTTTTTATTTTTATTTTATTTTATTTTTTACCTATAGGCAGCGGCCTAGTCCTGCTGCCCAAACCCCATTGGTTTAATTTCTTTTTTTTTTTTTTTTTTTTTTTTTTTTTTTTTTTTTTCCTTTTTGCAGCGACCTACTCCTGCTGCCCAAACCACATTGGTTTAATTTCACTTTTTTTTTTTTACCTATAGGCAACGGCCTAGTCCTGCTGTCCAAACCCCATTGGTTTAATTTCCTTCTTTTTTTTTTTTTTTTTTTTTTTTTTTTTTTTTTTTTTTTTTTTACCTATAGGCAGCGGCCTAGTCCTGCTACCCAAACCCCATTGGTTTAATTTCCTTCTTTTTTTTTTTTTACCTAAAGGCAGCGGCCTAGTCCTGCTGCCCAAACCCCATTGGTTTAATTTCCTTCTTTTTTTTTGTTTTTTTTTTTTTTTTACCTATAGGCAGCGGACTAGTCATGCTGCCCAAACCCCATTTGTTTAATTTCCTTCTTTTTTTTTTTTTTTTTTTTTTTTTTTTTTTTTTTTTTTTTTTTTTTTTTGCATATAGGCAGCGGCCTAGTCCTGCTGCCCAAACCCCATTGGTTTAATTTCCTTCTTTTTTTTTTTTTTTTTTAACATATAGGCAGCGGCCTAGTCATGCTGCCCAAACCCCATTGGTTTAATTTCCTTCTTTTTTTTTATTTTTTATTTTTAATATTATGTTTTTTTTATCTATAGGCAGCGGCCTAGTCCTGCTGCCCAAACCCCATTGGTTTAATTTCCTTCTTTTTTTTTTTTTTTTTTTTTTTTTTACCTATAGGCAGCCGCCTAGTCCTGCTACCCAAACACCATTGGTTTAATTACCTTCTTTTTTTTTTTTTTTTTTTTTTTTTTTTTACCTATAGGCAGTGGCCTACTCCTGCTGCCCAAACCCCATTGGTTTAATTTCCTACTTTTTTTTTTTTTTTTACCTATAGGCAGCGGCCTACTCCTGCTGCCCAGTCCCCATTGTTTTAATTTCCTTCTTTTTTTTTTTTTTTTTTTTTTTTTTTTTTTTTTTTTTTTTTTTTTTTTTTTTACCTATAGGCAGCTGCCTAGTCCAGCTACCCAAACCCAATTGGATTAATTTCCTTTTTTTTTTTTTTTTTTTTTACCTATAGGCATCGGCCTAGTCCTGCTGTCCAAACCCCATTGGTTTAATTTCCTTCTTTTTTTATTTTTATTTTTTTATTTTTTTATTTTTTTTT
>CM075772.1:13737551-13740051 GCA_037974665.1 Ehretia macrophylla | reverse complement strand
TTTTTTTTTTAACCTATAGGCATCGGCCTAGTCCTGCTGCCCAAACCCCATTGGTTTAATTTCCTTCTTTTTTTTCTTTTTTTTTTTTTTTTTTTTTTTACCTATAGGCAGCGGCCTAGTTCTGCTACCCAAACCCTATTGGTTTAATTTCCTTCTTTTTTTTTTCTTTTTTTTTTTTTTTTTTTTACCTATAGGCAGCGGCCTAATCCTACTGCCCAGTCCCCATTCGTTTAATTTCCTTCTTTTTTTTGTTTTGTTTTTTTTTTTTTTTACCTATAGGCAACGGACTAGTCCTGCTTCCCAAACCCCATTTGTTTAATTTCCTTCTTTTTTTTTTTTTTTTTTTTTTTTTTTTTTTTTTTTTTTTTTTTTTTTTTTTTTTTACCTGTAGGCAGCGGCCTAGTCTTGCTGCCCAAACCCCATTGGTTTAATTTCCTTCTTTTTTTTTCTTTTCTTTTTTTTTTTTTTACATATAGGCAACGGCTTAGTCCTTCTGCCCAGTCCCCATTGGTTTAATTTCGTTCTTTTTTTTTTTTTTTTTCCTATAGGCAGCGGCCTAGTCCAGCTGCCCAAACCCCATTGGTTTAATTTACTTCTTTTTTTTTTTTTTTTTTTTTTTACCGATAGGCAGCGGCCTAGTCCTGCTGCCCAAACCCCATTGGTTTAATTTCCTTCTTTTTTTTTTTTTTTTTTACCTATAGGCAGCGGTCTAGTTCTGCTGCCCAAACCCCATTGGTTTAATTTCCTTTTTATTTATTTTTATTTATTTTTTATTTTTTATTTTTTACCTATAGGCAGCGGCCTAGTCCTGCTGCCCAAACCCCATTGGTTTAATTTCCTTCTATTTTTTTTTAACCTATAGGCAGCGGCCTAGTCCTGCTGCATAAACCCCATTGGTTTAATTTCCTTCCTTTATTTTTTTATTTTTTTTTTTATTTTTTTACCTATAGGCAGCGGCCTAGTCCTGCTGCCCAAACCCCATTGGTTTAATTTCCTTCTTTTTTTTTTTTTTTTTTTTTTTTTTTTTTTTTTTTTTTTTTTTTTTTTTTTTTTTTTTACCTATAGGCAGCGGCCTAGTCCTGCTGCATAAACCCCATTGGATTAATTTCCTTCTTTTATTTATTTATTTTTTTTATTTTTTTTTCACCTATAGGCAGCGGCCTAGTCCTGCTGCCCAGTCCCAATTGGTTTAATTTCTTTTTTTTTTTTTTGTTTTTTGTTTTTTTTTTTACCTATAGGCAGCGGCCAAGTCCTGCTGCATAAACCCCATTGGTTTAATTTCCTTATTCTTTTTTTTTTATTTTTTTTATTTTTTTTTACATATAGGCAGCGGCCTAGTCCTGCTGTCCAAACCCCATTGGTTTAATTTTTTGTTTTTTGTTTTTTTGTTTTTTACCTAAAGGCAGCGTCCTACTCTTGCTGCCCAAACCCCATTGTTTTAATTTCCTTCTTTTTTTTTTTTTTTTTACCTATAGGCAGCGGCCTAGTCCTGCTACCCAAACCCCATTTGTTTAATTTCCTTCTTTTTTTTTTTTTTTTTTTTTTTTTTTTTTTTTTTATAGCTATAGGCAGTGGCCTAGTCCGGCTGTCCAAACCCCATTGGTTTAATTTCCTTCTTTTTTTTTTTCTTTTTTTTTTTTACCTATAGGCAGCGGCTTACTCCTGCTGCCCAGTCCCCATTGTTTTAATTTCCTTCTTTTTTTTTTTTTTTTTACCTATAGGCAGCGGCCTAGTCCTGCTGCCGAAACCCCATTGGTTTAATTTTGCTTCTTTTTTTACCCTATAGGAAGCGGCTTAGCCCTACTGCCCAAACTTCATTGGTTTATTTTCCTTCATTTTTTTTTTACCTATAGGCAGCGGCCTAGTCCTACTGCCCAAACCTCATTGGTTTAATTTCTGCTTTTTTTTTTTTTTTTTTATTATTTTTTTTTTTTTTACCTATAGGCAGCGGCCTAGACCTGCTGCCCAGTCCCCATTGGTTTAATTTCCTTCCTTTTTTTTTGTTTTTTGTTTTTTTTACCTATAGGCAGCGGCCTACTCCTGCTGCATAAACCCCATTGGTTTAATTTCCTTTTTTTTATTATTTTTTTTTATTATTTTTTTTTTTACCTATAAGCAGCGGCCTAGTCCTGCTGTCCAAACCCCATTGGTTGAATTTCCTTCTTCTTTTTAACTATAGGCAGCGGCCTAGTCCTACTGCCCAAACCTCATTGGTTTAATTTCCTTCTTTTTTTTTTTGTTTTTTTGTTTTTTTTTTTTTTTTTACCTATAGGCAGCGGCCTATTCCTGCTACCCAAACCCCATTGGTTTAATTTCATTTTTTTTTAACCTATAGGCAGCGGCCTAGTCCTGCTGCCCAGTCCCCATTGTTTTAATTTCCTTCTTTTTTTTTTTTTTTTTACCTATAGGCAGCGGCCTAGTCCGGCTGCCCAAACCCCATTGGTTTAATTTCCTTTTTTTTTTTTTTTTTTTTGTTTTTTTTTTTACCTATAGGCAGCGG
>CM075772.1:13730051-13732551 GCA_037974665.1 Ehretia macrophylla | reverse complement strand
CTGTCCAAACCCCATTGGTTTAATTTTTTGTTTTTTGTTTTTTTGTTTTTTACCTAAAGGCAGCGTCCTACTCCTGCTGCCCAAACCCCATTGGTTTAATTTCCTTCTTTTTTTTTTTTTTTTTTTTACCTATAGGCAGCGGCCTAGTCCTGCTACCCAAACCCCATTTATTTAATTTCCTTCTTTTTTTTTTTTTTTTTTTTTTTAGCTATAGGCAGTGGCCTAGTCCGGCTGTCCAAACCCCATTGGTTTAATTTCATTCTTTTTTTTTTTTTTTTACCTATAGGCAGCGGCATAGTCCTGCTGCCCAGTCCCCATTGGTTTAATTTTTTTTTTTTTTTTTTTTAACCTATAGGCAACGGCCTAGTCCTGCTGCCCAAACCCCATTGGTTTAATTTCCTTCTTTTTTTTTACCTATAGGCAGCGGCCTAGTCCTACTGCCCAAACCTCATTGGTTTAATTTCCTTCTTTTTTTTTTTTACCTATAGGCAGCGGCCTAGTCCTACTGCCCAAACCTCATTGGTTTAATTTCTGCTTTTTTTTTTTTTTTTTTTTTTTTTTTTTTTTTTTTTTTTTTTACCTATAGGCAGCGGCCTAGACCTGTTGCCCAGTCCCCTTTGGTTTAATTTCCTTCTTTTTTTTTTTGTTTGTTTTTTTTTTACCTATAGGCAGCGGCCTAGTTCTGCTGCATAAACCCCATTGGTTTAATTTCCTTCTTTTTTTTTTTTTTTTTTTTTTTTTTTTTTTTTTTTTTTTTACCTATAGGCAGCGGCCTAGTCCTGCTGTCCAAACCCCATTGGTTGAATTTCCATCTTCTTTTTAACTATAGGCAGCGGCCTAGTCCTACTGCCCAAACCTCATTGGTTTAATTTCCTTCTTTTTTTTTTGTTTTTTTTTTTTTTTTTTTTTTTTACCTATAGGCAGCGGCCTTTTCCTCCTACCCAAACCCCATTGGTTTAATTTCTTTTTTTTTTTTTTTAACCTATAGGCAGCGGCCTAGTCCTACTGCCCAGTCCCCATTGTTTTAATTTCCTTCTTTTTTTTTTTTTTTTTTTTACCTATAGCAGCGGCCTAGTCCGGCTGCCCAAACCCCATTGGTTTAATTTCCTTTTTTTTTTTTTTTTTTTTTTGTTTTTTTTTTTTACCTATAGGCAGCGGCCTAGACCTGCTGCCCAGTCGCCATTGGTTTAATTTCCTTCTTTTTTTTTGTTTTTTGTTTTTTTTTACCTATAAGCAGCGGCCTATTCCTGCTGCATAAACCCCATTGGTTTAATTTCTTTTTTTTTTATTTATTATTTTTTTTTAATTTTTTTTTACCTATAGGCAGCGGCCTACTGCTGCTGCCCAAACCCCATTGGTTTAATTTCCTTCTTTTTTTTTTTTTTTTTTTTTTTTTTTTTTTACCTATAGGCAGCGGCCTAGTCCTGCTGTCCAAACCCCATTGGTTGAATTTCCTTCTTCTTTTTAACTATAGGCAGCGGCCTAGTACTACTGCCCAAACCTCATTGGTTTAATTTCCTTCTTTTTTTTTTTTTTTTTGTTTTTTTTTTTTTTTTACCTATAGGCAGCGGCCTATTCCTGCTACCCAAACCCCATTGGTTTAATTTCATTTTTTTTTTAACCTATAGGCAGCGGCCTAGTCCTACTGCCCAGTCCCCATTGTTTTAATTTCCTTCTTTTTTTTTTTTTTTTACCTATAGGCAGCGGCCTAGTCCGGCTGCCCAAACCCCATTGGTTTAATTTCCTTTTTTTTTTTTTTTTTTTTGTTTTTTTTTTTTACCTATAGGCAGCGGCCTAGACCTGCTGCCCAGTCGCCATTGGTATAATTTCCTTCTTTTTTTTGTTTTTTGTTTTTTTTTACCTATAAGCAGCGGCCTATTCCTGCTGCATAAACCCCATTGGTTTAATTTCTTTTCTTTTTTTTATTATTATTTTTTTTTAATTTTTTTTTACCTATAGGCAGCGGCCTACTGCTGCTGCCCAAACCCCATTGGTTTAATTTCCTTCTTTTTTTTTTTTTTTTTTTTTTTTTTTTTTTTTTTTTTTTTTTTTTTTTTTTTTTACCTATAGGCAATGGCCTACTCCTGCTGCCCAAACTCTATTGGTTTAATTTCCTTCTTTTTTTATTTTTTTTTTATTTTTTTTTACTACCTATAGGCAGCGGCCTAGTCCTGCTGCATAAACCCCATTGGTTTTATTTCCTTCTTTTTTTTATTTTTATTTTATTTTATTTTTTACCTATAGGCAGCGGCCTAGTCCTGCTGCCCAAACCCCATTGGTTTAATTTCTTTTTTTTTTTTTTTTTTTTTTTTTCCTATATGCAGCGACCTACTCCTGCTGCCCAATCCCCATTGGTTTAATTTCACTTTTTTTTTTTTTTACCAATAGGCAACGGCCTAGTCCTGCTGTCCAAACCCCATTGGTTTAATTTCCTTATTTTTTTATTTTTTTTTATTTTTTTATTTTTTACCTATAGGCAGCGGCCTAGTCCTGCTACCCA
>CM075772.1:13707551-13720051 GCA_037974665.1 Ehretia macrophylla | reverse complement strand
GGTTTAATTTCCTTTTTTATTTTATTTTTTTTTTATTTTTTATTTTTTTACCTATAGGCAGCGGCCTAGTCCTGCTGCCCAAACCCCATTGGATTAATTTCCTTCTTTTTTTTTTTTTTTTTGTTTTACCTATAGGCAGCGGCCTAGTCCTGCTACATAAACCCCATTGGTTTAATTTCCTTCCTTTTTTTTTATTTGTATTTTTTTTTACCTATAGGCAGCGGCCTAATCCTGCTGCCCAAACCCCATTGGTTTAATTTCCTTCTTTTTTTTTTTTTTTTTTTCCCTATAGGCAGCGGCCTAGTCCTGCTGCATAAACCCCATTGGATTAATTTCCTTCTTTTTTTTTATTTTTTTATTTTTTTAATTTTTTTTTTACCTATAGGCAGCTGCCTAGTCCTGCTGCCCAGTCCCCATTGGTTTAATTTCCTTTTTTTTTTTTTTACCTATAGGCAGCGCCTTAGTCCTACTGCCCAGTCCCCATTGGTTTAATTTCCTTTTTTTTTTTTTTTTTTAATTTTTTTTTATTTACCTATAGGCAGCGGCCTAGTCCTGCTGCATAAACCCCATTGGTTTAATTTCCTTCTTTTTATTTTTTATTTATTTATTTTTTTTTACATATAGGCAGCGGCCTAGTCCTGCTGTCCAAACCCCATTGGTTTAATTTCTTTTTTTTTAATTTTTTTTTGTTTTTTACCTATAGGCAGCGACCTAGTCGTGCTGCCCAAACCCCATTGGCTTAATTATCTTTTTTTTTTTTTTTTTTTTTTACCTATAGGCAGCGGCCTAGTCCTGCTGCATAAACCCCATTGGTTTAATTTCCTTCTTTTCTTTTCTTTTTTTTTTTTTTTTTTTTTACCTATAGGCAGCGGCCTAGTCCTGCTGCCCAAACCCCATTGGTTTAATTTCCTTCTTTCTTTCTTTTTTTTTTTTTACCTATATGCAGCGGCCTAGTCCTGCTGCATAAACCCCATTGGATTAATTTCCTTCTTTTTTTATTTATTAATTTTTTTTATTTTTTTTTTACCTATAGGCAGCGGCCTAGACCTGCTGCCCAGTCCCCATTGGTTTAATTTCTTTTTTTTTTTTTTTTTTTTGTTTTTTTTTATCTATAGGCAGCGGCCTAGTCCTGCTGCATAAACCCCATTGGTTTAATTTCCTTCTTTTTTTTTATTTTTTTTTATTTTTTTTATCTATAGGCAGCGACCTAGTCCTGCTGCCCAAACCCCATTGGTTTAATTACCATTTTTTTTTTTTTTTTTTTTTTTTTTTACCTATAGGCAGCGGCCTAGTCCTGCTGCATAAACCCCATTGGTTTAATTTCCTTCTTTTTTTTTCTTTTTTTTCTTTTTTTTACCTATAGGCAGCGGCCTATTCCTGCTGCCCAAACCCCATTGGTTTAATTTCCTTCTTTTTATTCTTTTTTTTTTTTTTTTTTAACCTATTGGCAGCGGCCTCGTCCTGCTGTCCAAACCCTATTGGTTTAATTTCTTTCTTTTTCTTTTTTTTTTTACCTATAGGCAGCGGCCAAGATCTGCTGCCCAGTCCCCATTGGTTTAATTTCCCTCTTTTTTTTTTTTTTTTTTTTTTACCTATAGGCTGCGGCCTAGTTCTGCTGCATAAACCCCCTTGGTTTAATTTCCTTCCTTCTTTTTTTTTTTTTTTTTTTTTTTTTTTACCTATAGGCAGCGGCCTAGTCCTGCTGCCCAAACCCCATTGGTTTAATTTCCTTCTTTTTTTTTTTTTTTTTTTTTTTTTTTTACCTATAGGCAGCGGCCAAGTCTAGCTGCCCTAACCCCATTGGTTTAATTTCCTTTTTTATTTTTTTATTTTTTTATTTTTATTTTTTTTACCTATAGGCAGCGGCCTAGTCCTGCTGCCCAAACCCCATTGGATTAATTTCCTTCTTTTTTTTTTTTTTTTTACCTATAGGCAGCGGCCTAGTCCTGCTGCATAAACCCCATTGGTTTAATTTCCTTCCTTTTTTTTTATTTGTATTTTTTTTTTACCTATAGGCAGCGGCCTAGTCCTGCTGCCCAAACCCCATTGGTTTAATTTCCTTGTTTTTTTTTTTTTTTTTTTTTCCCTATAGGCAGCGGCCTAGTCCTGCTGCATAAACCCCATTGGATTAATTTCCTTCTTTTTTTTATTTTTTTATTTTTTTAATTTTTTTTTTACCTATAGGCAGCGGCCTAGTCCTGCTGCCCAGTCCCCATTCGTTTAATTTCCTTTTTTTTTTTTTTTTTTACCTATAGGCAGCGGCCTAGTCCTACTGCCCAGTCCCCATTGGTTTAATTTCCTTTTTTTTTATTTTTTATTTTTATTTTTTTTATTTACCTATAGGCAGCGGCCTAGTCCTGCTGCATAAACCCCATTGGTTTAATTTCCTTCTTTTTATTTTTTATTTATTTATTTTTTTTACATATAGGCAGCGGCCTAGTCCTGCTGTCCAAACCCCATTGGTTTAATTTCTTTTTTTTTTTAATTTTTTTTTTTTTTACCTATAGGCAGCGTCCTACTCCTGCTGCCCAAACCCCATTGATTTAATTTCCTACATTTTTTTTTTATCTATAGGCAGCGGCCTAGTCCTGCTGCCCAAACCCCATTGGTTTAATTTCCTTCTTTTTTTTTTTTTTTTTTTTTTTTTTTTTTACCTATAGGCAGCGGCCTAGTCCTGCTGCCCAAACCCCATTGGTTTAATTTCCTTCTTTTTTTTTTTTTTTTTTTTTTTACCTATAGGCAGCGGCTAAGTCTAGCTGCCATAACCCCATTGGTTTAATTTCCTTTTTTATTTTATTTTATTTTTTATTTTTATTTTTTTATCCTATAGGCAGCGGCCTAGTCCTGCTGCCCAAACCCCATTGGATTAATTTCCTTCTTCTTTTTTTTTTTTTTTTTTTTACCTATAGGCAGCGGCCTAGTCCTGCTGCATAAACCCCATTGGGTTAATTTCCTTCCTTTTTTTTATTTGTATTTTTTTTTTACCTTTAGGCAGGGGCCTAGTCCTGCGGCCCAATCCCTAATTGTTTAATTTCCTTATTCTTTTTTTTTTTTCCCTATAGGCAGCGGCCTAGTCCAGCAGCATAAACCACATTGGATTAATTTTCTTTTTTTTTTTATTTTTTAATTTTTTTAGTTTTTTTTTTACCTATAGGCAGCGGCCTAGTCCTGCTGCCCAGTCCCCATTGGTTTAATTTCCTTTTTTTTTTTTTTTTTTTACCAATAGGCTGCGGCCTAGTCCTACTGCCCAGTCCCCATTGGTTTAAGTTAATTTTTTTTTTTTTTTTTTTTTTTTTTTATTTACCTATAGGCAGCGGCCTAGTCCTGCTGCATAAACCCCATTGGTTTAATTTCCTTCTTTTTATTTTTTATTTATTTTTTTTTTTTACATATAGGCAGCGGCCTAGTCCTGCTGTCCAAACCCCACTGGTTTAATTTCTTTTTTTTAATTTTTTTTTTTTTTTTACCTATAGGCAGCGTCCTACTCCTGCTGCCCAAACCCCATTGATTTAATTTCCTACATTTTTTTTTTTATCTATAGGCAGCGGCCTAGTCCTGCTGCCCAAACCCCATTGGTTTAATTTCCTTCTTTTTTTTTTTTTTTTTTTATACCTATAGGCAGCGGCCTAGTTCTGCTGCCCAAACCTCATTGGTTTTATTTCCTTTTTATTTTTTTTTAATTTTTATTTTTTAATTTTTTTTTTTACCTATAGGCAGCGGCCTAGTCCTGCTGCCCAAACCCCATTGGTTTAATTTCCTTCTTTTTTTTTTTTTTTTTTACCTATAGGCAGCGGCCTAGTCCTGCTGCATAAACCCCATTGGTTTAATTTCCTTCCTTTTTTTTTTTTTTTTTTACCTTTAGGCAGCGGCCTAGTCTTGCTGCCCAAACCATATTGGTTTAATTTCCTTCTTTTTTTTTTCTTTTTTTTTTTTACCTATAGGCAGCGGCCTAGTCCTGCTGCATAAACCCCATTGGTTTAATTTCCTTCTTTTTTTATTTTTTTTATTTTATTTATTTTTTTTTACCTATATGCAGCGGCCTAGTCCTGCTGCCCAGTCCCCATTTGGTTTATTTAATTCTTTTTTTTTTCTTTTTTTTACCTATAAGCAGCGGTCTAGTCCTGCTGCCCAGTCCCCATTGGTTTAATTTCATTTTTTTTTTTAACCTATAGGCATCGGCCTAGTCCTGCTGACCAAATCACATTGGTTTAATTTCCTTCTTTTTTTATTTTTTTACCTATAGGCAGCGTCCTAATCCTGCTGCCCAAACCCCATTGATTTAATTTCCTTCATTTTTTTTATTTTTTTATTTTTTTTATTTACCTATAGGCAGCGGCCTAGTCCTGCTGCATAAACCCCATTGGTTTAATTTCCTTCTTTTTATTTTTTATTTATTTATTTTTTTTTACATATAGGCAGCGTCCTAGTCCTGCTGTCCAAACCCCATTGGTTTAATTTCTTTTTTTTCAATTTTTTTTTGTTTTTTACCTATAGGCAGCGTCCTACTCCTGCTGCCCAAACCCCATTGATTTAATTTCCTACATTTTTTTTTTATCTATAGGCAGCGGCCTAGTCCTGCTGCCCAAACCCCATTGGTTTAATTTCCTTCTTTTTTTTTTTTTTTTTTTTTTTTTTATACCTATAGGCAGCGGCCTAGTTCTGCTGCCCAAACCCCATTGGTTTTATTTCCTTTTTATTTTTTTTATTTTTATTTATTTATTTATTTTTTTTACCTATAGGCAACGGCCTAGTCCTGCTGCCCAAACCCCATTGGTTTAATTTCCTTCTTTTTTTTTTTTTTTTTTTTACCTATAGGCAGCGGCCTAGTCCTGCTGCATAAACCCCATTGGTTTAATTTCCTTCCTTTTTTTTTTTTTTTACCTATAGGCAGCGGCCTAGTCCTGCTGCCCAAACCCATTGATTTAATTTCCTTTTTTTTTTTTTTATAATTTTTTTTTTTACCTATAGGCAGCGGCCTAGTCCTGCTACCCAAAGACCATTGGTTTAATTTCCTGTTTTTTTTTTTTTTTTTTTTTTTTTTTTTTTTTTTTTTTTTTTTTTTTACTTATAGGCAGCGGCCTAGTCCTGCTACCCAAACCCCATTGGTTTAATTTCTTGTTTTTTTTTTTTTTTTTTTTTTTTTTTTTTTTTTTTTTTTTTTTTTTTTTTTACTTTTAGGCAGCGGCCTAGTCCTGCTGCCCAAACCCCATTGGTTTAATTTCTTGTTTTTTTTTTTTTTTTTTTTTTTTTTTTTTTTTTTTTTTTTTACCTATAGGCAGCGGCCTAGTCCTGCTGCCCAAACCCCATTATTTTAATTTCCTGTTTTTTTTTTTGACCTATAGGCAACGGCCTAGTCCTACTGCCCAAACCCCATTGTTTTAATTTCATTTTTTTTTTTTTTTTTTACCTATATAGCCAGCGGCCTAGTCCTGCTGCCCAAACCCCATTGGTTTAAATTTACTGTTTTTTTTTTTTTTTTTTTTTTTTTTTTTTTTTTTTTTTTTTTTTTTTTTTTTTTTTTTACTTTTAGGCAGCGGCCTAGTCTTGCTGGCCAAACCCCATTGGTTTAATTTCCTGTTTTTTTTTTTTTTTTTTTTTTTTACTTATAGGCAACGACCTAGTCCTGCTGCCCAAACCCCATTGGTTTAATTTCCTTTTTTTTTTTTTATATATATTTTTTTTACCTATAGGCAGCGGCCTAGTCCTGCTGCCCAAACCCCATTGGTTTAATTTCCTTTTTTTTTTTTTTTTTTTTTTTTTTTACCTATAGGTAGCGGCCTATTCTTGCTGCCCAAACCCATTGGTTTAATTTCCTTTTTTTTTTTTGTTTTTTTTTTTTTTCACCTATAGGCAGCGGCCTTGTCCTGCTGCCCAACCCCCATTGGTTTAATTTACTGTTTTTTTTTTTATTTTTTTATTTTTATTATTATTTTTTTTATACCTATAGGCAGCGGCCTAGTCCTGCTGCCCAAACCCCATTATTTTAATTTTCTATTTTTTTTTTTTTTACCTATAGGCAGCGGCCTAGTCCTGCTGGCCAAACCCCATTGGTTTGATTTCCTGTTTTTTTTTTTGTTTTTTTTTTGTTTTTTTGTTTTTTTGTTTTTTTTTTTTTTTTTTATACCTATATAGGCAGCGGCCTAGTCCTGCTGCCCAAACCCCATTTGTTTAATTTCCTGTTTTTTTTTTATTTTTTTTATTTACCTATATAGCCAGCGGCCTAGTCCTGCTGCCCAAACCCCATTTGTTTAATTTCCTGTTTCTTTTTTTGTTTTGTTTTTGTTTTTTTCTTTTTTTTTTTTTTTTTTTTTTTGTTTTTTTTTTTTTTTTTTTTACCTATATAGGCAGCGGCCTAGTCCTGCTGCCCAAACCCCATTTGTTTAATTTCCTTTTTTTTTTTTTTTTTTTTTTTTTTTTTTTTTTTTACCTATAGGCAGCGGCCTAGTCCTGCTGCCCAAACCCATTGGTTTAATTTCTTGTTTTTTTTTTTTTTTTTTTTTTTTTTTTTTTTTTTTTTTTTTTTTTTTACATATATAGGCAGCGGCCTAGTCCTGCTGCCCAAACCCCATTGGTTTAATTTCCTGTTTTTTTTTTTTTTTTTTTTTTTTTTTTTTTCATATAGGCAGCGGCCTAGTCCTGCTGCCCAAACCCAATTGGTTCAATTTCCTGTTCTTTTTTTTTTTTTTTTTTGTTACCTATAGGCAGCGGCCTAGTCCTGCTGCCCAAACCCCATTGGTTTAACTTCCTTTTTTTTTTTTTTTTTACCTATAGGCAGCGGCCTAGTCCTGCTGCCCAAACCCCATTATTATTATTATTATTATTTTTTTTTTTACCTATATGCAGCGGCCTAGTCCTGCTGCCAAAACCCCATTGGTTTAATTTCCTGTTTTTTTTTTTTTTTTTTTTTTTTTTTTTACCTATATAGGCAGTGGCCTAGTCCTGCTGCCCAAACCCCATTTGTTTAATTTCCTTTTTTTTTTTTTTATTTTTTTTTTTACCTATAGGCAGCGGCCTAGCCCTGCTGCCCATACCCCATTTGTTTAATTTCCTTTTTTTTTTTTTTTTTTTTTTTTTTTTTTTTTTTTACCTATAGGTAGCGGGCTAGTCCTGCTGCCCAAACCCCATTGGTTTAATTTCCTGTTTTTTTTTTTTTTTTTTTTTTTTTTTTTTTTTTTATTTTATTTTTTTACCTATAGGACGCGGCCTGGTCCTGCTGCCCAAACCCCAATGGTTTAATTTCCTGTTTTATTTTTTTATTTTTTATTTTTTTACCTATGGGCAGGGGTCTAGTCCTGCTGCCCAAACCCCATTGGTTTAATTTCCTGTTTTTTTTTTTTTTTTTTTTTTTTTTTTTTCATATAGGCAGCGACCTAGTCCTGCTGCCCAAACCCAATTGGTTTAATTTCCTGTTCTTTTTTTTTTTTTTTTTTTTGTTACCTATAGGCAGCGGCCTAGTCCTGCTGCCCAAACCCCATTGGTTTAACTTCCTTTTTTTTTTTTTTTTTACCTATAGGCAGCGGCCTAGTCCTGCTGCCCAAACCCCATTGGTTTAATTTCCTGTTTTTTTTTTTTTTTTTTTTTTTTTTTTTTTTTTTTTTTTTTTTTTTTTTTACCTATAGACAGCGGCCTAGTCCTGCTGCCCAAACCCCATTGGTTTAATTTCCTGTTTTTTTTTATTTTTTTTATTTTTTAGTTATAGGCAGCGGCCTAGTCCTGCTGCCCAAACCCCATTGGTTTAATTTCCAGTTTTTTTTTTTATTTTTTATTTTTTATTTTTTTACCTATAGACAGTGGCCTAATACTGCTGCCCAAACCCCATTGGTTTAATTTCCTTTTTTTTTTTTTTTTTTTTTTTTTTTTTACTTATAGGCAGCGGCCTAGTCCTGCTGCCCAAACCCCATTGGTTAAATTTCCTTCTTTTTTTTTTTTTTTTTTTTTTTTTTTTTTTTTTTTTTTTTTTTTTTTTTTACCTATAGGCAGCGGCCTAGTCCTGCTGCCCAAACCCCATTGGTTTAATTTACTGTTTTTTTTTTTTTTTTTTTTTTATACCTATAGGCAGCGGGTTTGTCCTGCTGCCCAAACCCCATTGGTTTAATTTTCTATTTTTTTTTTTTTTTTTTTTTTTACCGATAGGCAGCGGCCTAGTTCTGCTGCCCAAACCCCATTGTTTTAATTTCCAGTTTTTTTATTTTTTTTTTATTTTTATTTTTTTTACCTATAGGCAGCGGCCTAATACTGTTGCCCAAACCCCATTGGTTTAATTTCCTGTTTTTTTTTTTTTTTTTTTTTGACCTATAGGCAGCGGCCTAGTCCTGCTGCCCAAACCCCATTGTTTTAATTTCCTGTTTTTTTTTTTTTTTTTTTTGACATATAGGCAGCGGCCTAGTCCTGCTGCCCAAACCCCATTGTTTTAACTACCTGTTTTTTTTTTTTTTTTTTTTTTTTTTTTTTTTTTTTTTTTTTTTTACATATATAGTCAGCGGCCTAGTCCTGCTGCCCAAACCCCATTGGTTTAATTTAATGTTTTTTTTTTTTTTTTTTTTTTTTTTTTTTTTTTTTTTTTTTTTTTTTTTTTTTACTTATAGGCAGCGGCCTAGTCCTGCTGCCCAAACCCCATTGTTTTAATTTCCAGTTTTTTTTTTTTTTTTTTTTGACCTATAGGCAACGGCCTAGTCCTACTGCCCAAACCCCATTGTTTTAATTTCCTGTTTTTTTTTTTTTTTTTTTTTTTTACCTATGTAGGCAGCGGCCTAGTCCTGCTGCCCAAACCCCATTTGTTTAATTTCCTGTTTTTTTTTTTTTTTTTTTTTTTTACCTATAGGCAGCGGCCTAGTCCTGCTGGCCAAACCCCATTGGTTTAATTTCCTGTTTTTTTTTTTTTTTTGTTTTTTTCTTTTTTTTTTTTTTTTTTACCTATATAGGCAGCGGCCTAGTCCTGCTGCCCAAACCCCATTTGTTTAATTTCCTGTTTTTATTTTTATTTTTTTATTTTTTACCTATAGGCAGCGGCCTAGTCCTGCTGCCCAAACCCCATTTGTTTAATTTCCTTTTTTTTTTTTTTTTTTTTTTTTTTTTTTTTTTTTTTACCTATAGGCAGCGGCCTAGTCCTGCTGCCCAAACCCCATTGGTTTAATTTCCTGTTTTTTTTTTTTTTTTTTTTTTTTTTTTTTTTTAACCTATAGGCCGCGGCCTAGTCCTGCTGCCCAAACCCCATTGGTTTAATTTCCTGTTTTTTTTTTTTTTTTTTTTTTTTTTTTTTTTTTTTTTTTTTTTTTTTTTACCTATAGGCAGCGGTCTAGTCCTGCTGCCCAAACCCCATTGGTTTAATTTCCTGTTTTTTTTTTTTTTTTTTTTTTTTCATTTAGGCAGCGGCCTAGTCCTGCTGCCCAAACCCAATTGGTTTAATTTCCTGTTCTTTTTTTTTTTTTTTTTTTTTTGTTACCTATAGGCAGCGGCCTAATCCTGCTGCCCAAACCCCATTGGTTTAACTTCCTTTTTTTTTTTTTTTTTTTCCCTATAGGCAGCGGCCCAGTCCTGCTGCCCAAACCCCATTGGTTTAATTTCCTGCTCTTTTTTTTTTTTTTTTTTTTTTTTTTTTTTTTTTTTTTTTTTTTTTTTTTTTTTTTTTACTTATAGGCAGCGGCCTAGTCCTGCTGCCCAAACCCCATTGGTTAAATTTCCTGTTTTTTTTTTTTTTTTTTTTTTTTTTTTTTTTTTTTTTTTTTTTTTTTTTTTTTTTACCAATAGGCAGCGGCCTAGTCCTGCTGCACAAACCCCATTGGTTTAATTTCCTATTTTTTTTTACCTATAGGCAGCGGCCTAATACTGCTGCCCAAACCCCATTGGTTTATTTTCCTTTTTTTTTTTTTTTTTTTTTTTTTTTTTTTTTACTTATAGGCAGCGGTCTAGTCTTGCTGCCCAAACCCCATTGGTTTAATTTCCTGTTTTTTTTTTTATTATTTTTTTATTTTTTTATTTTTTACCTATATGCAGCGGCCTAGTCCTACTGCCCAAACACCATTGTTTTAATTTCCTGTTTTTTTTTTTTTTTTTTTTTTTTTTTTTTTTTTTTTTTTTTTTTTTTTTTTTTTTTT
Organism: Ehretia macrophylla; assembly: GCA_037974665.1. Classification (NCBI taxonomy): domain Eukaryota; kingdom Viridiplantae; phylum Streptophyta; class Magnoliopsida; order Boraginales; family Ehretiaceae; genus Ehretia; species Ehretia macrophylla. Next base: position 13,709,957 of record CM075772.1, on the reverse strand, counting down.
TTTTTTTTTTTTTTTTTACTTATAGGCAGCGGCCTAGTCCTGCTGCCCAAACCCCATTGGTTTAATTTCCTTTTTTTTTTTTTGACCTATAGGCAGCGGCCTAGTCCTGCTGCGCAAACCCCATTGTTTTAATTTCCTGTTTTTTTTTTTTTTTTTACCTATAGGCAGCGGCCTAATCCTGCTGCCCAAACCCCATTGGTTTAATTTCCTTTTTTTTTATTTTTTTTATTTTTTACCTATAGGCAGCGACCTAATCCTGCTGCCCAAACCCCATTGGTTTAATTTCCTTTTTTTTTTTTTTTTTTTTTTTTACCTATAGGCAGCTGCCTAGTCCTGCTGCCCAAACCCCATTGGTTTAATTTCCTGTCTTTTTTTTTTTTTTTTTGTGAACTATAGGCAGCGGCCTAGTCCTGCTGCCCAAACCCCATTGTTTTAATTTCCTGTTTTTTTTTTTTTTTTTTTTTATTTTTTTATTTTTATTTTTTACCTATAGGCAGCGGCCTAGTCCTGCTGCCCAAACCCCATTGTTTTAATTTAATGTTTTTTTTTTTTTTTTTTTTTTTTTTTTTTTTTTTTTTTTTTTTTTTTTTTTACTTATAGGCCGCGACCTAGTTCTGCTGCCCAAACCCCATTGTTTTAATTTCCTGTTTTTTTTGTTTTTTGTTTTTTTTACCTATAGGCAGCGACCTAATACTGCTTCCCAAACCCCATTGGTTTAATTTCCTTTTTTTTTATTTTTATTTTTTTTTACTTATAGGCAGAGGCCTAGCCCTGCTGCCCAAACCCCACTCGTTTAATTTCCTTTTTTTTTTTTTTTTTTTTTTTGAACTATAGGCAGCGGCCTAGTCCTGCTGCCCAAACCCCATTGTTTTAATTTCCTGTTTTTTTTTTTTTTTTTTTACCTATAGACAGCGGCCTAGTCCTGCTGCCCAAACCCTATTGTTTTAATTTCCTGTTTTTTTTTTTAATTGTTTTTTTTTTACCTATAGGTAGCGGCCTAATAGTGCTGCCCAAACCCCATTGGTTTAATTTCTTTTTTTTTTATTTTTTTATTTTACTTATACGCAGCGGCCAAGTCATGCCGCCCAAACCCTACTGGGTTAATTTCCTATTTTTTTTTTTTTGAACTATAGGCAGCGGCCTAGTCCTGGTGCCCAAACCCCATTGTTTTAATTTCCTGTTTTTTTTTTTTGTTTTTTTTTTATTTTTTTTATTTTTTATTTTTTTTTACCTATAGGCAGCGGCCTAATACTGCTTCCCAAACCCCATTTGTTTAATTTCCTTTTATTTTTTTTTTTTTTTTTTTTTTTTTTTTTACTTATAGGCAGCGGCCTAGTCCTGCTGCCCAAACCCCATTGGTTTAATTTCCTTTTTTTTTTTTTTTTTTTTTTTTTTTTTTTTTTTTACCTAGAGGCTGCGGCCTAGTCCTGCTGCCCAAACCCCATTGGTTTAATTTCCTTTTTTTTTTTTTTTTACCTATAGGCATCGGCCTAGTCTTGCTGCCCAAACCCCATTGGTTTAATTTCCTATTTTTTTTTTTTTTTTTTTTTTTACCTAAAGGCAGCGGCCTAGTCCTGCTGCCCAAGCCCCATTCTTTTAATTTCCTGTTTTTTTTTTTTTTATATTTTTTACCTATTGGCAGCGGCCTAATACTGCTGCCCAAACCCCATTCGTTTAATTTCCTTTTTTTTATTTTTATTTTTATTTTTTTATTTTTTTTACTTATAGGCAGCGGCCTAGTCCTGCTGCCCAAACCCTATTGGTTTAATTTCCTGATTTTTTTTTTTTTTTACCTATAGGCAACGGCCTAGTCCTGCTGCCCAAATCCCATTGGTTTAACTACCTTTTATTTTTTATTTTTTATTTTTACGTATAGGCAGCGGCCTAGTCCGGCTGACCAAACCCCATTGGTTTAATTTCCTGTTTTTTTTTTATTTTTTATTTTTCATTATTTTTTATTTTTTATTTTTTATTTTTTTACCTTTTAGGCAGAGGCCTAGTTCTGCTGCCCAAACCCCATTGTTTTAATTTATTGTTTTTTTTTTTTTTTTTTGACCTATAGGCAGCGGCCTAGTCCTGCTGCCCAAACCCCATTGTTTTAATTTCCTGATTTTTTTATTTTTTTTTTTTATTTTTTTTTTTTATTTTTTTTTTTTTACCTATAGGCAGCGGCCTAGTCCTGCTGCCCAAACCCCATTGGTTTAATTTCCTGTTTTTTTTTTTTTTTTTTTTTTTTTTTTAATTATAGGCAGCAGCCTAGTCCTGCCGCCCAAACCACATTGTTTTAATTTCCTTTTTTTTTTTTTTTCTTTTTTTTTTTTTACTTATAGGCAGCGGCCTAGTCCTGCTACCCAAACCCCATTGTTTTAATTTCCTGTTATTTTTTTTTTTTTGACCTATACGCAG
>CM075772.1:13695051-13702551 GCA_037974665.1 Ehretia macrophylla | reverse complement strand
TTTTTTATTTTTTTTATTTAATTTTTGTTTTTTTATCTATAGGCAGCGGCCTAGTCCTGCTGCCCAGTCCACATTGGTTTAATTTAAATTTTTTTTTTTTTTTTTACTTATAGGCAGCGGCGTAGTCCTGCTGCCCAGTCCCCATTGGTTTAATTTCATTTTTTTTTTTTTTTACCTATAGGCAGCGGCCTAGTCCTGCTGCCCAAACCCCATTGGTTTAATTTCCTTTTTTTTTTTTTTTTACCTATATGCAGCGTCCTAATCCTGCTGCCCAAACCCCATTGATTTAATTTCCTTCATTTTTTTTATTTTTTTATTTTTTTTATTTACCTATAGGCAGCGGCCTAGTCCTGCTGCATAAACCCCATTGGTTTAATTTCCTTCTTTTTATTTTTTATTTATTTATTTTTTTTTACATATAGGCAGCGGCCTAGTCCTGCTGTCCAAACCCCATTGGTTTAATTTCTTTTTTTTCAATTTTTTTTTTTGTTTTTTACCTATAGGCAGCGTCCTACTCCTGCTGCCCAAACCCCATTGATTTAATTTCCTACATTTTTTTTTTATCTATAGGCAGCGGCCTAGTCCTGCTGCCCAAACCCCATTGGTTTAATTTCCTTCTTTTTTTTTTTTTTTTTTTTATACCTATAGGCAGCGGCCTAGTTCTGCTGCCCAAACCCCATTGGTTTTATTTCCTTTTTATTTTTTTTATTTTTATATATTTATTTATTTTTTTTACCTATAGGCAGCGGCCTAGTCCTGCTGCCCAAACCCCATTGGTTTAATTTCCTTCTTTTTTTTTTTTTTTTTTTTACCTATAGGCAGCGGCCTAGTCCTGCTGCATAAACCCCATTGGTTTCATTTCCTTCCTTTTTTTTTTTTTTTTTTACCTATAGGCAGCGGCCTAGTCCTGCTGCCCAAACCCATTGATTTAATTTCCTTTTTTTTTTTTTTTTTTTTTTTTTTTTTTTTTTTTTTTTTTTTTACCTATAGGCAGCGGCCTAGTCCTGCTGCCCAAACACCATTGGTTTAATTTCCTGTTTTTTTTTTTTTTTTTTTTTTTTTTTTTTTTTTTTTTTTTTTTTTTTTTTTTTTTTTTACTTATAGGCAGCGGCCTAGTCCTGCTGCCCAAACCCCATAGGTTTAATTTCTTGTTTTTTTTTTATTTTTTTTTTTTATTTTTTTTATTTTTTTACTTTTAGACAGCGGCCTAGTCCTACTGCCCAAACCCCATTGGTTTAATTTCTTGTTTTTTTTTTTTTTTTTTTTTTTATTTTTTTTTATTACCTATATGCAGCGGCCTAATACTGCTGCCCAAACCCCATTGTTTTAATTTCCTGTTTTTTTTTTTTTTTTTTTTTTTTTATAGGCAGCGGCCTAGTCCTGCTGCCCAAACCCCATTGGTTTAATTTCCTATTTTTTTTTTTACATATAGGCAGCGGCCTAGTCCTGCTGCCCAAACCCCATTGGTTTAATTTTCTGTTTTTTTTTTACATATAGGCAGCGGCCTAGACCTGCTGCCCAAACCCCATTGGTTTTATTTTTTTTATTTTTTATTTTTTTTATTTTTTATTTTTTACTTATAGGCAGCGGCCTAGTCCTGCTGCCCAAACCCCAATGGTTTAATTTCCTGTTTTTTTTTTTTTTTTTTTTTTTTTTTTTTTTTTTTTTTTTACTTATAGGCAGCGGCCTAGTCTTGCTGCCCAAACCCTATTGGATTAATTTCCTGTTTTTTTTTTACCTATAGGCAGCGGCCTAGTCCTGCTGCCCAAACCCCATTGGTTTAATTTCCTTTTTTTTTTTTTTTTTTTTTTTTTTTTTTTTTTTTTTTTTTTTTTTTTTTTTTTTTTTTTACTTATAGGCAGTGTCCTAGTCCTGCTGCCCAAACCCCATTATTTTAATTTACTTTTTTTTTTTTTTTTTTTTTTGACCTATAGGCAGCGGCCTAGTCCTGCTGCCCAAACCCCATTGGTTTAATTTCCTTTTTTTTTTTTTTTTTTTTTATTTACTTATAGGCTGCGGCCTAGTCCTGCTGCCCAAACCCCATTGGTTTAATTTCCTTCCTTTTTTTTTTTTTTTTTTTTTACCTATAGGCAGCGGCCTAGTCTTGCTGCCCAAACCATATTGGTTTAATTTCCTTCTTTTTTTTTTCTTTTTTTTTTTTTACCTATAGGCAGCGGCCTAGTCCTGCTGCATAAACCCCATTGGTTTAATTTCCTTCTTTTTTTATTTTTTTTATTTTTATTTTTTTTTTTTACCTATATGCAGCGGCCTAGTCCTGCTGCCCAGTCCCCATTGGTTTAATTTCCTTTTTTTTTTTTTTTTTTTACCTATAGGCAGCGGCCTAGTCCTGCTGCCCAGTCCCCATTGGTTTAATTTCATTTTTTTTTTTTTTATCTATAGGCAGCGGCCTAGTCCTGCTGTCCAAACCACATTGGTTTAATTTCTTTTTTTTTTTTTTTTTTACCTATAGGCAGCGTCCTAATCCTGCTGCCCAAACCCCATTGATTTAATTTCCTTCATTTTTTTTATTTTTTTATTTTTTTTATTTACCTATAGGCAGCGGCCTAGTCCTGCTGCATAAACCCCATTGGTTTAATTTCCTTCTTTTTATTTTTTATTTATTTATTTTTTTTTACATATAGGCAGCGGCCTAGTCCTGCTGTCCAAACCCCATTGGTTTAATTTCTTTTTTTTCAATTTTTTTTTTGTTTTTTACCTATAGGCAGCGTCCTACTCCTGCTGCCCAAACCCCATTGATTTAATTTCCTACATTTTTTTTTATCTATAGGCAGCGGCCTAGTCCTGCTGCCCAAACCCCATTGGTTTAATTTCCTTCTTTTTTTTTTCTTTTTTTTTTTTATACCTATAGGCAGCGGCCTAGTTCTGCTGCCCAAACCCCATTGGTTTTATTTCCTTTTTATTTTTTTTATTTTTATTTATTTTTTTATTTTTTTTACCTATAGGCAGCGGCCTAGTCCTGCTGCCCAAACCCCATTGGTTTAATTTCCTTCTTTTTTTTTTTTTTTTTTTTTTACCTATAGGCAGCGGCCTAGTCCTGCTGCATAAACCCCATTGGTTTAATTTCCTTCCTTTTTTTTTTTTTTTTTTACCTATAGGCAGCGGCCTAGTCCTGCTGCCCAAACCCATTGATTTAATTTCCTTTTTTTTTTTTTTTTTTTTTTTTTTTTTACCTATAGGCAGCGGCCTAGTCCTGCTGCCCAAAAACCATTGGTTTAATTTCCTGTTTTTTTTTTTTTTTTTTTTTTTTTTTTTTTTTTTTTTTTTTTTTTTTTTTTTTTTTTTTTTTTTTTTTTTCCTTTTAGCTTCCGTCCTAGTTTTGCTGCCCATTCCCTTTTGGTTTTATTTCTTTTTTTTTTTTTTTTTTTTTTTTTTTTTTTTTTTTTTTTTTTTTTACCTATAGGCAGCGGCCTAGTCCTGCTGCCCAAACCCCATTATTTTAATTTCCTGTTTTTTTTTTTTGACCTATAGGCAGCGGCCTAGTCCTGCTGCCCCACCCCATTCTTTTAATTTCAAGTTTTTTTTTTTTTTTTTTTTTTTTTTTTTTTTTTTTTTTTTTTTTTACCTATATAGCCAGCGGCCTAGTCCTGCTGCCCAAACCCCATTGGTTTAAATTTCTTGTTTTTTTTTTTTTTTTTTTTTTTTTTTTTTTTTTACTTATAGGCAGCGGCCTAGTCTTGCTGGCCAATCCCCATTGGTATTATTTCCTGTTTTTTTTTTTTTTTTTTTTTTTTTTTTTTTTTTTTTTTTTTTTACTTATAGGCTACGACCTAGTCCTGCTGTCCAAACCCCATTGGTTTAATTTCGTATTTTTTTTTATATATATATTTTTTACCTATAGGCAGCGGCCTAGTCCTGCTGCCCAAACCCCATTGGTTTAATTTCCTTTTTTTTTTTTTTTTTTTTTTTTTTTTTTTTTACCTATAGGTAGCGGCCTATTCCTGCTGCCCAAACCCATTGGTTTAATTTCCTTTTTTTTTTTGTTTTTTTTTTTTTTCAACTATAGGCAGCGGCCTAGTCCTGCTGCCCAAGCCCCATTGGTTTAATTTACTGTTTTTTTTTTTTTTTTTTTTTTTTTTTTTTTTTTTTTTTTTTTTTACCTATAGGCAGCGGCCTAGTCCTGCTGCCCAAACCCCATTATTTTAATTTTCTATTTTTTTTTTTTTACCTATAGGCAGCGGCCTAGTCCTGCTGGCCAAACCCCATTGGTTTAATTTCCTATTTTTTTTTTGTTTTTTTTTTGTTTTTTTCTTTTTTTTTTTTTTTTTTTTTTTTTTTTACCTATATAGGCAGCGGCCTAGTCCTGCTACCCAAACCCCATTTGTTTAATTTCCTGTTTTTATTTTTATTTTTTTTTTTTACCTATATAGCCAGCGGCCTAGTCCTGCTGCCCAAACCCCATTTGTTTAATTTCCTGTTTCTTTTTTTGTTTTTTTTTTTGTTTTTTTCTTTTTTTTTTACCTATATAGGCAGCGGCCTAGTCCTGCTGCCCAAACCCCATTTGTTTAATTTCCTTTTTTTTTTTTTTTTTTTTTTTTTTTTTTTTTTTTTTTTTTTTTTTTTTTACCTATAGGCAGCGGCCTAGTCCTGCTGCCCAAACCCCATTGGTTTAATTTCCTGTTTTTTTTTTTTTTTTTTTTTTTTTTTTTTTTTTTTTTTTTTTTTTTTTTTACTTATAGGCAGTGTCCTAGTCCTGCTGCCCAAACCCCATTATTTTAATTTACTTTTTTTTTTTTTTTTTTTTTTGACCTATAGGCAGCGGCCTAGTCCTGCTGCCCAAACCCCATTGGTTTAATTTCCTTTTTTTTTTTTTTTTTTTTATTTACTTATAGGCTGCGGCCTAGTCCTGCTGCCCAAACGCCATTGGTTTAATTTCCTTCCTTTTTTTTTTTTTTTTTTTTACCTATAGGCAGCGGCCTAGTCTTGCTGCCCAAACCCCATTGGTTTAATTTACTGTTTTTTTTTTTTTTTTTTTTTTAATACCTATAGGCAGCGGCTTAGTCCTGCTGCCCAAACCCCATTGGTTTAATTTTCTATTTTTTTTTTTTTTTTTTTTTTACCGATAGGCAACGGCCTAGTTCTGCTGCCCAAACCCCATTGTTTTAATTTCCAGTTTTTTTATTTTTATTTTTTTTACCTATAGGCAGTGGGCTAATACTGTTGCCCAAACCCCATTGGGTTAATTTCCTGTTTTTTTTTTTTTTTTTTTTTGACCTATAGGCAGCGGCCTAGTCCTGCTGCCCAAACCCCATTGTTTTAATTCCCTATTTTTTTTTTTTTTTTTTTTTTTTGACATATAGGCAGCGGCCTAGTCCTGCTGCCCAAACCCCATTGTTTTAACTACCTGTTTTTTTTTTTTTTTTTTTTTTTTTTTTTTTTTTTTTTTTTTTTTTTTTTACATATATAGGCAGCGGCCTAGTCCTGCTGCCCAAACCCCATTGGTTTAATTTAATGTTTTTTTTTTTTTTTTTTTTTTTTTTTTTTTTTTACTTATAGGCAGCGGCCTAGTCCTGCTGCCCAAACCCCATTGTTTTAATTTCCTGTTTTTTTTTTTTTTTTTTTTGACCTATAGGCAACGGCCTAGTCCTACTGCCCAAACCCCATTGTTTTAATTTCCTGTTTTTTTTTTTTTTTTTTTTACCTATTTAGGCAGCGGCCTAGTCCTGCTGCCCAAACCCCATTTGTTTAATTTCCTGTTTTTTTTTTTTTTTTTTTTTTACCTATAGGCAGCGGCCTAGTCCTGCTGGCCAAACCCCATTGGTTTAATTTCCTGTTTTTTTTTTTTTTTTTACCTATATAGGCAGCGGCCTAGTCCTGCTGCCCAAACCCCATTTGTTTAATTTCCTGTTTTTATTTTTATTTTTTTATTTTTTACCTATAGGCAGCGGCCTAGTCCTGCTGCCCAAACCCCATTTGTTTAATTTACTTTCTTTTTTTTTTTTTTTTTTTTTTTTTTTTTTTTTTTTTTTTACCTATAGGCAGCGGCCTAGTCCTGCTGCCCAAACCCCATTGGTTTAATTTCCTTTTTTTTTTTTTTTTTTTTTTTTTTTTTTTTTTTTTTTTTTTTTTTTTTTAACCTATAGGCCGCGGCCTAGTCCTGCTGCCCAAACCCCATTGGTTTAATTTCCTGTTTTTTTTTTTTTTTTTTTTTTTTTTTTTTTTTTTTTTTTTTTTTTTTTACCTATAGGCAGCGGTCTAGTCCTGCTGCCCAAACCCCATTGGTTTAATTTCCTGTTTTTTTTTTTTTTTTTTTTTTTTCATTTAGGCAGCGGCCTAGTCCTGCTGCCCAAACCCAATTGGTTTAATTTCCTGTTCTTTTTTTTTTTTTTTTTGTTACCTATAGGCAGCGGCCTAATCCTGCTGCCCAAACCCCATTGGTTTAACTTCCTTTTTTTTTTTTTTTTTTTTCCCTATAGGCAGCGGCCCAGTCCTGCTGCCCAAACCCCATTGGTTTAATTTCCTGTTCTTTTTTTTTTTTTTTTTTGTTACCTATAGGCAGCGGCCTAGTCCTGCTGTCCAAACCCCATTGTTTTAATTTCCTGTTTTTTTTTTTTTTTTTTTTTTTTTTTTTTTTTTTTTTTTTTTTTTTTTTTTTTTTTTTTTTTTTTTACCTATAGGCAGCGGCCTAATACTGCTTCCCAAACCCCATTTGTTTAATTTCCTTTTTTTTTTTTTTTTTTTTTTTTTTTTTTTTTACTTATAGGCAGCTGCCTAGTCCTGCTGCCCAAACCCCATTGGTTTAATTTCCTTTTTTTTTTTTTTTTTTTTTTTTTTTACCTATAGGCAGCGGCCTAGTCCTGCTGCCCAAACCCCATTGGTTTAATTTCATGTTTTTTTTTTTTTTTTTTTTTTTTTTTTTTTTTTTTTTTTTTTTTTTTTAACCTATAGGCCTCGGCCTAGTCCTGCTGCCCAAACCCCATTGGTTTAATTTCCTGTATTTTTTTTTTTTTTTTTTTTATTTTTTTTTTTTTTTTTTACCTATAGGCAGCGGTCTAGTCCTGCTGCCCAAACCCCATTGGTTTAATTTCCTGTTTTTTTTTTTTTTTTTTTTTTTTCATTTAGGCAGCGGCCTAGTCCTGCTGCCCAAACCCAATTGGTTTAATTTCCTGTTCTTTTTTTTTTTTTTTTTGTTACCTATAGGCAGCGGCCTAATCCTGCTGCCCAAACCCCATTGGTTTAACTTCCTTTTTTTTTTTTTTTTTTTTCCCTATAGGCAGCGGCCCAGTCCTGCTGCCCAAACCCCATTGGTTTAATTTCCTGTTCTTTTTTTTTTTTTTTTTTTGTTACCTATAGGCAGCGGCCTAGTCCTGCTACCCAAACCCCATTGTTTTAATTTCCTGTTTGTTTTTTTTTTTTTTTTTTTTTTTTTTTTTTTTTTTTTTTTTTACCTATAGGCAGCGGCCTAATACTGCTTCCCAAACCCCATTTGTTTAATTTCCTTTTTTTTTTTTTTTTTTTTTTTTTCTTTTTTTTTTTTTTACT
>CM075772.1:13685051-13690051 GCA_037974665.1 Ehretia macrophylla | reverse complement strand
TAATTTCCAGTTTTTTTTTATTTTTTATTTTTTTAACTATAGGCGGCTTAATACTGCTGCCCAAACACCATTGGTTTAATTTCCTGTTTTTTTTTTTTTTTTTTTTTTTTTTTTTTTTTTTTTTTATCTTATAGACAGCGGCCTAGCCCTGCTGCCCAAACCCCATTGGTTTAATTTTCTTTTTTTTTTTTTTTTTTTTTACCTATAGGCAGCGGCCTAGTCCTGATGCCCAAACCCCATTGGTTTAATTTCCTGTTTTTATTTTTTTATTTTATTTTATTTTTTTTTTACTTATAGGCAGCGGCCTAGTCCAGAAGCCCAAACCCCATTGTTTTAATTTCCTGTTTTTTTTTTTTTTTTTTTTTTTTTTTTTTTTTTTTTTTTTTTTTTTTTTACCTATATAGGCAGCGGCCTAGTCCTGCTGCCCAAACCCCATTGGTTTAATATCCTGTTTTTATTTTTTATTTTATTTTATTTTATTATTTTTTTTTTTTCTTTAGACTGGGGCCTAATCCTGCTGCCCTAACCCCATTGGTTTAATTTCATATTTTTTTTTTTTTTTTTTTTTTTTTTACTTATAGGCAGCGGCCTAGTCCTGCTGCCCAAACCACATTGTTTTAATTTCCTGTTTTTTTTTTTTTTTCTTTTTTTTTTTTTTTTATTACTTATAGGCAGCGGTCTAGTCCTGCTGCCCAAACCCCATTGGTTTAATTTCCTTTTTTTTTTTTTTTTTTTTGACCTATAGGCAGCGGCATTGTCCTGCTGCGCAAACCACATTGTTTTAATTTCCTGTTTTTTTTTTTTTTTACCTATAGACAGCGGCCTAATCCTGCTGCCCAAACCCCATTGGTTTAATTTCCTTTTATTTTTTTATTTTTTTATTTTTACCTATAAGCAGCGGCTTAGTCCTGCTGCACAAACCCCATTGTTTTAATTTCCTTTTTTTTTTATTTTTTTATTTTTACCGATAGGCAGCGGCCTAATTCTGCTGCCCAAATCCCATTGGTTTAATTTCCTTTTTATTATTTTTTTTATTTTTTTTTTACTTATAGGCAGCGGCCTAATCCTGCTGCCCAAACCCCATTGGTTTAATTTCATTTTTTTTTTTTTTTTTTTTTTTGACTTATAGGAAGCGGCCTAGTCCTGCTGCCCATACCCCATTGTTTTAATTTCCTGTTTTTTTTTTTTTTCCCTATTGGCAGCGGCCTAGTCCTGCTGCCCAAATCCCATTGGTTTAATTTCCTTTTTTTTTTTTTTTTTTTGACCTAAAGGCAGCGGCCTAGTCCTGCTGCGCAAACCCCATTGTTTTAATTTCCTGTTTTTTTTTTTTTTTTTTTTTTTTTTTTTTTTTTTTTTTTTTTACCTATAGGCAGCGGCCTAGTCCTGCTGCCCAAACCCCATTGGTTTAATTTCATTTTTTTTTTTTTTTTTTTTTTTACATATAGGCAGCGGCCTAGTTTTTTTTTTTTTTTTTTTTTTTTTTTTTTTTTACCTTTAGGCAGCGGCCTAGTCCTGCTGCCCAAACCCAATTGGTTTAATTTCCTGTTTTTTTTAATTATTTTTTTATTTTTATTTTTATTTTTATTTTTTTACCTATAGGTAGCGGCCTAGTCCTGCTGCACAAACCCCATTGTTTTAATTTCGTTTTTTTTTTTTTTTTTTTTTTTTTTTTTTTTTTTTTTTTTTTTTTTTTTTTTTTTTTTTTTTTTACTTATAGGAAGCGGTCTAGTCCTGCTGCCCAAACCCCATTGGTTTAATTTCCTGTTTTTTTTTTTTTTTTTCTTATAGGTAGCGGCCTAGTCCTGCTGCCCAAACCCCATTGTTTTAATTTCCTGTTTTTTTTTTTTTTTTTTTTTTTTTTTTTTTTTTTTTTTTTTTTTACCTATAGGCAGCGCCCTAATACTGCTGCCCAAACCCAATTGGTTTAATTTCCTTTTTTTTTTTTTTTTTTTTTTTTTTACTTATAGGCAGCGGCCTAGTCCTGCTGCCCAAACCCCATTGGTTTAATTTCCTGTATTTTTTTTTTTTTTTTTACTGATAGGCAGCGGCCTAGTCCTGCTGCCCAAGCCCCATTGGTTTAATTTCCTTTTTTTTTTTTTTTTTTTTTTTTTTACTTATAGGCAGCGGCCTAGTCCTGCTGCCCAAACCCCATTGTTTTAATTTCCTGTTTTTTTTTTTTTTTTTTTTTTTTTTTTTTTTTTTTTTTTTTTTTTTTTTTTTACCTATATGCAGCGGCCTAATACTGCTGCCCAAACCCCATTGTTTTAATTTCCTGTTTTTTTTTTTTTTTTTTTTTTTTATAGGCAGCGGCCTAGTCCTGCTGCCCAAACCCCATTGGTTTAATTTCCTGTTTTTTTTTTTACATATAGGCAGCGGCCTAGTCCTGCTGCCCAAACCCCATTGGTTTAATTTTCTGTTTTTTTTTTACATATAGGCAGCGGCCTAGACCTGCTGCCCAAACCCCATTGGTTTTATTTTTTTTATTTTTTATTTTTTTTATTTTTTTTTTTTTACTTATAGGCAGCGGCCTAGTCCTGCTGCCCAAACCCCAATGGTTTAATTTCCTGTTTTTTTTTTTTTTTTTTTTTTTTTTTTTTTACCTATAGGCAGCGGCCTAGTCTTGCTACCCAAACCCCATTGGTTTAATTTCCTTTTTTTTTTTTACCTATAGGCAGCAGCCCAGTCCTGCTGCCCAAACCCCATTGGTTTAATTTCCTGTTTTTTTTTTTTTTTTTTTTTTTTTTTTTTTTTTTTTTTACTTATAGGCAGTGTCCTAGTCCTGCTGCCCAAACCCCATTATTTTAATTTCCTTTTTTTTTTTTTTTTTGACCTATAGGCAGCGGCCTAGTCCTACTGCCCAAACCCCATTGGTTTAATTTCCTTTTTTTTTTTTTATATTTACTTATAGGCTGCGGCCTAGTCCTGCTGCCCAAACCCCATTGGTTTAATTTCCTGTTTTTTTTTTTTTTAACTATAGGCAGCGGCCTAGTCCTGCTGCCCAAACCCCATTGGTTTAATTTCCTGTTTTTTTTTTTTTTTACTTATATGCAGCGGCCTAGTCCTGTTGCCCAAACCCCATTGGTTTAATTTCCAGTTTTTTTTTTTTTTTTTTTTTTTTTTTTTTTTTTACTTATATGCAGCGGCCTAGTCCTGCTGCCCAAACCCCATTGTTTTAATTTCCTGTTTTTTTTTTTTTTTTTTTTTTTTTTTTTTTTTTTTTTTTTTTTTTTTTTTACCTATAGGCAGCGGCCTAGTCCTGCTGCCCAAATCCCATTGGTTTAATTTTTTTTTTTTTTTTTTTTACCTATAGGCAGTGGCCTAGTCCTGCTGCCCAAACCCCATTGGTTTAATTTCCTGTTTTTTTTATTATTATTTTTTTTTTATTTTATTTATTTTTTTTATTTATAGGCAGCGGCCTAGTCCTGCTGCCCAAACCCCATTGGTTTAATTTCCAGTTTTTTTTTTATTTTTTATTTTTTTACCTATAGGCGGCTTAATACTGCTGCCCAAACACCATTGGTTTAATTTCCTGTTTTTTTTTTTTTTTTTTTTTTTTTTTTTTTTTTTTTTTTTTTATCTTATAGGCAGCGGTCTAGTCCTGCTGCCCAAACCCCATTGGTTTAATTTTCTTTTTTTTTTAATTTTTATTTTTACCTATAGGCAGCGGCCTAGTCCTGCTGCCCAAACCCCTTTGGTTTAATATCCTGTTTTTTATTTTTTATTTTTTTTATTTTTTTTATTTTTTTTTATCTATAGGCAGCGGCCTAGTCCTGCTGCCCAAACCCCATTGGTTTAATTTCCTATTTTTTTTTTTTTTTTTTTTTTTTTACTTATAGGCAGCGGCCTAGTCCTGCTGCCCAAACCCCATTGATTTAATTTCCTGTTTTTTTTTTTTTTTTTTTTTTTTTTTTTTTTTTTTTGATCTATAGGCAGCGGCCTAGTCCTGCTGCCCAAACCCCATTGTTTTAATTTCCTATTTTTTTATTTATTATTTTTTTTTTATTTTTTTTTTATTTTTTATTTTTTTTTTTATTTTTTACCTACAGACAGCGGCCTAGTCCTGCTGCACAAACCCCATTGGTTTAATTTCCTGTTTATTTTTTATTTTTTTTTTATTTTTTTTTAATTTTTTTTTTTTTTTTTTACTTATAGGCAGCGGCCTAGTCCTGCTGCCCAAACCCCATTGGTTTGATTTCCTGTTTTTTTTTTTTTTTTTTATTTACTTATAGGCAGCGGCCTAGTCCTGCTGCCCAAACCCCATTGGTTTGATTTCCTGTTTTTTTTTTTTTTTTTTTTATTTACTTATAGGCAGCGGCCTAGTCCTGTTGCCCAAACCCCATTGGTTTAATTTCCTGTTTTTTTTTTTTTTTTTTTTTTTTTTTTTTTTTTTTTACTTATATGCAGTGTCCTAGTCCTGCTGCCCAAACCCCATTATTTTAATTTCCTTTTTTTTTTTTTTGACCTAAAGGCAGTGGCCTAGTCCTGCTGCCCAAACCCCATTGGTTTAATTTCCTGTTTTTTTTATTTATTTATTTATTTATTTATTTATAGGCAGCGGCCTAGTCCTGCTGCCCAAACCCCATTGGTTTAATTTCTTGTTTTTTTTTTTTTACCTATAGGCAGCGGCCTAGTCCTGCTGCCCAAACCCCATTGGTTTAATTTCCTGTTTTTTTTTTTTTGTTTTTTTTGTTTTTTTTGTTTTTTGTTTTTTTTTTGACCTATAGGCAGCGGCCTAGTCCTGCTGCCCAAACTCAATTGGTTTAATTTCCTGTTTTATTTTTTTTAATTATTTTTTTATTATTTTTTATTTTTATTTTTATTTTTATTTTTTTACCTATAGGCAGCGGCCTAGTCCTGCTGCACAAACCCCATTGTTTTAATTTCGTATTTTTTTTTTTTTTTTTTTTTTTACTTTTAGGCAGCGGCCTAGTCCTGCTGCCCAAACCCCATTGGTTTAATTTACTGTTTTTTTTTTTTTTTTTTTTTTTTTTTTTTTTTTT
>CM075772.1:13675051-13680051 GCA_037974665.1 Ehretia macrophylla | reverse complement strand
TTTTTTTTTTTTTTTTTTTTTTTTTTTTACCTATATAGGCAGCGGCCTAGTCCTGCTGCCCAAACCCCATTGGTTTAATTTCCTTTTTTTTTTTTTTTTTTTTTTATTTACTTATAGGCTGCGGCCTAGTCCTGCTGCCCAAACCCCATTGGTTTAATTTCCTGTTTTTTTTTTTTTACCTATAGGCAGCGGCCTAGTCCTGCTGCCCAAACCCCATTGGTTTAATTTCCTGTTTTTTTTTTTTACCTATAGGCAGCGGCCTAGTCCTGCTGCCCAAACCCCATTGGTTTAATTTCCTTTTTTTTTTTTTTTTTTTTTTTTTTTGAACTATAGGCAGCAGCCTAGTCCTGCTGCCCAAACCCCATTGTTTTAATTTCCTGTTTTTTTTTTTTTATTTATTTTTTTTTTTTTACCTATAGGCAGCGGCCTAGTCCTGCTGCCCAAACCCCATTGTTTTAATTTCCTGTTTTTTTTATTTTTATTTTTTGAACTATATGCAGCGGCCTAGTCCTGCTGCCCAAACCCCATTGTTTTAATTTCCTGTTTTTTTTTTTTTTACCTATAGGCAGCGGCCTAATACTGCTGCCCAAACCCCATTGGTTTAATTTCCTTTTTTTTATTTTTTTTTACTTATAGGCAGCGGCTAGTCCTGCTGCCCAAACCCCATTGGTTTAATTTCCTGTTTTTTTTTTACATATAGGCAGCGGCCTAGTCCTGCTGCCCAAACCCCATTGGTTTTATTTTTTTCTATTTTTTATTTTTTTATTTTTTATTTTTTACTTATAGGCAGCGGCCTAGTCCTGCTGCCCAAACCCCAATGGTTTGATTTCCTGTTTTTTTTTTTTTTTTTTTTTTTTTTTTTTTTTTTTTTTTTTTTTTTTACTTATAGGCAGCGGCCTAGTCTTGCTGCCCAAACCCCATTGGTTTAATTTCCTGTTTTTTTTTTTACCTATAGGCAGCGGCCTAGTCCTGCTGCCCAAACCCCATTGGTTTAATTTCCTTTTTTTTTTTTTTACCTATAGGCAGCGGCCTAGTCCTGCAGCCCAAACCCCATTGGTTTAATTTCCTTTTTTTTTTTTTTTTTTTACTTATATGCAGCGGCCTAGTCCTGCTGCCCAAACCCCATTGTTTTAATTTCCTGTTTTTTTTATTTTTATTTTTTGAACTATATGCAGCGGCCTAGTCCTGCTGCCCAAACCCCATTGTTTTAATTTCCTGTTTTTTTTTTTTTTTACCTATAGGCAGCGGCCTAATACTGCTGCCCAAACCCCATTGGTTTAATTTCCTTTTTTTTATTTTTTTTTATTTTTTTTTACTTATAGGCAGCGGCTAGTCCTGCTGCCCAAACCCCATTGGTTTAATTTCCTGTTTTTTTTTTACATATAGGCAGCGGCCTAGTCCTGCTGCCCAAACCCCATTGGTTTTATTTTTTTTTTATTTTTTATTTTTTTATTTTTTATTTTTTACTTATAGGCAGCGGCCTAGTCCTGCTGCCCAAACCCCAATGGTTTGATTTCCTGTTTTTTTTTTTTTTTTTTTTTTTTTTTTTTTTTTTTTTTTTTTTTTTTTTTTTTTTTTTTTTTTTTACTTATAGGCAGCGGCCTAGTCTTGCTGCCCAAACCCCATTAGTTTAATTTCCTGTTTTTTTTTTTACCTATAGGCAGCGGCCTAGTCCTGCTGCCCAAACCCCATTGGTTTAATTTCCTTTTTTTTTTTTTTACCTATAGGCAGCGGCCTAGTCCTGCAGCCCAAACCCCATTGGTTTAATTTCCTTTTTTTTTTTTTTTTTTTACTTATAGGCAGCGGCCTAGTCCTTCTGCCCAAACCCCATTGGTTTAATTTTCTTTTTTTTTCTTTTTTTTATTTATTTATAGACAGCGGCCTAGTCCTTCTGCCCAAACCCCATTGGTTTAATTTCCTTTTTTTTTTTTTTTTTTTTTTTTTTTTTTTTTTTTTTTTACTTATATGCAACGGCCTAGTCCTTCTGCCCAAACCCCATTGGTTTAATTTCCTTTTTTTTTTTTTTTTACTTATATGCAGCGGCCTAGTCCTGCTGCCCAAACCCCATTGTTTTAATATCCTGTTTTTTTTTTTTTTCTTTTTTTTTTTTTTTTTTTTTTTTACCTATATAGGCAGCGGCCTAGTCCTGCTGCCCAAACCCCATTGGTTTAATTTCCTTTTTTTTTTTTTTTTTTTTATTTACTTATAGGCTGCGGCCTAGTCCTGCTGCTCAAACCCCATTGGTTTATTTTCCTGTTATTTTTTTTTTACCTATAGGCAGCGGCCTTGTCCTGCTGCCCAAACCCCATTGGTTTAATTTCCTATTTTTTTTTTTTTACCTATAGGCAGCGGCCTAATCCTGCTGCCCAAACCCCATTGGTTTAATTTCCTATTTTTTTTTTTTTTTTTTTGAACTATAGGCAGCAGCCTAGTCCTGCTGCCGAAACCGCATTGTTTTAATTTCCTGTTTTTTTTTATTATTTTTTTTTATTTTTTTTTTACCTATAGGCAGCGGCCTAGTCCTGCTGCCCAAACCCCATTGTTTTAATTTCCTGTTTTTTTTTTTTTTTTTTTTTTTGAACTATATGCAGCGGCCTAGTTCTGCTGCCCAAACCCATTGTTTTAATTTCCTGTTTTTTTTTTTTTTTTTTTTTTTTTTTTTTTTTTACCTATTGGCAGCGGCCTAATACTGCTGCCCAAACCCCATTGGTTTAATTTCCTTTTTTTTTTTTTTTTTTTTTTTTTTTTTTTTTTTTTTACCTATAGGCAGCGGCCTAGTCCTGCTGCCCAAACCCCATTGGTTAAATTTCCTTCTTTTTTTTATTTTTTTTTTACCTATATGCAGCGGCCTAGTCCTGCTGCCCAAACCCCATTGGTTTAATTTCCTGTTTTTTTTTTTTTTTTTTTTTTTTTTTTTTTTTTTTACCTATAGGCAGCGGCCTAGTCCTGCTGCCCAAACCCCATTGGTTTAATTTTTTTTTTTTTTTTTTTTTTTACCTATAGGCAGCGGCCTAGTCCTGCTGCCCAAACCCCATTGGTTTAATTTCCTGGTTTTTTTTTTTTTTTTTTTTTTTTTTTTTTTTTTTTTTTTTTTTTTTTTTTTTTAGTTATACGCAGCGGCCTAGTCCTGCTGCCCAAACCCCATTGGTTTAATTTCCAGTTTTTTTTATTTTTTATTTTTTATTTTTTTACCTATAGGCAGCGGCCTAATACTGCTGCCCAAACCCCATTGGTTTAATTTCCTGTTTTTTTTTTTTTACCTATAGGCAGCGGCCTAGTCCTACTGCCCAAAGCCCATTGTTTTAATTTCCTTTTTTTTTTTTTTTTTTTTTTTTTTTTACCTATAGGCAGCGGCCTAGACCTGCTGCCCAAACCCCATTGGTTCAATTTCCTTTTTTTTTTTTTTTTTTTTTTTTTTTTTTTTTTTTTTTTACCTTTATAGGCAGCGGCCTAGTCCTGCTGCCCAAACCCCATTGGTTTAATATCCTGTTTTTTATTTTTTATTTTTTTTATTTTTTTTATTTTTTTTTTATCTATAGGCAGCGGCCCATTCCTGCTGCCCAAACCCGATTGGTTTAATTTCCTGTTTTTTTTTTTTTTTTTTTTTTTTTTTTTTTTTTTTTTTTTTTTTTTTTTAACTTATGGGCAGCGGCCTAGTCCTTCTGCCCAAACCCCATTGGTTTAATTTCCTTTTTTTTTTTTTTTTTTTTTTTTTTTTTTTTACCTTTAGGCAGCGGCCTAGTCCTGCTGCCCAAACCCAATTGGTTTAATTTCCTATTTTTTTTTTTTAATTATTATTTTTATTATTTTTTTATTTTTATTTTTATTTTTATTTTTTTACCTATAGGCAGCGGCCTAGTCCTGCTGCACAAACCCCATTGGTTAAATTTCCTTCTTTTTTTTATTTTTTTTTTACCTATATGCAGCGGCCTAGTCCTGCTGCCCAAACCCCATTGGTTTAATTTCCTGTTTTTTTTTTTTTTTTTTTTTTTTTTTTTACCTATAGGCAGCGGCCTAGTCCTGCTGCCCAAACCCCATTGGTTTAATTTTCTTTTTTTTTTTTTTTTTTTTTTTTTTTTACCTATAGGCAGCGGCCTAGTCCTGCTGCCCAAACCCCATTGGTTTAATTTCCAGTTTTTTTTATTTTTTATTTTTTATTTTTTTACCTATAGGCAGCGGCCTAGTCCTACTGTCCAAAGCCCATTGTTTTAATTTATTGTTTTTTTTTTTTTTTTTTTTTTTTTTTTTACCTATAGGCAGCGGCCTAATACTGCTGCCCAAACCCCATTGGTTTAATTTCCTTTTTATTTTTTATTTATTTATTTTTTTTTTACCTATAGGCAGCGGCCTAGTCCTGCTGCCCAAACCCCATTGGTTTAATTTCCTGTTTTTTTTTTTTTTTTTTTTTTTATTTTTATTTATTTTTTTTTTTTTTACCTATATAGGCAGCGGCCTAGTCCTGCTGCCCAAACCCCATTGGTTTAATTTCCTGTTTTTTTTTTTTTTTTTTTTTTTTTTTTTTTTTTTTTTTTTTTTTTTTTTTTTTACCTATAGGCAGCGTCCTAGACCTGCAGCCCAAACCCCATTGGTTTAATTTCCTGTTTTTTTTTTTTTTTTTTTTACCTATAGGCAGCGGCCTAGTCCTTCTGCCCAAACCCCATTGGTTTAATTTTCTTTTTTTTTTTTTTTTTTTTTTTACTTATAGACAGCGGCCTAGTCCTTCTGCCCAAACCCCATTGGTTTAATTTCCTTTTTTTTTTTTTTTTTTTTTTTTTTTTTTTTTTTTTTTTTACTTATAGGCAGCGGCCTAGTCCTTCTGCCCAAACCCCATTGGTTTAATTTCCTTTTTTTTTTTTTTTTTTTTTACTTATATGCAGCGGCCTAGTCCTGCTGCCCAAACCCCATTGGTTTAATTTCCTTTTTTTTTTTTTTTTTTACTTATATGCAGCGGCCTAGTCCTTCTGCCCAAACCCCATTGGTTTAATTTCCTTTTTTTTTTT
>CM075772.1:13665051-13670051 GCA_037974665.1 Ehretia macrophylla | reverse complement strand
AGTCCTTCTGCCCAAACCCCATTGGTTTAATTTCCTTTTTTTTTTTTTTTTTTACTTATATGCAGCGGCCTAGTCCTGCTGCCCAAACCCCATTGTTTTAATTTCCTGTTTTTTTTTTTTTTTCTTTTTTTTTTTTTTTTTTTTTTACCTATATAGGCAGCGGCCTAGTCCTGCTGCCCAAACCCCATTGGTTTAATTTCCTTTTTTTTTTTTTTTTTTTTATTTGCTTATAGGCTGCGGCCTAGTCCTGCTGCCCAAACCCCATTGGTTTAATTTCCTGTTTTTTTTTTTTTACCTATAGGCAGCGGCCTAGTCCTGCTGCCCAAACCCCATTGGTTTAATTTCTTGATTTTTTTTTTTTTACTTATAGATAGCGGCCTACTCCTGCTGCCCAAACCCCATTGTTTTAATTTCCTGTTTTTTTTTATTTTATTTTTTGAACTATAGGCAGCAGCCTAGTCCTGCTGCCGAAACCGCATTGTTTTAATTTCCTGTTTTTTTTTATTATTTTTTTTTATTTTTTTTTTACCTATAGGCAGCGGCCTATTCCTGCTGCCCAAACCACATTGTTTTAATTTCCTGTTTTTTTTTTTTTTTTTTTTTTTTTTTTTTTTTTTTTTTTTTTACCTATAGGCAGCGGCCTTGTCCTGCTGCCCAAACCCCATTGGTTAAATTTCCTTCTTTTTTTTATTTTTTTTTACCTATATGCAGCGGCCTAGTCCTGCTGCCCAAACCCCATTGGTTTAATTTCCTGTTTTTTTTTTTTTTTTTTTTTTTACCTATAGGCAGCGGCCTAGTCCTGCTGCCCAAACCCCATTGGTTTAATTTTTTTTTTTTTTTTTTTTTTTTTTTTTTTTACCTATAGGCAGCGGCCTAGTCCTGCTGCCCAAACCCCATTGGTTTAATTTCCTGTTTTTTTTTTTTTTTTTTTTTTTTTTTTTTTTTTTTTTTTTTTTTTTAGTTATACGCAGCGGCCTAGTCCTGCTGCCCAAACCCCATTGGTTTAATTTCCAGTTTTTTTATTTTTTATTTTTTATTTTTTTACCTATAGGCAGCGGCCTAATACTGCTGCCCAAACCCCATTGGTTTAATTTCCTGTTTTTTTTTTTTTACCTATAGGCAGCGGCCTAGTCCTACTGCCCAAAGCCCATTGTTTTAATTTCCTTTTTTTTTTTTTTTTTTTTTTTTTTTTTACCTATAGGCAGCGGCCTAGTCCTGCTGCCCAAACCCCATTGGTTTAATTTCGTTTTTTTTTTTTTTTTTTTTTTTTTTTTTTACCTTTATAGGCAGCGGCCTAGTCCTGCTGCCCAAACCCCATTGGTTTAATATCCTGTTTTTTATTTTTTATTTTTTTTATTTTTTTTATTTTTTTTTTATCTATAGGCAGCGGCCTAGTCCTGCTGCCCAAACCCCATTGGTTTAATTTCCTGTTTTTTTTTTTTTTTTTTTTTTTTTTTTTTTTTTTTTTAACTTATAGGCAGCGGCCTAGTCCTTCTGCCCAAACCCCATTGGTTTAATTTCCTTTTTTTTTTTTTTTTTTTTTTTTTTTTTTACCTTTAGGCAGCGGCCTAGTCCTGCTGCCCAAACCCAATTGGTTTAATTTCCTATTTTTTTTTTTAATTATTTTTTTTATTATTTTTTTATTTTTATTTTTATTTTTATTTTTTTACCTATAGGCAGCGGCCTAGTCCTGCTGCACAAACCCCATTGGTTAAATTTCCTTCTTTTTTTTATTTTTTTTTTACCTATATGCAGCGGCCTAGTCCTGCTGCCCAAACCCCATTGGTTTAATTTCCTGTTTTTTTTTTTTTTTTTTTTTTTTTTTACCTATAGGCAGCGGCCTAGTCCTGCTGCCCAAACCCCTTTGGTTTAATTTTCTTTTTTTTTTTTTTTTTTTTTTTTTACCTATAGGAGCGGCCTACTCCTGCTGCCCAAACCCCATTGGTTTAATTTCCAGTTTTTTTTATTTTTTATTTTTTATTTTTTTACCTATAGGCAGCGGCCTAGTCCTACTGTCCAAAGCCCATTGTTTTAATTTATTGTTTTTTTTTTTTTTTTTTATTTTTTTTTTTACCTATAGGCAGCGGCCTAATACTGCTGCCCAAACCCCATTGGTTTAATTTCCTTTTTATTTTATTTATTTTTATTTTTTTACTTATAGGCAGCGGCCTAGTCCTGCTGCCCAAACCCCATTGGTTTAATATCCTGTTTTTATTTTATTTTTTTATTTTTTATTTTTACCTATAGGCAGCGGCCTAATACTGCTGCCCAAACCCCATTGGTTTAATTTCCTGTTTTTTTTTTTTTTTACCAATAGGCAGCGGCCTAGTCCTACTGCCCAAAGCCCATTGTTTTAATTTCCTTTTTTTTTTTTTTTTTTTTTTTTTTTTTACCTATAGGCAGCGGCCTAGTCCTGCTGCCCAAACCCCATTGGTTTAATTTCGTTTTTATTTTTTTTATTTTTTTTTTTTTTTTTACCTTTATAGGCAGCGGCCTAGTCCTGCTGCCCAAACCCCATTGGTTTAATATCCTGTTTTTTATTTTTTATTTTTTTTATTTTTTTTATTTTTTTTTTATCTATAGGCAGCGGCCTAGTCCTGCTGCCCAAACCCCATTGGTTTAATTTCCTGTTTTTTTTTTTTTTTTTTTTTTTTTTTTTTTTTTTTTTTTTTTTTTTTTTAACTTATAGGCAGCGGCCTAGTCCTTCTGCCCAAACCCCATTGGTTTAATTTCCTTTTTTTTTTTTTTTTTTTTTTTTTTTTTTTTTACCTTTAGGCAGCGGCCTAGTCCTGCTGCCCAAACCCAATTGGTTTAATTTCCTATTTTTTTTTTTTAATTATTTTTTTTATTATTTTTTTATTTTTATTTTTATTTTTATTTTTTTACCTATAGGCAGCGGCCTAGTCCTGCTGCACAAACCCCATTGGTTAAATTTCCTTCTTTTTTTTATTTTTTTTTTACCTATATGCAGCGGCCTAGACCTGCTGCCCAAACCCCATTGGTTTAATTTCTTTTTTTTTATTTTTTATTTTTTACCTATATTCAGCGGCCTAGTCCTGCTGCCCATCCACATTGGTTTAATTTTCTTTTTCTTTTTTTTTTTATTATTATTTTTTATTTTACCTATAGGCAGCGGCCTAGTCCTGCTGCCCAAACCCCATTGGTTTAATTTCCAGTTTTTTTTATTTTTTATTTTTTATTTTTTTACCTATAGGCAGCGGCCTAGTCCTACTGTCCAAAGCCCATTGTTTTAATTTATTGTTTTTTTTTTTTTTTTTTTTTTTTTTTTTTTTACCTATAGGCAGCGGCCTAATACTGCTGCCCAAACCCCATTGGTTTAATTTCCTTTTTATTTTTTATTTATTTTTTTTTTTTTACCTATAGGCAGCGGCCTAGTCCTGCTGCCCAAACCCCATTGGTTTAATTTCCTGTTTTTTTTTTTTTTTTTTTTTTTTTTTTTTTTTTTTTACCTATATAGGCAGCGGCCTAGTCCTGCTGCCCAAACCCCATTGGTTTAATTTCCTGTTTTTTTTTTTTTTTTTTTTTTTTTTACCTATAGGCAGCGGCCTAGTCCTGCAGCCCAAACCCCATTGGTTTAATTTCCTGTTTTTTTTTTTTTTTTTTTTTTTTTTTTTTTTACTTATAGGCAGCGGCCTAGTCCTTCTGCCCAAACCCCATTGGTTTAATTTTCTTTTTTTTTTTTTTTTTTTTTTTTTTTATTTATAGACAGCGGCCTAGTCCTTCTGCCCAAACCCCATTGGTTTAATTTCCTTTTTTTTTTTTTTTTTTTTTTTTTTTTTTTTTTTTTACTTATAGGCAGCGGCCTAGTCCTTCTGCCCAAACCCCATTGGTTTAATTTCCTTTTTTTTTTTTTTTTTTTACTTATATGCAGCGGCCTAGTCCTGCTGCCCAAACCCCATTGTTTTAATTTCCTGTTTTTTTTTTTTTTTTACCTATATAGGCAGCGGCCTAGTCCTGCTGCCCAAACCCCATTGGTTTAATTTCTTTTTTTTTTTTTTTTTTTTTTACTTATATGCAGCGGCCTAGTCCTGCTGCCCAAACCCCATTGTTTTAATTTCCTGTTTTTTTTTTTTTTTTTCTTTTTTTTTTTTTTACTTATATGCAGCGGCCTAGTCCTTCTGCCCAAACCCCATTGGTTTAATTTCCTTTTTTTTTTTTTTTTTTTTTTACTTATATGCAGCGGCCTAGTCCTGCTGCCCAAACCCCATTGTTTTAATTTCCTGTTTTTTTTTTTTTTTTTCTTTTTTTTTTTTTTTTTTTTTTTTTTTTTTACCTATATAGGCAGCGGCCTAGTCCTGCTGCCCAAACCCCATTGGTTTAATTTCCTTTTTTTTTTTTTTTTTTTTTTTTATTTACTTATAGGCTGCGGCCTAGTCCTGCTGCCCAAACCCCATTGGTTTAATTTCCTGTTTTTTTTTTTTTACCTATAGGCAGCGACCTAGTCCTGCTGCCCAAACCCCATTGGTTTAATTTCCTGTTTTTTTTTTTTTACCTATAGGCAGCGGCCTAGTCCTGCAGCCCAAACCCCATTGGTTTAATTTCCTGTTTTTTTTTTTTTTTTTTTTTTTTTGAACTATAGGCAGCAGCCTAGTCCTGCTGCCCAAACCCCATTGTTTTAATTTCCTGTTTTTTTTTATTATTTTTTTATTATTTTTTTTTTACCTATAGGCAGCGGCCTAGTCCTGCTGCCCAAACCCCATTGTTTTAATTTCCTGTTTTTTTTTTTTTTTTTTTTTTTGAACTATATGCTGCGGCCTAGTCCTGCTGCCCAAACCCCATTGTTTTAATTTCCTGTTTTTTTTTTTTTTTTTTTTTTTTTTTTTTTTTACCTATAGGCAGCGGCCTAATACTGCTGCCCAAACCCCATTGGTTTAATTTCCTTTTTTTTTTATTTTTTTTTATTTTTTTTACTTATAGGCAGCGGCTAGTCCTGCTGCCCAAACCCCATTGGTTTAATTTCCTATTTTTTTTTTACATAT
>CM075772.1:13650051-13657551 GCA_037974665.1 Ehretia macrophylla | reverse complement strand
TTCCTTTTTTTTTTTTTTTTTTTTTACTTATATGCAGCGGCCTAGTCCTGCTGCCCAAACCCCATTGTTTTAATTTCCTGTTTTTTTTTTTTTTTTCTTTTTTTTTTTTTTTTTTTTTTTTTTTTACCTATATAGGCAGCGGCTTAGTCCTGCTGCCCAAACCCCATTGGTTTAATTTCCTTTTTTTTTTTTTTTTTTTTTTATTTACTTATAGGCTGCGGCCTAGTCCTGCTGCCCAAACCCCATTGGTTTAATTTCCTGCTTTTTTTTTTTTTACCTATAGGCAGCGGCCTAGTCCTGCTGCCCAAACCCCATTGGTTTAATTTCCTGTTTTTTTTTTTTTACCTATAGGCAGCGGCCTAGTCCTGCTGCCCAAACCCCATTGGTTTAATTTCCTGTTTTTTTTTTTTTTTTTTTTTTTTTTGAACTATAGGCAGCAGCCTAGTCCTGCTGCACAAACCCCATTGTTTTAATTTCCTGTTTTTTTTTTATTATTTTTTTATTATTTTTTTTTTACCTATAGGCAGCGGCCTAGTCCTGCTGCCCAAACCCCATTGTTTTAATTTCCTGTTTTTTTTTTTTTTTTTTTTTTGAACTATATGCAGCGGCCTAGTCCTGCTGCCCAAACCCCATTGTTTTAATTTCCTGCTTTTTTTTTATTTTTTATTTTTTTTTTACCTATAGGCAGCGGCCTAATACTGCTGCCCAAACCCCATTGGTTTAATCTCCTTTTTTTTTTTTTTTTTTTTTTTTTTTACTTATAGGCAGCGGCTAGTCCTGCTGCCCAAACCCCATTGGTTTAATTTCCTTTTTTTTTTTTACATATAGGCAGCGGCCTAGTCCTGCTGCCCAAACCCCATTGGTTTTATTTTTTTTTTATTTTTTATTTTTTTATTTTTTATTTTTTACTTATAGGCAGCGGCCTAGTCCTGCTGCCCAAACCCCAATGGTTTGATTTCCTGTTTTTTTTTTTTTTTTTTTTTTTTTTTTTTTTTTTTTTTTTTTTTTTTTTTTTTTTTTTTACTTATAGGCAGCGGCCAAGCCCTACTGCCCAAACCCCATTGGTTTAATTTCCTGTTTTTTTTTTTTACCTATAGGCAGCGGCCTAGTCCTGCTGCCCAAACCACATTACTTTAATTTCCTATTTTTTTTTTATTTTTATTTTTTTTTATTTTATTTTTTTTTTTTACTTATAGGCAGCGGCCTAGTCCTTCTGCCTAAACCCCATTGTTTTAATTTTCTTTTTTTTTTTTTTTTTTTTTTTTTACTTATAGACAGCGGCCTAGTCCTTCTGCCCAAACCCCAATGGTTTAATTTCCTTTTTTTTTTTTTTTTTTTTTTTTTTTTTTTTTTTTTTTACTTATATGCAGCGGCCTAGTCCTTCTGCCCAAACCCCATTGGTTTAATTTCCTTTTTTTTTTTACTTATATGCAGCGGCCTAGTCCTGCTGCCCAAACCGCATTGTTTTAATTTCCTTTTTTTTTTTTTTTTTTTTTTTTTTTATTTTATTTTATTATTTACCTATATAGGCAGCGGCCTAGTCCTGCTGCCCAAATCCCATTGGTTTAATTTCCTTTTTTTTTTTTTATTTACTTATAGGCTGCGGCCTAGTCCTGCTGCCCAAACCCCATTGGTTTAATTTCCTGTTTTTTTTTTTTTACCTATAGGCAGCGGCCTAGTCCTGCTGCCCAAACCCCATTGGTTTAATTTCCTGTTTTTTTTTTTTTACCTATAGGCAGCGGCCTTGTCCTGCTGCCCAAACCCCATTGGTTTAATTTCCTGTTTTTTTTTTTTTTTTTTTTTTTTGAACTATAGGCAGCAGCCTAGTCCTGCTGCCCAAACCCCATTGTTTTAATTTCCTGTTTTTTTTTATTATTTTTTTTTTATTTTTTTTTTACCTATAGGCAGCGGCCTAGTCCTGCTGCCCAAACCCCATTGTTTTAATTTCCTATTTTTTTTTTTTTTTTTTTTTTGAACTATATGCAGCGGCCTAGTCCTGCTGCCCAAACCCCATTGTTTTAATTTCCTGTTTTTTTTTTTTTTTTTTTTTTTTTTTTTACCTATAGGCAGCGGCCTATTACTGCTGTCCAAACCCCATTGGTTTAATTTCCTTTTTTTTTATTTTTTTTTTATTTTTTTTTTCTTATAGGCAGCGGTCTTGTCCTGCTGCCCCAACCCCACTGGTTTTATTTTCTGTTTTTTTTTTACATATAGGCAGCGGCCTAGTCCTGCTGCCCAAACCCCATTGGTTTTATTTTTTTTTTATTTTTTATTTTTTTATTTTTTATTTTTTACTTATAGGCAGCGGCCTAGTCCTGCTGCCCAAATCCCAATGGTTTGATTTCCTTTTTTTTTTTTTTTTTTTTTTTTTTTTTTTTTTTTTTTTTACTTATAGGCAGCGGCCTAGTCTTGCTGCCCAAACCCCATTGGTTTAATTTCCTGTTTTTTTTTTTACCTATAGGCAGCGGCATAGTCCTGCTGCCCAAACCCCATTGGTTTAATTCCCTGATTTTTTTTTTTTTTTTTTTTTTTTTTTTTTTTTTTTACTTATAGGTAGTGTCCTAGTCCTGCTGCCCAAACCCCATTATTTTAATTTCCTTTTTTTTTTTTTTTTTTTCTTTTTTTTTTTTTGACCTATAGGCAGCGGCCTAGTCCTGCTGCCCAAACCCCATTGTTTTAATTTCCTGTTTTTTTTTTTTTTTTTTTTTTTTTTTTTTTTTTTTTACCTATATAGGCAGCGGCCTAGTCCTGCTGCCCAAACCCCATTGGTTTAATTTCCTTTTTTTTTTTTATTTACTTATAGGCTGCGGCCTAGTCCTGCTGCCCAAACCCCATTGGTTTAATTTCCTGTTTTTTTTTTTTTTACCTATAGGCAGCGGCCTAGTGCTGCTGCCCAAACCCCATTGGTTTAATTTCCTGTTTTTTTTTTTTTTCCTATAGGCAGCGGCCTAGTCTTGCTGCCCAAACCCCATTGGTTTAATTTCCTGTTTTTTTTTTTTTTTTTTTTTTTTTGAACTATAGGCAGCAGCCTAGTCCTGCTGCCCAAACCCCATTGTTTTAATTTCCTGTTTTTTTTTTATTTTGATTATTATTATTATTTTTTTTTTACCTATAGGCAGCGGCCTAGTCCTGCTGCCCAAACCCCATTGTTTTAATTTCCTGTTTTTTTTATTTTTATTTTTTTGAACTATATGCAGCGGCCTAGTCCTGCTGCCCAAACCCCATTGTTTTAATTTCCTGTTTTTTTTTTTTTTTTTTTTTTTTACCTATAGGCAGCGGCCTAATACTGCTGCCCAAACCCCATTGGTTTAATTTCCTTTTTTTTTTAATTTTTTTTTATTTTTTTTTACTTATAGGCAGCGGCTAGTCCTGCTGCCCAAACACCATTGGTTTAATTTCCTGTTTTTTTTTTTTTTTTTTTTTTTTTTTTTTTTTTTTTTTTTTTTTTTTTTTTTTTTTTACCTATAGGCAGCGGCCTAGTCCTGCTGCCCAAACCACATTGTTTTAATTTCCTGTTTTTTATTTTTTATTTTTTTTATTTTTTTTATTTTTTTTTTATCTATAGGCAGCGGCCTAGTCCTGCTGCCCAAACCCCATTGTTTTAATTTCCTGTTTTTTTTATTTTTTATTTTTGAACTATATGCAGCGGCCTAGTTCTGCTGCCCAAACCCCATTGTTTTAATTTCCTGTTTTTTTTATTTTTTATTTTTGAAATATATGCAGCGGCCTAGTCCTGCTGCCCAAACCCCATTGTTTTAATTTGCTGTTTTTTTTTTTTTTTTTTTTTTATTTTACCTATAGGCAGCGGCCTAATACTGCTGCCCAAACCCCATTGGTTTAATTTCATTTTTTTTTATTTTTTTTTATTTTTTTTTTTACTTATAGGCAGCGGCTAGTCCTGCTGCCCAAACCCCATTGGTTTAATTTCCTGTTTTTTTTTTTTTTTTTTTTTTTTTTTTTTTTTTTTTTTTTACCTATAGGCAGCGGCCTAGTCCTGCTGCCCAAACCACATTGTTTTAATTTCCTGTTTTTTTTTTTTTTTTTTTTTTTTTTTTTTTTTTTACTTATAGGCTGCGGCCTAGTCCAGCTGCCCAAACCCCATTGTTTTAATTTCCCTTTTTTTTTTTTTTTTTTTTTTTTTTTTTTTTTTTTTTTTACCTATACAGGCAGCGGCCTAGTCCGGCTGCCCAAACCCCATTGGTTTAATATCCTGTTTTTTATTTTTTATTTTTTTTATTTTTTTTATTTTTTTTTTATCTATAGGCAGCGGCCTAGTCCTGCTGCCCAAACCCCATTGGTTTAATTTCCTGTGTGTTTTTTTTTTTTTTTTTTTTTTTTTTTTTTTTACTTATAGGCAGCGCCCTAGTCCTTCTGCCCATACCCCATTGGTTTAATTTCATTTTTTTTTTTTTTTTTTTTTTACTTATAGGCAGCGGCCTAGTCCTTCTGCCCAAACCCCATTGGTTTAATTTCCTTTTTTTTTTTTTTTTTTTTTTTTTTTTTTTTACTTATATGCAGCGGCCTAGTCCTTCTACCCAAACCCCATTGGTTTAATTTCCTTTTTTTTTTTTTTTTTTTTTTACTTATATGCAGCGGCCTAGTCCTGCTGCCCAAACCCCATTGTTTTAATTTCCTGTTTTTTTTTTTTTTTTTTTTTTTTTTTTTTTTTTTACCTTTAGGCAGCGCCCTAGTTCTTCTGCCCAATCCCCATTGCTTTAATTTCCTTTTTATTTATTTATTTATTTACTTATAGGCAGCGGCCTAACCCTGCTGCCCGAACCCCATTGGTTTAATTTACTTTTTTTTTTTTTTTACCTATAGGCAGCGGCCTAGTCCTGCTGCCCAAACCCCATTGGTTTAATTTCCTTTTTTTTTTTTTTTATTTACTTATAGGCTGCGGCCTAGTCCTGCTGCCCAAACCCCATTGGTTTAATTTCCTGTTTTTTTTTTTTTACCTATAGGCAGCGGCCTAGTCCTGCTGCCCAAACCCCATTGGTTTAATTTCCTGTTTTTTTTTTTTTTTTTTGAACTATAGGCAGCAGCCTAGTCCTGCTGCCCAAACCCCATTGTTTTAATTTCCTATTTTTTTTTATTTTTTTTTTTATTTTTTTTTTACCTATAGGCAGCGGCCTAGTCCTGCTGCCCAAACCCCATTGTTTTAATTTCCTGTTTTTTTTATTTTTATTTTTTGAACTATATGCAGCGGCCTAGTCCTGCTGCCCAAACCCCATTGTTTTAATTTCCTGTTTTTTTTTTTTTTAACTATAGGCAGCGGCCTAATACTGCTGCCCAAACCCCATTGGTTTAATTTCCTTTTTTTTTTATTTTTTTTTATTTTTTTTTTACTTATAGGCAGCGGCTAGTCCTGCTGCCCAAACCCCATTGGTTTAATTTCCTGTTTTTTTTTTTTTTTTTTTTTTTTTTTTTTTTTTTTTTTTTTTTTTTTTTTTTTTTTTACCTATAGGCAGCGGCCTAGTCCTGCTGCCCAAACCACATTGTTTTAATTTCCTGTTTTTTTTTTTTTTTTTTTTTTTTTTTTTTTTTTTTTTTTTTTTTTTTTTTTTACCTATAGGCAACGGCCTATTCCTGCTGCCCAAACCCCATTGGTTAAATTTCCTTCTTTTTTTTATTTTTTTTTTACCTATAGGCAGCGGCCTAGTCCTGCTGCCCAAACCACATTGTTTTAATTTACTGTTTTTTTTTTTTTTTTTTTTTTTTTTTTTTTTTTTTTTTTTTTTTTTTTTACCTATAGGCAACGGCCTAGTCCTGCTGCCCAAACCCCATTGGTTAAATTTCCTTCTTTTTTTTATTTTTTTTTTACCTATATGCAGCGGCCTAGTCCTGCTGCCCAAACCCCATTGGTTTAATTTCCTTTTTTTTTTTTTTTTTATTTACTTATAGGCTGCGGCCTAGTCCTGCTGCCCAAACCCCATTGGTTTAATTTCCTGTTTTTTTTTTTTACCTATAGGCAGCGGCCTAGTCCTGCTGCCCAAACCCGATTGGTTTAATTTCCTGTTTTTTTTTTTTTTTTTTTTTGAACTATAGGCAGCAGCCTAGTCCTGCTGCCCAAACCCCATTGTTTTAATTTCCTGTTTTATTTTTATTTTTTTTTTACCTATAGGCAGCGGCCTAGTCCTGCTGCCCAAACCCCATTGTTTTAATTTCCTGTTTTTTTTTTTTTTTTTTTTTGAACTATATGCAGCGGCCTAGTCCTGCTGCCCAAACCCCATTGTTTTAATTTCCTGTTTTTTTTTTTTTTTTTTTTTTTTTACCTATAGGCAGCGGCCTAATACTGCTGCCCAAACCCCATTGGTTTAATTTCCTTTTTTTTTTATTTTTTTTTATTTTTTTTTTACTTATAGGCAGCGGCTAGTCCTGCTGCCCAAACCCCATTGGTTTAATTTCCTGTTTTTTATTTTTATTTTTATTTTTTTTATTTTATTTTTTTTTTTTTTACCTATAGACAGCGGCCTAGTTCTGCTGCCCAAACCACATTGTTTTAATTTCCTTTTTTTTTTTTTTTTTTTTTTTTTTTTTTTTTTTTTTTTTTTTTTTTTTTTTACATATAGGCAACGGCCTAGTCCTGCTGCCCAAACCCCATTGGTTAAATTTCCTTCTTTTTTTTATTTTTTTTTTACCTATATGCAGCGGCCTAGTCCTGCTGCCCAAACCCCATTGGTTTAATTTCCTGTTTTTTTTTTTTTTTTTTTTTTTTTTTTTTTTTTTTTTACCTATAGGGAGCGGCCTAGTCCTGCTTCCCAAACCCCATTGGTTTAATTTCCAGTTTTTTTTATTTTTTATTTTTTATTTTTTTACCTATAGGCAGCGGCCTAGTCCTGCTGCCCAAACCCAATTGGTTTAATTTCCTTTTTTTTTTTTTTTTTTTTTTTTTTTTTTTTTTTTTTTTTTACCTATATATGCAGCGGCCTAGTCCTGCTGCCCAAACCCAATTGGTTTAATTTCCGAATTTTTTTTTTTTTTTACCTTTAGGCAGCGGCCTAATCCTGCTGCCCATACCCCATTTGTTAAATTTCCTTTTTTTTTTTTTTTTTTTTTTTTTTTTTTTTTTTTTTTTTTTTTTTTACCTATAGGCAGCGGCCTAATACTGCTGCCCAAACCCCATTGGTTTAATTTCCTTTTTATTTTTTATTTATTTTTTTATTTTTTTACCTATAGGCAGCGGCCTAGTCCTGCTGCCCAAACCCCATTGGTTTAATTTCCTGTTTTTTTTTTTTTTTTTTTTTTTTTTTTTTTTTTACCTATATAGGCAGCGGCCTAGTCCTGCTGCCCAAACACCATTGGTTTAATTTCCTGTTTTTTTTTTTTTTTTTTTTTTTTTTTTTTTTTTTTTTCCTATAGGTAGCGGCCTGGTCCTGCTGCCCAAACCCCATTGGTTTAATTTCCTTTTTTTTTTTTTTTTGACCTAAAGGCAGCGGCCTAGTCCTGCTGCGCAAACCCCATTGTTTTAATTTCCTTTTTTTTTTTTTTTTTTTTTTTTTT
>CM075772.1:13637551-13640051 GCA_037974665.1 Ehretia macrophylla | reverse complement strand
GATAGCGGCCTAGTCCTGCTGCCCAAACCCCATTGGTTTAATTTCCTGTTTTTTTTTTTTTTTTGAACTATAGGCAGCAGCCTAGTCCTGCTGCCCAAACCCCATTGTTTTAATTTCCTGTTTTTTTTTTTATTTTTTTTTATTTTTTTTTTACCTATAGGCAGCGGCCTAGTCCTGCTGGCCAAACCCCATTGTTTTAATTTCCTATTTTTTTTTTTTGAACTATATGCAGCGGCCTAGTCCTGCTGCCCAAACCCCATTGTTTTAATTTCCTGTTTTTTTTTTTTTTTTTTTTTTTTTTTTTTTTTTTTTTTTTTTTTTTTTTTTTTTTTTTTTTTTTTTTTTACCTTTAGGCCGCGTCTTAGTCCTTCTGCCCAAACCCCATTGGTTTAATTTCTTTTTTTTTATTATTTTTTTATTATTTTTTTATTTTTATTTTTATTTTTATTTTTTTACCTATAGGCAGCTGCCTAGTCCTGCTGCACAAACCCCATTGGTTAAATTTCCTTCTTTTTTTTTATTTTTTTTTACCTATATGCAGCGGCCTAGTCCTGCTGCCCAAACCCCATTGGTTTAATTTCCTTTTTTTTTTTTTTTTTTTTTTTTTTTTTTTTTTTTTTTTTTTACCTATAGGTAGCGGCCTAATCCTGCTGCCCAAAACCCATTGGTTTAATTTCCTTTTTTTTTTTTTTTTTTTTTTTTTTTTTACCTATAGGCAGCGGCCTAGTCCTGCTGCCCAAACCCCATTGGTTTAATTTCCATTTTTTTTTTTTTTTTACTTATAGGCAGCGACCTAGTCCTGCTGCCCAAAACCATTTGTTTAATTTCCTTTTTTTTTTTTTTTTTTTTTTTTACCTATAGGCAGCGGCCTAGTCCTGCTGCTCAAACCCCACTGGTTTTTTTTTCTTTACCTATAGGCAGCGGCCTAGTCCTGCTGTCCAAACCCCATTGTTTTAATTTCCTGTTTTTTTTTTTTTTTTTACCTATAGGCAGCGGCCTAGTCCTACTGCCCAAAGCCCTTTGTTTTAATTTCCTGTTTTTTTTTTTTTTTTTACCTATAGGCAGCGGCCTAATACTGCTGCCCAAACCCCATTGGTTTAATTTCCTTTTTATTTTTTATTATTTTTTTTTTTTTACCTATAGGCAGCGGCCTAGTCCTGCTGCCCAAACCCCATTGGTTTAATTTCCTGTTTTTTTTTTTTTTTTTTTTTTTTTTTTTTTTTTTTTTTTTTTTTACCTATAGGCAGCGGCCTAGTCCTGCAGCCCAAACCCCATTGGTTTAATTTCCTGTTTTTTTTTTTAATTATTTTTTTAATTATTTTTTCATTTTTATTTTTATTTTTATTTTTTTACCTATAGGCAGCGGCCTAGTCCTGCTGCACAAACCCCATTGTTTTAATTTCGTTTTTTTTTTTTTTTTTTTTTTTTTTTTTTTTTTTTTTTTTTTACTTATAGGAAGCGGCCTAGTCCTGCTGCCCAAACCCCATTGTTTTAATTTCCTGTTTTTTTTTTTTTTTTTTTTTTTTTTTTTTTTTTTCCTATAGGCAGCGGCCTAGTCCTGCTGCACAAACCCCATTGGTTTAATTTCCTTTTTTTTTTTTTTTTTTGACCTAAAGGCAGTGGCCTAGTCCTGCTGCGCAAATCCCATTGTTTTAATTTCCTTTTTTTTTTTTTTTTTTTTTTTTTTTTTTTTTTTTTTTTTTTTTTTTTACCTATAGGCAGCGGCCTAGTCCTGCTGCCCAAACCCCATTGGTTTAATTTCATTTTTTTATTTTTTTTTTTACCTATAGGCAGCGGCCTAGATTTTTTTTTTCTTTTTTTTTTTTTTTTTTTTTTTTTTTTTTTTTTTACCTTTAGGCAGCGGCCTAGTCCTGCTGCCCAAACCCAATTGGTTTAATTTCCTGTTTTTTTTTTTTAATTATTTTTTTTATTATTTTTTTATTTTTATTTTTATTTTTATTTTTTTACCTATAGGCAGCGGCCTAGTACTGCTGCACAAACCCCATTGTTTTTTTTTTTTTTTTTTTTTTTTTTTTTTTTTTTTTTTTTACCTATAGGCAGCGCCCTAATACTGCTGCTCAAACCCAATTGGTTTAATTTCCTTTTTTTTATTTTTTTATTATTTTTTTTTTTACTTATAGGTAGCGGCCTAGTCCGGCTGCCCAAGCCCCATTGGTTTAATTTCCTGTTTTTTTTTTTTTTTTTTTTTTTTTTTTTTTTTTTTTTTTTTTTTTTTACTGATAGGCAGCGGGCTAGTCCTGCTACCCAAACCCCATTGGTTTAATTTCCTTTTTTTATTTTTTATTTTTTTATTTTTTACTTATAGGCAGCGGCCTAGTCCTGCTGCCCAAACCCCATTGTTTTAATTTCCTGTTTTTTTTTTTTTTTTTTTTTTTTTTTTTTTTTTTTTTTTTTTTTTTTTTTTTTACCTATAGGCAGCGGCCTAGTCCTGCTGCCCAAACCCCATTGGTTTAATTTCATTTTTTTTTTTTTTTTTTTT
>CM075772.1:13630051-13632551 GCA_037974665.1 Ehretia macrophylla | reverse complement strand
TTTTTTTTTTTTTTTTTTTTTTTTTACTTATAGGCAGCGGCCTAGTCCAGCTGCCCAAACCCCATTGTATTAATTTCCTGTTTTTTTTTTTTTTTTTTACCTATATAGGCAGCGGCCTAGTCCTGCTGCCCAAACCCCATTGGTTTAATATCCTGTTTTTTATTTTTTATTTTTTTTATTTTTTTTATTTTTTTTTATCTATAGGCAGCGGCCTAGTCCTGCTGCCCAAACCCCATTGGTTTAATTTCCTATGTTTTTTTTTTTTTTTTTTTTTTTTTTTTTTTTTTTTTTTTTTTACTTATAGGCAGCGGCCTAGTCCTGCTGCCCAAACCCCATTGGTTTAATTTCCTTTTTTTTTTTTTTTTTTTTTTTTACTTATTGGCAGCGGCCTAGTCCTTCTGCCCAAACCCCATTGGTCTAATTTCCGTTTTTTTTTTTTTTTTTTTTTTTTTTTTTTTTTTTTACTTATAGGCAGCGGCCTAGTCCTTCTGCCCAAACCCCATTGGTTTAATTTCCTTTTTTTTTTTTTTTACTTATATGCAGCGGCCTAGTCCTGCTGCCCAAACCCCATTGTTTTAATTTCCTGTTTTTTTTTTTTTTTTTTTTTTTTTTTTTTTTTTTTTTTTTTTTTTTTTTTTTTTTTTACCTATATAGGCAGCGGCCTAGTCCTGCTGCCCAAACCCCATTGGTTTAATTTCCTTTTTTTTTTTTTTTATTTACTTATAGGCTGCGGCCTAGTCCTGCTGCCCAAACCCCATTGGTTTAATTTCCTGTTTTTTTTTTTTTACCTATAGGCAGCGGCCTAGTCCTGCTGCCCAAACCCCATTGCTTTAATTTCCTGTGTATTTTTTATTTTTTATTTTTTATTTTTTTATTTTTTTTATTTTTTTTTTATCTATAGGCAGCGGCCTAGTCCTGCTGCCCAAACCCCAATGGTTTAATTTCCTGTGTTTTTTTTTTTTTTTTTTTTTTTTTTTTTTTTTTTTTACTTATAGGCAGCGGCCTAGTCCTTCTGCCCAAACCCCATTGGTTTAACTTTCTTTTTTTTTTTTTTTTTTTTTTTACTTATAGACAGCGGCCTAGTCCTTCTGCCCAAACCCCATTGGTTTAATTTCCTTTTTTTTTTTTTTTTTTTTTTTTTTTTTTTTACTTATAGGCAGCGGCCTAGTCCTTCTGCCCAAACCCCATTGGTTTAATTTCCTTTTTTTTTTTTTTTTTACTTATATGCAGCGGCCTAGTCCTGCTGCCCAAACCCCATTGTTTTAATTTCCTGTTTTTTTTTTTTTTTTTTTTTTTTTTTTTTACCTATATAGGCAGCGGCCTAGTTCTGCTGCCCAAACCCCATTGGTTTAATTTCCTTTTTTTTTTTTTATTTACTTATAGGCAGCGGCCTAGTCCTGCTGCCCAAACCCCATTGGTTTAATTTCCTGTTTTTTTTTTTTTACTTATAGGCAGCGGCCTAGTCCTGCTGCCCAAACCCCATTGGTTTAATTTCCGGTTTTTTTTTTTTTACCTATAGGCAGCGGCCTAGTCCTGCTGCCCAAACCCCATTGGTTTAATTTCCTGTTTTTTTTTTTTTTTTTTTTTTTGAACTATAGGCAGCAGCCTAGTCCTGCTGCCCAAACCCCATTGTTTTAATTTCCTGTTTTTTTTTTTATTTTTTTTTTTACCTATAGGCAGCGGCCTAGTCCTGCTGCCCAAACCCCATTGTTTTAATTTCCTGTTTTTTTTATTTTTTATTTTTTGAACTATATGCAGCGGCCTAGTCCCCATTGTTTTAATTTCCTGTTTTTTTTTTTTTTTTTTTTTTTTACCTATAGGCAGCGGCCTAATACTGCTGCCCAAACCCCATTGGTTTAATTTCCATTTTTTTTATTTTTTTTTATTTTTTTTTTACTTATAGGCAGCGGCTAGTCCTGCTGCCCAAACCCCATTGGTTTAATTTCCTGTTTTTTTTTTTTTTTTTTTTTTTTTTTTTTTTTTTACCTATAGGCAGCGGCCTAGTCCTGCTGCCCAAACCACATTGTTTTAATTTCCTGTTTTTTTTTTTTGTTTTTTTTTTTTTTTTTTTATATTTTTTTTTTACCTATAGGCAGCGGCCTAGTCCTGCTACCCAAACCACATTGTTTTAATTTCCTGTTTTTTTTTTTTTTTTTTTTTTTTTTTTTTACCTATAGGCAGCGGCCTAATCCTGTTGCCCAAACCCCATTGGTTTAATTTCCTTTTTTTTTTTTTTTTTTTTTTTTTTTTTACCTATAGGCAGCGGCCTAGTCCTGCTGCCCAAACCCCATTGGTATAATTTCCTTATTTTTTTTTTCTTTTTTTTTTTTTTCTTATAGGCAGCGGCCTAATCCTGCTGCCCAAACCCCATTAATTTAGTTTCCTTTTTTTTTTTTTTTTTTTTTACCTATAGGCAGCGGCCTAATCCTGCTGCCCAAACCGCATTAGTTTAGTTTCCTTTTTTTTTTTTTTTTTTTTACCTATAGGCAGCGGCCTAGTC
>CM075772.1:13592551-13617551 GCA_037974665.1 Ehretia macrophylla | reverse complement strand
CTGTTTTTTTTTTTTTTTTTTTAACTATAGGCAGCGGCCTAGTCCTGCTGCCCAAACCCCATTTGTTTAATTTCCAGTTTTTTGATTTTTTTTTTTTTTTTTTTTTTTTTTTTTTTTTTACATATAGGCAGCGGCCTAGTCCTGCTGCCCAAACCCCATTGTTTTAATTTCCTGTTTTTTTTTTTTTTTTTTTTTTTTACATATAGGCAGCGGCCTAGTCCTGCTGCCCAAACCCCATTGTTTTAATTTCCTGTTTTTTTTTTTTTTTTTTTTTTTTTTTTTTTTTTTTTTTTTTTTTTTTTTTTACCTATAGGCAGCGGCCTAGTCCTGCTGCCCAAACCCCATTGTTTTAATTTCCTGTTTTTTCTGTTTTTTTTTTTTTTTTTTTTTTTTAACTATAGGCAGGCGCCTAATACTGTTGCCCAAACCCTATTGGTTTAATTTCCTTTTTTTTTTTTTTTTTTTTTTTTTTTTTTTTTTTTTTTTTTTTTTTTTTTTTTACTTATAGGCAGCGGCCTAGTCCTGCTGCCCAAACCCCATTGGTTTAATTTCCTGTTTTTTTT
Organism: Ehretia macrophylla; assembly: GCA_037974665.1. NCBI lineage: Eukaryota > Viridiplantae > Streptophyta > Magnoliopsida > Boraginales > Ehretiaceae > Ehretia > Ehretia macrophylla. The sequence goes on along the minus strand of CM075772.1, from coordinate 13,616,988 downwards.
TTTTTTTTTTTTTTTTTTTTTTTTTTTTTCACTTATAGGCAGCGGCTTAGTCCTGCTGCCCAAACCCCATTGGTTTAATTTCCTGTTTTTTTTTTTTTTTTTTTTTTTTTTTTTTTTTTTTTCACTTATAGGCAGCGGCTTAGTCCTGCTGCCCAAACCCCATTGGTTTAATTTCTTATTTTATTTTTTTTTTTTGTTGAACTATAGGCAGCGGCCTAGTCCTGCTGCCCAAACCCCATAGTTTTAATTTCCTGTTTTTTTTTTTTTTTTTTTTTTTAACTATAGGCAGCGACCTAGTCCTGCTGCCCAAATCCCATTGTTTTAATTTCCTTTTTTTTTTTTTTTTTTTTTTTTTTTTTTTTTTTTTTTTTTTTTTTTTTACCTATAGTCAGCAGCCTAATACTGCTGCCCAAACCCAATTGGTTTAATTTAATATTTTTTTTTTACTTATATGCAGCGGCCTAGTCCATGCAGCGGCCTAGTCCTGCTGCCCAAACCCCATTGGTTTAATTTCCTTTTTTTTTTTTTTTTTTTTTTTTCTTATAGGCAGCTGCCTAGTCTTGCTGCCCAAACCCCATTGTTTTAATTTCCTTTTTTTTTTTTTTTTTTTTTTTACCTATAGGCAGCGGCCTAATACTGCTGCCCAAACCCCATTGGTTTAATTTCCTTTTTTTTTTTTTTTTTTTTTTTTTTTTTTTTTTTTTTTTACTTGTAGGCAGCGGCCTAGTCCTGCTGCCCAAACCCCATTGGTTTAATTTCCTATTTTTTTTTTCTTTTTTTTTTTTTTTTTACTTATAGGCAGCGGCCTAGTCCTGTTGCCCAAACCCCATTGGTTTAATTTCCTTTTTTTTTTTTTTTTTTTTTTACTTATAGGCAGCGGCCTAGTCCTGCTGCCCAAACCCCATTGTTTTAATTTCCTGTTTTTTTTTTTTTTTTTTTTTTTTTTTTTTTTTTTTTTTTTTTTTTTTTTTTTTTTTTTTTTTACTTATAGGCAGCGGCCTAGTCCTGCTGCCCAAACCCCATTGGTTTAATTTCCGGTTATTTTTTTTACCTATGCGGCCTAGTCCTGTTGCCCAAACCCCATTGGTTTAATTTCCTTTTTTTTTTTTTTTTTTTTTTTTTTTTTTTTTTTTTTTTTTTTTTTTTACCTATAGACAGCGGCCTAGTCCCTGCTGCACAAACCCCATTGGTTTAATTTCCTGTTTTTTTTTTTTTTTTTTTTTTTTTTTTTTTTTTTTTTTTTTTTTTTTTTTTTTTTTTTACTTATATGCAGCGGCCTAGTCCTGCTGCCCAAACCCCATTGGTTTGATTTCCTGTTTTTTTTTTTTTTTTTTTTTTTTTTTTTTACTTATAGGCAGCGGCCTAGTCCTGCTGCCCAAACCCCATTGGTTTAATTTCCTGTTATTTTTTTTACCTATAGGCAGCGGCCTAGTCCTGTTGCCCAAACCCCATTGGTTTAATTTCCTGTTTTTTTTTTTTTTTTTTTTTTTTTTTTTTTTTTTTTTTTTTTTTTTTTTTTTTACTTATATGCAGTGTCCTAGTCCTGCTGCCCAAACCACATTATTTTAATTTCCTTTTTTTTTTTTTTTGACCTATAGGCAGTGGCCTAGTCTTGCTGTCCAAACCCCATTGGTTTAATTTCCTATTTTTTTTTTTTTATTTATTTATTTATTTATTTATAGGCAGCGGCCTAGTCCTGCTGCCCAAACCCCATTGGTTTAATTTCTTGTTTTTTTTTTTTTACCTATAGGCAACGGCCTAGTCCTGCTGCCCAAACCCCATTGGTTTAATTTCCTGTTTTTTTTTTTTTTTTTTTTTTTTTTTTTTTTTTTTTTTTTGACCTATAGGCAGCGGCCTAGTCCTGCTGCCCAAACTCAATTGGTTTAATTTCCTGTTTTTTTTTTTTAATTATTTTTTTTATTATTTTTTATTTTTTTTTTTATTTTTATTTTTTTACCTATAGGCAGCGGCCTAGTCCTGCTGCACAAACCCCATTGTTTTAATTTCGTATTTTTTTTTTTTTTTTTTTTTTTTTACTTTTAGGCAGCGGCCTAGTCCTGCTGCCCAAACCCCATTGGTTTAATTTCCTGTTTTTTTTTTTTTTTTTTTTTTTTTTTTTTTTTTTTTTTTTTTTTTTTTTTTTTTTTTTTACCTATAGGCAGCGGCCTAGTCCTGCTGCCCAAACCCCATTGTTTTAATTTCCTTTTTTTTTTTTATTTTTTTTTTATTTTTTTTACCTATAGGCAGCGGCCTAATCATGCTGCCCAAACCCCATTGGTTATATTTCCTTTTTTTTTTTTTTAATTTACCTATAGGCAGCGGCCTAGTCCTGCTGCCCAAACCCTATTGGTTTAATTTCCTGTTTTTTTTTTTTTTTTTTTTTTGAACTATAGGCAGCAGCCTAGTCCTGCTGCCCAAACCCCATTGTTTTAATTTCCTGTTTTTTTTTATTTTTATTTATTTATTTTTTTTTTACCTATAGGCAGCGGCCTAGTCCTGCTGCCCAAACCCCATTATTTTAATTTCCTGTTTTTTTTTTTGACCTATAGGCAGCGGCCTAGTCCTGCTGCCCAAACCCCATTGTTTTAATTTCGAGTTATTTTTTTTTTATTTTTTTTTTTACCTATAGGCAGCGGCCTAATACTGCTGCCCAAACCCCATTGGTTTAATTTCCTTTTTTTTTATTTTTTTTTATTTTTTTTTTACTTATACGCAGCGGCTAGTCCTGCTGCCCAAACCCCATTGGTTTAATTTCCTGTTTTTTTTTTTTATTTTTTATTTTTTTATTTTTATTTTTTACCTATAGGCAGCGGCCTAGTCCTGCTGCCCAAACCACATTGTTTTAATTTCCAGTTTTTTTTTTTTTTTTTTTTTTTTTTTTTTTACTGATAGGCAGCGGCCTAGTCCTTCTGCCCAAACCCCATTGGTTTAATTTCCTTTTTTTTTTTTTTTTTTTACTTATAGGCTGCGGCCTAGTCCTACTGCCCAAACCCCATTGGTTTAATTTCCTGTTTTTTTTTTTTACCTATAGGTAGCGGCCTAGTTCTGCTGCCCAAACCCCATTGGTTTAATTTCCTTTTTTTATTTTTATTTATTTTTTTTTTTTTTTATTTTTTTACTTATAGGCAGCGGCCTATTCCTTCTGCCCAAACCCCATTGGTTTAATTTCCTTTTTTTTTTTTTTTTTTTTTTACTTATAGGCAGCGGCTTAGTCCTTCTGCCCAAACCCCATTGGTTTAATTTCCTTTTTTTTTTTTTTTTTTTTTTTTTTTTTTTTTTTTTTTACTTATAGGCAGCGGCCTAGTCCTTCTGCCCAAACCCCATTGGTTTAATTTCCTTTTTTTTTTTTTTTTTTTTTTACTTATAGGCAGCGGCCTAGTCCTTCTACCCAAACCCCATTGGTTTAATTTCCTTTTTTTTTTTTTTTTTTATTTTTACTTATATGCAGCGGCCTAGTCTTGCTGCCCAAACCCCATTGTTTTAATTTACTGTTTTTTTTTTTTTTTTTTTTTTTTTTTTTTTACCTATATAGGCAGCGGCCTAGTCCTGCTGCACAAACCCCATTGGTTTAATATCCTGTTTTTTATTTTTTATTTTTTTTATTTTTTTATTTTTTTTTTATCTATAGGCAGCGGCCTAGTCCTGCTGCCCAAACCCCATTGGTTTAATTTCCTGTGTTTTTTTTTTTTTTATTTTTTTTTATTTTTATTTTTTTATATTTTTTTTACTTATAGGCAGTGGCCTAGTCCTTCTGCCCAAACCCCATTGGTTTAATTTCCTTTTTTTTTTTTTTTTTATTTACTTATAGGCAGCGGCCTAGTCCAGCTGCCCAAACCCCATTGGTTTAATTCCAGTTTTTTTTTTTTACCTATAGCAGCGGCCTAGTCCTGCTGCCCAAACCCCATTGGTTTAATTTCCTGTTTTTTTTTTTTTACCTATAGGCAGCGGCCTAGTCCTGCTGCCCAAACCCCATTGGTTTAATTTCCTGTTTTGTTTTTTTTTTTGAACTATAGGCAGCAGCCTAGTCCTGCTGCCCAAACCCCATTGTTTTAATTTCCTTTTTTTTTTATTATTTTATTTATTTTTTATTTTTTACCTATAGGCAGCGGCCTAGTCCTGCTGCCCAAACCCCATTATTTTAATTTCCTGTTTTTTTTTTTTTTTTTACCTATAGGCAGCGGCCTAATACTGCTGCCCAAACCCCATTGGTTTAATTTCCTTTTTTTTTATTTTTTTTATTTTTTTTTTACTTATAGGCAGCGGCTAGTCCTGCTGCCCAAACCCCATTGGTTTAATTTCCTGTTTTTTTTTTTTTTTTTTTTTTTTTTACCTATAGGCAGCGGCCTAGTCCTGCTGCCCAAACCACATTGTTTTAATTTCCTGTTTTTTTTTTTTTTTTTTTGAACTATATGCAGCGGCCTAGTCCTGCTGCCCAAACCCCATTGTTTTTAATTTCCTGTTTTTTTTTTTTTTTTTTTTTTTTTTTTTTTTTTTTTTTACTTATAGGCAGCGGCCTAGTCCTGCTGCCCAAACCCCATTGGTTTAATTTCCTGTTTTTTTTTTTTTTTTTTTTTTTTTTTCACTTATAGGCAGCGGCTTAGTCCTGCTGCCCAAACCCCATTGGTTTAATTTCTTATTTTTTTTTTTTTTTTTTGTTGAACTATAGGCAGCGGCCTAGTCCTGCTGCCCAAACCCCATAGTTTTAATTTCCTGTTTTTTTTTTTTTTTTTTATTTTTTTTTTAACTATAGGCAGCGGCCTAGTCCTGCTGCCCAAACCACATTGTTTTAATTTCCTTTTTTTTTTTTTTTTTTTTTTTTTTTTACCTATTGGCAGCGGCCTAATACTGCTACCCAAACCCCATTGGTTTAATTTCCTTTTTTTTTTTTTTTTTTTTTTTTTTACTAATAGGTAGGGGCCTAGTCCTGCTGCCTAAACCCCATTGGTTTAATTTCCTGTTTTTTTTTTTTTTTTTTTTTTTTTTTTTAACTATAGGCAGCGACCTAGTCCTGCTGCCCAAATCCCATTGTTTTAATTTCCTTTTTTTTTTTTTTTTTTTTTTTTTTTTTTTTTACCTTTAGTCAGCAGCCTAATACTGCTGCCCAAACCCAATTGGTTTAATTAAATATTTTTTTTTTTACTTATAGGCAGCGGCCTAGTCCTGCTGCCCAAACCCCATTGGTTTAATTTCCTTTTTTTTTTTTTTTTTTTTTCTTATAGGCAGCTGCCTAGTCTTGCTGCCCAAACCCCATTGTTTTAATTTCCTATTTTTTTTTTTTTTTTTTTTTACCTATAGGCAGCGGCCTAATACTGCTGCCCAAACCCCATTGGTTTAATTTCCTTCTTTTTTTTTTTTTTTTTTTTTTTTTTTTTTTTTTTTTTTTTTTACTTGTAGGCAGCGGCCTAGTCCTGCTGCCCAAACCCCATTGGTTTAATTTCCTATTTTTTTTTTTTTCTTTTTTTTTTTTTTTTTACTTATAGGCAGCGGCCTAGTCCTGTTGCCCAAACCCCATTGGTTTAATTTCCTTTTTTTTTTTTTTTTTTTTACTTATAGGCAGCGGCCTAGTCCTGCTGCCCAAACCCCATTGTTTTAATTTCCTGTTTTTTTTTTTTTTTTTTTTTTTTTTTTTTTTTTTTTTTTTTTTTTTTTTTACCTATAGACAGCGGCCTAGTCCTGCTGCACAAACCCCATTGGTTTAATTTCCTATTTTTTTTTTTTTTTTTTTTTTTTTTTTTTTTTTTTACTTATATGCAGCGGCCTAGTCCTGCTGCCCAAACCCCATTGGTTTGATTTCCTGTTTTTTTTTTTTTTTTTTTTTTTTTTTTTTTTACTTATAGGCAGCGGCCTAGTCCTGCTGCCCAAACCCCATTGGTTTAATTTCCTGTTATTTTTTTTACCTATAGGCAGCGGCCTAGTCCTGTTGCCCAAACCCCATTGGTTTAATTTCCTGTTTTTTTTTTTTTTTTTTTTTTTTTTTTTTTTTTTTTTTTTTTTTTTTTTTTTTACTTATATGCAGTGTCCTAGTCCTGCTGCCCAAACCCCATTATTTTAATTTCCTTTTTTTTTTTTTTTGACCTATAGGCAGTGGCCTAGTCCTGCTGCCCAAACCGCATGGGTTTAATTTCCTGTTTTTTTTTTATTTATTTATTTATTTATTTATAGGCAGCGGCCTAGTCCTGCTGCCCAAACCCCATTGGTTTAATTTCTTGTTTTTTTTTTACCTATAGGCAGCGGCCTAGTCCTGCTGCCCAAACCCCATTGGTTTAATTTCCTGTTTTTTTTTTTTTTTTTTTTTTTTTTTTTTTTTTTTTTTTTGACCTATAGGCAGCGGCCTAGTCCTGCTGCCCAAACTCAATTGGTTTAATTTCCTGTTTTTTTTTTTAATTATTTTTTTTATTATTTTTTATTTTTATTTTTATTTTTATTTTTTTACCTATAGGCAGCGGCCTAGTCCTGCTGCACAAACCCCATTGTTTTAATTTCGTATTTTTTTTTTTTTTTTTTTTTTTTTACTTTTAGGCAGCGGCCTAGTCCTGCTGCCCAAACCCCATTGGTTTAATTTCCTGTTTTTTTTTTTTTTTTTTTTTTTTTTTTTTTTTTTTTTTTTTTTTTTTTTTTTACCTATAGGCAGCGGCCTAGTCCTGCTGCCCAAACCCCATTGTTTTAATTTCCTTTTTTTTTTTATTTTTTTTTTATTTTTTTTACCTATAGGCAGCGGCCTAATCATGCTGCCCAAACCCCATTGGTTATATTTCCTTTTTTTTTTTTTTTAATTTACCTATAGGCAGCGGCCTAGTCCTGCTGCCCAAACCCTATTGGTTTAATTTCCTGTTTTTTTTTTTTTTGAACTATAGGCAGCAGCCTAGTCCTGCTGCCCAAACCCCATTGTTTTAATTTCCTGTTTTTTTTTATTTTTATTTATTTATTTTTTTTTTACCTATAGGCAGCGGCCTAGTCCTGCTGCCCAAACCCCATTGTTTTAATTTCCTGTATTTTTTTTTTTTTTTGAACTATATGCAGCGGCCTAGTCCTGCTGCCCAAACCCCATTGTTTTAATTTCCTGTTTTTTTTTTTTTTTTTTTTTTTTTTTTTTTTTACCTATAGGCAGCGGCCTAATACTGCTGCCCAAACCCCATTGGTTTAATTTCCTTTTTTTTTATTTTTTTTTATTTTTTTTTTACTTATACGCAGCGGCTAGTCCTGCTGCCCAAACCCCATTGGTTTAATTTCCTGTTTTTTTTTTATTTTTTATTTTTTTTATTTTTTTTTTTTACCTATAGGCAGCGGCCTAGTCCTGCTGCCCAAACCACATTGTTTTAATTTCCTGTTTTTTTTTTTTTTTTTTTTTTTTTTTTTTTTACTGATAGGCAGCGGCCTAGTCCTTCTGCCCAAACCCCATTGGTTTAATTTCCTTTTTTTTTTTTTTTTTTTTTTACTTATAGGCTGCGGCCTAGTCCTGCTTCCCAAACCCCATTGGTTTAATTTCCTGTTTTTTTTTTTTTACCTATAGGCAGCGGCCTAGTTCTGCTGCCCAAGCCCCATTGGTTTAATTTCCTTTTTTTTTTTTTTTTTTTTTTTTTTTTTTTTTTTTTTTTTTTTTTTTACTTATAGGCAGCGCCCTAATTCTTCTGCCCAAACCCCATTGGTTTAATTTCCTTTTTTTTTTTTTTTTTTTTACTTAAAGGCAGCGGCCTAGTCCTGCTGCCCAAATCCCATTGGTTTAATTTCCTTTTTTTTTTTTTTTTTTTTTTTTTTTTTTTTTTTACTTATAGGCAGCGGCCTAGTCCTTCTGCCAAAACCCCATTGGTTTAATTTCCTTTTTTTTTTTTTTTTTTTTTTACTTATAGGCAGCGGCCTAGTCCTTCTGCCCAAACCCCATTGGTTTAATTTCCTTTTTTTTTTTATTTTTATTTTTACTTATATGCAGCGGCCTAGTCTTGCTGCCCAAACCCCATTGTTTTAATTTACTGTTTTTTTTTTTTTTTTTTTTTTTTTTTTTTTTTTACCTATATAGGCAGCGGCCTAGTCCTGCTGCACAAACCCCATTGGTTTAATATCCTGTTTTTTATTTTTTATTTTTTTTATTTTTTTTATTTTTTTTTTTATCTATAGGCAGCAGCCTAGTCCTGCTGCCCAAACCCCTTTGGTTTAATTTACTGTTTTTTTTTTATTTTTTATTTATTTATTTATTTATTTTTTATTTTTTTTTATTTTTTTTACTTATAGGCAGTGGCCTAGTCCTTCTGCCCAAACCCCATTGGTTTAATTTCCTTTTTTTTTTTTTTTTTTATTTACTTATAGGCAGCGGCCTAGTCCTGCTGCCCAAACCCCATTGGTTTAATTTCCAGTTTTTTTTTTTTACCTATAGGCAGCGGCCTAGTCCTGCTGCCCAAACCCCATTGGTTTAATTTCCTGTTTTTTTTTTTTTACCTATAGGCAGCGGCCTAGTCCTGCTGCCCAAACCCCATTGGTTTAATTTCCTGTTTTGTTTTTTTTTTTTTTTTTTTGAACTATAGGCAGCAGCCTAGTCCTGCTGCCCAAACCCCATTGTTTTAATTTCCTGTTTTTTTATTTTATTTTATTTATTTTTTTATTTTTTACCTATAGGCAGCGGCCTAGTCCTGCTGCCCAAACCCCATTATTTTAATTTCCTGTTTTTTTTTTTTTTTTTTACCTATAGGCAGCGGCCTAATACTGCTGCCCAAACCCCATTGGTTTAATTTCCTTTTTTTTTATTTTTTTTATTTTTTTTTTACTTATAGGCAGCGGCTAGTCCTGCTGCCCAAACCCCATTGGTTTAATTTCCTGTTTTTTTTTTTTTTTTTTTTTTTTTTTACCTATAGGCAGCGGCCTAGTCCTGCTGCCCAAACCACATTGTTTTAATTTCCTGTTTTTTTTTTTTTTTTTTGAACTATATGCAGCGGCCTAGTCCTGCTGCCCAAACCCCATTGTTTTAATTTCCAGTTTTTTTTTTTTTTTTTTTTTTTTTTTTACTTATAGGCAGCGGCCTATTCCTGCTGCCCAAACCCCATTGGTTTAATTTCCTGTTTTTTTTTTTTTTTTTTTTTTTTTTTTTTTTTCACTTATAGGCAGCGGCTTAGTCCTGCTGCCCAAACCCCATTGGTTTAATTTCTTATTTTTTTTTTTTTGTTGAACTATAGGCAGCGGCCTAGTCCTGCTGCCCAAACCCCATAGTTTTAATTTCCTGTTTTTTTTTTTTTTTTTTTTTTTTTTTTTTTTTTTTTTTTTTTTAACTATAGGCAGCGGCCTAGTCCTGCTGCCCAAACCACATTGTTTTAATTTCTAGTTTTTTTTTTTTTTTTTTTTTTTTTTTACCTATTGGCAGCGGCCTAATACTGCTACCCAAACCCCATTGGTTTAATTTCCTTTTTTTTTTTTTTTTTTTTTTTTTTTTTTACTAATAGGTAGCGGCCTAGTCCTGCTGCCTAAACCCCATTGGTTTAATTTCCTGTTTTTTTTTTTTTTTTTTTTTTTTTTTTTTAACTATAGGCAGCGACCTAGTCCTGCTGCCCAAATCCCATTGTTTTAATTTCCTTTTTTTTTTTTTTTTTTTTTTTTTTTTTTTTTTTTTTACCTATAGTCAGCAGCCTAATACTGCTGCCCAAACCCAATTGGTTTAATTTAATATTTTTTTTTTTACTTATAGGCAGCGGCCTAGTCCTGCTGCCCAAACCCCATTGGTTTAATTTCCTTTTTTTTTTTTTTTTTTTTTTCTTATAGGCAGCTGCCTAGTCTTGCTGCCCAAACCCCATTGTTTTAATTTCCTATTTTTTTTTTTTTTTTTACCTATAGGCAGCGGCCTAATACTGCTGCCCAAACCCCATTGGTTTAATTTCCTTTTTTTTTTTTTTTTTTTTTTTTTTTTTTTTTTTTTTTTTACTTGTAGGCAGCGGCCTAGTCCTGCTGCCCAAACCCCATTGGTTTAATTTCCTATTTTTTTTTTTTCTTTTTTTTTTTTTTTTACTTATAGGCAGCGGCCTAGTCCTGTTGCCCAACCCCCATTGGTTTACTTTCCTTTTTTTTTTTTTTTTTTTACTTATAGGCAGCGGCCTAGTCCTGCTGCCCAAACCCCATTGTTTTAATTACTGTTTTTTTTTTTTTTTTTTTTTTTTTTTTTTTTTTTTTTTTTTTTTTTTTTTTTTTTTTTTTTTTTTTTTTTTTTTACCTATAGACAGCGGCCTAGTCCTGCTGCACAAACCCCATTGGTTTAATTTCCTGTTTTTTTTTTTTTTTTTTTTTTTTTTTTTTTTTTTTTTTTTACTTATATGCAGCGGCCTAGTCCTGCTGCCCAAACCCCATTGGTTTGATTTCCTGTTTTTTTTTTTTTTTTTTTTTTTTTTTTTACTTATAGGCAGCGGCCTAGTCCTGCTGCCCAAACCCCATTGGTTTAATTTCCTGTTATTTTTTTTACCTATAGGCAGCGGCCTAGTCCTGTTGCCCAAACCCCATTGGTTTAATTTCCTGTTTTTTTTTTTTTTTTTTTTTTTTTTTTTTTTTTTTTTTTTTTTTTTTTTTTTTTTTTTTACTTATATGCAGTGTCCTAGTCCTGCTGCCCAAACCCCATTATTTTAATTTCCTTTTTTTTTTTTTTTGACCTATAGGCAGTGGCCTAGCCCTGCTGCCCAAACCGCATGGGTTTAATTTCCTGTTTTTTTTTTTTTTTTATTTATTTATTTATTTATAGGCAGCGGCCTAGTCCTGCTGCCCAAACCCCATTGGTTTAATTTCTTGTTTTTTTTTTTTACCTATAGGCAGCGGCCTAGTCCTGTTGCCCAATCCCCATTGGTTTAATTTCCTGTTTTTTTTTTTTTTTTTTTTTTTTTTTTTTTTTTTTTTTTTTGACCTATAGGCAGCGGCCTAGTCCTGCTGCCCAAACTCAATTGGTTTAATTTCCTGTTTTTTTTTTTAATTATTTTTTTTATTATTTTTTATTTTTATTTTTATTTTTATTTTTTTACCTATAGGCAGCGGCCTAGTCCTGCTGCACAAACCCCATTGTTTTAATTTCGTATTTTTTTTTTTTTTTTTTTTTTTACTTTTAGGCAGCGGCCTAGTCCTGCTGCCCAAACCCCATTGGTTTAATTTACTGTTTTTTTTTTTTTTTTTTTTTTTTTTTTTTTTTTTTTTTTTTTTTTTTTTTTTCCTTATAGGCAGCGCCCTAGTCCTGCTGCCCAAACCCCATTGGTTTAATTTCCTTTTTTTTTTTTTTTTTTTTATTTTTTTTACCTATAGGCAGCGGCCTAATCCTGCTGCCCAAACCCCATTGGTTATATTTCCTTTTTTTTTTTTTTTAATTTACCTATAGGCAGCGGCCTAGTCCTGCTGCCCAAACCCTATTGGTTTAATTTCCTGTTTTTTTTTTTTTTTTTTTTTTGAACTATAGGCAGCAGCCTAGTCCTGCTGCCCAAACCCCATTGTTTTAATTTCCTGTTTTTTTTTATTTTTATTTATTTATTTTTTTTTACCTATAGGCAGCGGCCTAGTCCTGCTGCCCAAACCCCATTGTTTTAATTTCCTGTATTTTTTTTTTTTTGAACTATATGCAGCGGCCTAGTCCTGCTGCCCAAACCCCATTGTTTTAATTTCCTGTTTTTTTTTTTTTTTTTTTTTTTTTTTTTTTTTACCTATAGGCAGCGGCCTAATACTGCTGCCCAAACCCCATTGGTTTAATTTCCTTTTTTTTTTATTTTTTTTTATTATTTTTTTACTTATACGCAGCGGCTAGTCCTGCTGCCCAAACCCCATTGGTTTAATTTCCTGTTTTTTTTTTTTTTTTTTATTTTTTTTATTTTTTATTTTTACCTATAGGCAGCGGCCTAGTCCTGCTGCCCAAACCACATTGTTTTAATTTCCTGTTTTTTTTTTTTTTTTTTTTTTTTTTTTTTTTTACTGATAGGCAGCGGCCTAGTCCTTCTGCCCAAACCCCATTGGTTTAATTTCCTTTTTTTTTTTTTTTTTTTTTACTTATAGGCTGCGGCCTAGTCCTGCTGCCCAAACCCCATTGGTTTAATTTCCTGTTTTTTTTTTTTTACCTATAGGCAGCGGCCTAGTTCTGCTGCCCAAACCCCATTGGTTTAATTTCCTTTTTTTTTTTTTTTTTTTTTTTTTTTTTTTTTTTTTTTTTTTTTTTTTATACTTATAGGCAGCGGCCTAGTCCTTCTGCCCAAACCCCATTGGTTTAATTTCCTTTTTTTTTTTTTTTTTTTTTTACTTATAGGCAGCGGCCTAGTCCTTCTGCCCAAACCCCATTGGTTTAATTTCCTTTTTTTATTTTTTTTTTTATTTTTACTTATATGCAGCGGCCTAGTCTTGCTGCCCAAACCCCATTGTTTTAATTTACTGTTTTTTTTTTTTTTTTTTTTTTTTTTTTTTTTACCTATATAGGCAGCGGCCTAGTCCTGCTGCACAAACCCAATTGGTTTAATATCCTGTTTTTTATTTTTTATTTTTTTTATTTTTTTTATTTTTTTTTATCTATAGGCAGCGGCCTAGTCCTGCTGCCCAAACCCCATTGGTTTAATTTCCTGTGTTTTTTTTATTTTTTTTTTTATTTTTTTTTTTATTTTTTTTTTTTTTATTTTTTTTACTTATAGGCAGTGGCCTAGTCCTTCTGCCCAAACCCCATTGGTTTAATTTCCTTTTTTTTTTTTTTTTTTATTTACTTATAGGCTGCGGCCTAGTCCAGCTGCCCAAACCCCATTGGTTTAATTTCCAGTTTTTTTTTTTTACCTATAGGCAGCGGCCTAGTCCTGCTGCCCAAACCCCATTGGTTTAATTTCCTGTTTTTTTTTTTTTACCTATAGGCAGCGGCCTAGTCCTGCTGCCCAAACCCCATTGGTTTAATTTCCTGTTTTGTTTGTTTTTTTTTTTTTTTGAACTATAGGCAGCAGCCTAGTCCTGCTGCCCAAACCCCATTGTTTTAATTTCCTGTTTTTTTTTTTTTATTTTATTTATTTTTTTATTTTTTACCTATAGGCAGCGGCCTAGTCCTGCTGCCCAAACCCCATTATTTTAATTTCCTGTTTTTTTTTTTTTTTTTTTTCACCTATAGGCAGCGGCCTAATACTGCTGCCCAAACCCCATTGGTTTAATTTCCTTTTTTTTTATTTTTTTTATTTTTTTTTTACTTATAGGCAGCGGCTAGTCCTGCTGCCCAAACCCCATTGGTTTAATTTCCTGTTTTTTTTTTTTTTTTTTTTTTTTTTTTTTTTTTTTTTTTTTTTTTTTTTTTACCTATAGACAGCGGCCTAGTCCTGCTGCCCAAACCACATTGTTTTAATTTCCTGTTTTTTTTTTTTTTTTTTGAACTATATGCAGCGGCCTAGTCCTGCTGCCCAAACCCCATTGTTTTAATTTCCTGTTTTTTTTTTTTTTTTTTTTTTTTTTTTTTTTTTTTTTTTTTTTTTACTTATTGGTAGCGGCCTAGTCCTGCTGCCCAAACCCCATTGGTTAAATTTCCTTCTTTTTTTTTTTTTACCTATAGGCAGCGGCCTAGTCCTGCTGCCCAAACCCCATTGGTTTAATTTCCTTTTTTTTTTTTTTTTTTTTTTTTTTTTTTTTTTTTTTTTTTTTTTTTACCTATAGGCAGCGGCCTAGTCCTGCTGCCCAAACCCCATTGGTTAAATTTCCTTCTTTTTTTTTTTTTTTTTTTTACCTATAGGCAGCGGCCTATTCCTGCTGCCCAAACCCCATTAGTTTATTTATCTGTTTTTTTTTTTTTTTACCTATAGGCAGCGGCCTAGTCCTGCTGCCCAAACCCCATTGGTTTAATTTCCTTTTTTTTTTTTTTTTTGACCTTTAGGCAGCGGCCTAGTCCTACTGCCCAAACCACATTGTTTTAATTTCCTGTTTTTTTTTTTTTTTTTTTTTTTTTTTTACTTATAGGTAGCGGCCTATTCCTGCTGCCCAAATCCCATTTTTTTAATTTCCTGTTTTTTTTTTTTTTTTTTTTTTTTTTTTTTTTTTTTTTTTTTTTTTTTTTTTTTTTTTTTTTTTTTTTTTTTACTTATAGGTAGCGGCCTAGTCCTGCTGCCCAAATCCCATTGTTTTAATTTCCTGTTTTTTTTTTTTTTTTTTTTTTTTTTTTTTTTTTTTTTTTTTTTTTATTTTTAGGTAGCGGCCTTGTCCTTCTGCCCAAATTCCATTGTTTTAATTTCCTTTTTTTTTTTTTTTTTTTTTTTTTTTTTTTTTTTTTTACCTATAGGCAGCGGCCTAGTCCTGCTGCCCAAACCCCATTGGTTAAATTTCCTTCTTTTTTTTTTTTTTACCTATAGGCAGCGGCCTAGTTCTGCTGCCCAAACCCCATTGGTTTAATTTCCTTTTTTTTTTTTTTTTTTTTTTTTTTTCCTATAGGCAGCGGCCTTGTCCTGCCTCCCAAACCCCATTGGTTTAATTTTCTTTTTTTTTTTTTTTTTTTTGTACCTATAGGCAGCGGCCTAGTCCTGCTGCCCAAACCCCATTGCTTTAATTTCTTGTTTTTTTTTTTTTTTTTTTTTTTTTTTTTTTTTTTTTTTTTTAGTTATAGGCAGCGGCCTAGTCCTGCTGCCCAAACCCCATTGGTTTAATTTCCAGTTTTTTTTTTTTATTTTTTATTTTTTATTTTTTAACCTATAGGCAGCGGCCTAATACTGCTGCCCAAACCCCATTGGTTTAATTTCCTTTTTTTTTTTTTTTTTTTTTTTTTTTAACTTATAGGCAGCGGCCTAGTCCTGCTGCCCAAACCCCATTGGTTTAATTTCCTTTTTTTTTTTTTACTTATAGGAAGCGGCCTAGTCCTGCTGCCCAAACCCCATTGCTTTAATTTCTTGTTTTTTTTTTTTTTTTTTTTTTTTTTTTTTTTTTTTTTTATAGTTATAGGCAGCGGCCTAGTCCTGCTGCCCAAACCGCATTGGTTTAATTTCCAGTTTTTTTTTATTTTTTATTTTTTATTTTTTAACCTATAGGCAGCGGCCTAATACTGCTGCCCAAACCCCATTGGTTTAATTTCCTTTTTTTTTTTTTTTTTTTTTTTTTTTTTTTTTTTTACTTATAGGCAGCGACCTAGTCCTGCTGCCCAAACCCCATTGGTTTAATTTCCTGTTTTTTTTTATTTTTTTTATTTTTTATTTTTTAACCTATAGGCAGCGGCCTAATACTGCTGCCCAAACCCCATTGGTTTATTTTCCTTTTTTTTTTTTTTTTTTTTTTTTTTTTTTTTTTTTTTTTTTTACCTATAGGCAGCGGCCTAGTCCTGCTGCCCAAACCCCATTGGTTTATTTTTTTTTATTTTTTTTTTTGTACCTATAGGCAGCGGCCTAGTCCTGCTGCCCAAACCCCATTGCTTTAATTTCCTTTTTTTTTTTTTTTTTTTTTTTTTTTTTTTTTTACTTATAGGCAGCGACCTAGTCCTGCTGCCCAAACCCCATTGGTTTAATTTCCTGTTTTTTTTTTTTTTTTTTTTTTTTTTTTTTTTTTTTTTTTTTTTTTTTTTTTTTTACCTATAGACAGCGGCCTAGTCCTGCTGCCCAAACCTCATTGGTTTAAATTCCTGTTTTTTTTTTTTTTTCTTTTTTTTTTTTTTTTTTTTTTTTTTTTTTTTTTTTTTTTTTACCTATAGACAGCGGCCTAGTCCTGCTGCCCAAACCCCATTGGTTTAATTTCCTTTTTTTTTTTTTTTTTTTTTTTTTTTTTTTTTTACCTATAGTCAGCGGCCTAGTCCTGCTGCCCAAACCCCATTGGTTTAATTTTTTTTTTTTTTTTTTTGTACCTATAGGCAGCGGCCTAATACTGCTGCCCAAACCCCATTGGTTTAATTTCCTTTTTTTTTTTTTTTTTTTTTTTTTTTTTTTTTTTTACTTATAGGCAGCGACCTAGTCCTGCTGCCCAAACCCCATTGGTTTAATTTCCTTTTTTTTTTTTTTTTTTTTTTTTTTTACCTATAGACAGCGGCCTAGGCCTGCTGCCCAAACCCCATTGGTTTAATTTCCTTTTTTTTTTTTTTTTTTTTTTTTTTTTTTTTTTTTTTATAGGCAGCGGCCTAGTCCAGCTACCCAAACCCCATTGTTTTAATTTCCTGTTTTTTTTTTTTTTTTTTTTTTTTTTTTTTTTTTTTTTTTTTTTTTTACCTATAGACAGCGGCCTAGTCCTGCTGCCCAAACCTCATTGGTTTAAATTCCTGTTTTTTTTTTTTTTTTTTCTTTTTTTTTTTTTTTTTTTTTTTTTTTTTTTTTTTACCTATAGACAGCGGCCTAGGCCTGCTGCCCAAACCCCATTGGTTTAATTTCCTTTTTTTTTTTTTTTTTTTTTTTTTTTTTTTTTTAGTTATAGGCAGCGGTCTAGTCCAGCTACCCAAACCCCATTGTTTTAATTTCCTGTTTTTTTTTTTTTTTTTTTTTTTTTTTTTTTTTTTTTTTTTTTTTTTTTACCTATAGACAGCGGCCTAGTCCTGCTGCCCAAACCTCATTGGTTTAAATTCCTGTTTTTTTTTTTTTTTTTTGCTTTTTTTTTTTTTTTTTTTTTTTTTTACCTATAGGCTGCGGCCTAGTCCTGCTGCCCGATCCCCATTGGTTTAATTTCCTTTTTTTTTTTTTTTCTTTTTACCTGTAGGCAGCAGCCTAGTACTGCTGCCCAGTCCCCATTGGTTTAATTTCCTTTTTTTTTTTTTTTTTTATTTACTTATAGGCTGCGGCCTAGTCCTGCTGCCCAAACCCCATTGTTTTAATTTCATGTTTTTTTTTTTTTTTTTTTTTTTTTTTTTTTTTTTTTTTTTTTTTTTTTTTACCTATATAGGCAGCGGCCTAGTCCTGCTGCCCAAACCCCATTGGTTTAATTTCCTGTTTTTTTTTTTTCTATTATTTTTTTTTTTTTTTTGCTTATAGGCAGCGGCCTAGTCCTGCTGCCCAAACCCCATTGGTTTAATTTCCTTTTTTTTTTTTAACTATAGGCAGCGGCCTAGTCCTGCTGCCCAAACCCCTTTGGTTCAATTTCCTGTTTTTTTTTTTTTTTTTTTTTTTTACCTATAGGCAGCGGCCTAGTCCTGCTGCCCAAACCCATTGGTTTAATATCCTGTTTTTTTTTTTTTTTACCTATATAGGCAGCGGCCTAGTCCTGCTGCCCAAACCCCATTGGTTTAATTTCCTGTTTTTTTTTTTTTTTTTTTTTTTGACCTTTAGGCAGCGGCCTAGTCCTGCTGCCCAAACCACATTGTTTTAATTTCCTGTTTTTTTTTTTTTTTTTTACCTATATAGGCAGCGGCCTAGTCTACTGCCCAAACCCCATTGGTTTAATTTCCTGTTTTTTTTTTTTTTTGCCTATAGGCAGCGGCCTAGTCCTGCTGCCAAACCCCATTGGTTTAATTTCCTTTTTTTTTTTTTAACTATAGGCAGCTGCCTAGTCCTGCTGCCCAAACCCCATTGGTTCAATTTCCTGTTTTTTTTTTTTTTTTTTTTTTTTTTTTTTTTACTTATTGGTAGCGGCCTAGTCCTGCTGCCCAAACCCCATTGGTTAAATTTCCTTCTTTTTTTTTTTTTTTTTTTTTTTTTACCTATAGGCAGCAGCCTAGTCCTGCTGCCCAAACCCCATTGGTTTAATTTCCTTTTTTTTTTTTTTATTTTTTTTTTATTTTTACCTATAGGCAGCGGCCTAGTCCTGCTGCCCAAACCCCATTGGTTAAATTTCCTTCTTTTTTTTTTTTTTTTTTTTACCTATAGGCAGCGGCCTAGTCCTGCTGCCCAAACCCCATTGGTTTAATTTCCTTTTTTTTTTTTTTTTTTTTGTACCTATAGGCAGCGGCCTAGTCCTGCTGCCCAAACCCCATTGCTTTAATTTCTTTTTTTTTTTTTTTTTTTTTTTTTTTTTTTTTTTTTTTTTTTAGTTATAGGCAGCGCCCTAGTCCTGCTGCCCAAACCCCATTGGTTTAATTTCCAGTTTTTTTTTTATTTTTTTTTTTTTTTTTAACCTATAGGCAGCGGCCTAATACTGCTGCCCAAACCCCATTTGTTTAATTTCCTTTTTTATTTATTTTTTTTTTTTTATTTTTTTTATTTACCTATAGACAGCGGCCTAGTCCTGCTGCCCAAACCCCATTGGTTTAATTTCCTGTTTTTTTTTTTTTTTTTTTTTTTTTTTTTTACTTATTGGTAGCGGCCTAGTCCTGCTGCCCAAACCCCATTGGTTAAATTTCCTTCTTTTTTTTTTTTTTTTTTTACCTATAGGCAGCGGCCTACTCCTGCTGCCCAAACCCCATTGGTTTAATTTCCTTTTTTTTTTTTTTTTTTTTTTTTTTTTTTTTTACCTATAGGCAGCGCCCTAGTCCTGCTGCCCAAATCCCATTGTTTTAATTTCCTGTTTTTTTTTTTTTTTTTTTTTTTTTTTTTTTTTTTTTTTACTTATAGGTAGCGGCCTAGTCCGGCTGCCCAAATCCCATTGTTTTAATTTCCTTTTTTTTTTTTTTTTTTTTTTTTTTTACCTATAGGCAGGGGCCTAGTCCTGCTGCCCAAACCCCATTGGTTAAATTTCCTTCTTTTTTTTTTTTTTTTTTTTACCTATAGGCAGCGGCCTAGTCCTGCTGCCTAAACCCCATTGGTTTAATTTCCTTTTTTTTTTTTTTTTTTTTTTTTTTTTACCTATAGGCAGCGGCCTAGTCCTGCTGCCCAAACCCCATTGGTTTAATTTCCAGTTTTTTTTTTTTATTTTTTATTTTTTATTTTTTAACCTATAGGCAGCGGCCTAATACTTTTGCCCAAACCCCATTGGTTTAATTTCCATTTTTTTTTTTTTTTTTTTTACCTATATAGGCAGCGGCCTAGTCCTGCTGCCCAAACCCCATTGGTTTAATTTCCTTTTTTTTTTTTTTTTTTTTTTTTTTACTTATAGGGAGCGGCCTAGTCCTGCTGCCCAAAACCCATTGGTTTAATTTCCTGTTTTTTTTTATTTTTATTTTTATTTTTTTTTTACTTATAGGCAGCGACCTAGTCCTGCTGCCCAAACCCCATTGGTTTAATTTCATGTTTTTTTTTTTTTTTTTTTTTTTTTTTTTACCTATAGACAGCGGCCTAGTCCTGCTGCCCAAACCTCATTTGTTTAATTTTCTCTTTTTTTTTTTTTTTTTTTTTCTTTTTTTTTTTTTTTTTTTTTTTTTTTTTTTTACCTATAGACAGCGGCCTAGTCCTGCTGCCCAAACCTCATTGGTTTAATTTCCTTTTCTTTTTTTTTTTTTTTTTTTTCTTTTTTTTTTTTTACCTATAGGCAGCGGCCTAGTCCTGTTGCCCAAACCCCATTGGTTTAATTTCCTTTTTTTTTTATTTTTATTTTTTTTTTTACTTATAGGCAGCGGCCTAGTCCAGCTACCCAAACCCCATTGTTTTAATTTCCTTTTTTTTTTTTTTTTTTTTTTTTTTTTTTTTTTTACCTATATAGGCAGCGGCCTAGTCCTGCTGCCCAAACCCCATTGGTTTAATTTCCTGTTTTTTTTTTTCTATTATTATTATTTTTTTTTTTGCCTATAGGCAGCGGCCTAGTCCTGCTGCCCAAACCCCATTTGTT
This sequence comes from Ehretia macrophylla, assembly GCA_037974665.1. Taxonomy (NCBI): domain Eukaryota; kingdom Viridiplantae; phylum Streptophyta; class Magnoliopsida; order Boraginales; family Ehretiaceae; genus Ehretia; species Ehretia macrophylla. The sequence continues at coordinate 13,597,446 of CM075772.1, read as the reverse complement.
TAATTTCCTTTTTTTTTCCCTATAGGCAACGGCCTAGTCCTGCTGCACATACCCCAATGTTTTAATTTCCTGTTTTTTTTTTTATTTTTTTTTTATTTTTTATTTTTTTATTTTTTTTTTACTTTTAGGCAGCGGCCTAGTCCTGTGGCCCAAACCCCATTGGTTTAATTTCATGTTTTTTTTTTATTTTTATTTTTATTTTTTATTTTATTTTTTTTAACTATAGGCAGCGGCCTAGTCTTGCTGCCCAAACACCATGGGTTTAGTCCTGCTGCCCAAACCCCATTGGTTTAATTTCCTGTTTTTTTTTTTAACTATAGGAAGCGGCCTAGTCCTGCTGCCCAAACCCCATTGGTTTAATTTCCTTTTTTTTTTTTTTTTTTTTTTTTTTTTTTTTTTTTTTTTTTTTTTTTTTTTTTACCTATAGTCAGCGGCCTAGTTTTGCTGCCCAAACCCCATTTGTTTAATTTCCTTTTTTTTTTATTATTTTTTTTTACTTATAGGCAGCGGCCTAGTCCTGCTGCCCAAACCCCATTGGTTTAATTTCCTATTTTTTTTTTTTTTTTTTTTTTACCTATATAGGCAGCGGCCTAGTCCTGCTGCCCAAACCCCATTGGTTTAATTTCCTTTTTTTTTTTTGTTTTTTTTTTTTTTTTTTTTTTTTTTTTTTACTTATAGGCAGCGGCCTAGTCCAGCTGCCCAAACCCCATTGTTCTAATTTCCTTTTTTTTTTTTTTTTTTTTTTTTTTTTTTTTTTTTTTTTTTTTTTTTTTTTTACCTATATAGACAACGCCCTAGTCCTGCTGCCCAAACCCTATTAGTTTAATTTTTTTTTTTTTTTTACCTATAGGCAGCGGCCTAGTCCTGCTGCCCAAACCCCATTGGTTTAATTTCCTTTTTTTTTTTTTTACCTATCGGCAACGGCCTAGTCCTGTTGCACAAACCCCAATGTTTTAATTTCCTATTTTTTTTTTTTTTTTTTTTTTTTTTTTTTTTACTTATAGGCAGCGGCCTAGTCCTGCGGCCCAAACCCCATTGGTTTAATTTCCTGTTTTTTTTTTTTTTTTTACCTATAGGCAGCGGCCTAGTCCTGCTGCCCAAACCCCATGGGTTTAATTTCCAGTTTTTTTTTTTTTTTTTTTTTTTTTTTTTTTTTTTTTTTTTTTTTTTTTTTTACTTATAGGCAGCAGCCTAGTCCTGCTGCCCAAACCCCATTGGTTTAATTTCTTGTTTTTTTTTTTTAACTATAGGCAGCGGCCTAGTCCTGCTGCCCAAACCCCATTGGTTTATTTTTTTTATTTTTTTATTTTTTTACCTATAGGCAGCGGCCTAATCCTGCTGCCCAAACCCCAATGGTTTAATTTCCTGTTTTTTTTTTTTATCTATAGGCAGTGGCCTAGTCGTACTGCTCAAACCCATTGGTTTAATATCCTGTTTTTTTTTTTTGTTTTTTTTTTATTTTATTTTATTTTTTTACTTATGCCCAAACCCCATTGGTTAAATTTCCTTTTTTTTTTTTTTACCTATAGGCAGCGGCCTGGTCCTGCTGCACAAACCCCAATGTTTTAATTTCCTGTTTTTTTTTTTTTTTTTTTTTTTTTTTTTTACTTATAGGCAGAGGCCTAGTCCTGCTGCCCAAACCCCATTGGTTTAATTTCCTGTTTTTTTTATTTTATTTATTTATTTATTTTTTTTTTTTACCTTTAGGCAGCGGCCTAGTCCTGCTGCCCAAACCCCAATGGTTTAATTTCCTGTTTTTTTTTTTACCTTTAGGCAGTGGCCTAGTCCTACTGCCCAAACCCATTGGTTTAATATCCTGTTTTTTTTTTTCTTGTTTTTTTTTTATTTTATTTTATTTTTTTACTTATGCCCAAACCCCATTGGTTAAATTTCCTTTTTTTTTTTTTTTACCTATAGGCAGCGGCCTGGTCCTGCTGCACAAACCCCAATGTTTTAATTTCCTGTTTTTTTTTTTTTTTTTTTTTTTTTTTTTTTTTTTTTTTTTTTTTTTTTTTTTTTTTTTTACTTATAGGCAGCAGCCTAGTCCTGCTGCCCAAACCCCATTGGTTTAATTTCTTGTTTTTTTTTTTTTTAACTATAGGCAGCGGCCTAGTCCTGCTGCCCAAACCCCATTGGTTTATTTTTTTTTTATTTTTTTTTTTTTACCTATAGGCAGCGGCCTAATCCTGCTGCCCAAACCCCAATGGTTTAATTTCCTTTTTTTTTTTTTACCTATAGGCAGTGGCCTAGTCCTACTGCCCAAACCCATTGGTTTAATATCCTGTTTTTTTTTTTTTTTGTTTTTTTTTCTTTTTTATTTTATTTTTTTACTTATGCCCAAACCCCATTGGTTAAATTTCCTTTTTTTTTACCTATAGGCAGCGGCCTGGTCCTGCTGCACAAACCCCAATGTTTTAATTTCCTGTTTTTTTTTTTTTTTTTTTTTTTTTACTTCTAGGCAGTAGCCTAGTCCTGCTGCCCAAACCCCATTGGTTTAATTTCCTGCTTTTTTTTTTTTTTGACCTATAGGTAGCGGCTTAGTCCTGCTGCGCAAACCCCATTGTTTTAATTTCCTTTTTTTTTTTTTTTTTTTTTTTTTTTTTTTTTTTTTTTTTTTTTTTTTTTTTTACCTATATAGGCAGCGGCCTAGTCCAGCTGCCCAAACACCATTGTTTTAATTTCCAGTTTTTTTTTTTTTTTTTTTTTTTTTTTTTTTTTTTTTTACCTTTAGGCAGCGGCCTAGTCCTGCTGCCCAAACCCCATTGTTTTAATTTCCTGTTTTTTTTTTTTTTTTTTTTTTTTTTTTGACCTTTAGGCAGCGGCCTAGTCCTGCTGCCCAAACCACATTGTTTTAATTTCCTGTTTTTTTTTTTTTTTTTTTTACCTATATAGGCAGCGGCCTAGTCCTGCTGCCCAAACCCCATTGGTTTAATTACCTGTTTTTTTTTTTTTTTTTTTTTTTTTTTTTTTTTTTTTTTTTTTTTTTTTTTACTTATTGGTAGCGGCCTAGTCCTGCTGCCCAAACCCCATTGGTTAAATTTCCTTCTTTTTTTTTTTTTTTTTTTTTACCTATAGGCAGCGGCCTAGTCCTGCTGCCCAAACCCCATTGGTTTAATTTCTTGTTTTTTTTATTTTACCTATAGGCAGCGGCCTAGTCCTGCTGCCCAAACCCCATTGGTTTAATTTCCTTTTTTTTTTTTTTTTTGACCTTTAGGCAGCGGCCTAGTCCTACTGCCCAAACCACATTGTTTTAATTTCCTGTTTTTTTTTTTTTTTTTTTTTTTTTTTTTTTTTTTTTTTTTTTTTTTTTTTTTTTTTTTTTACTTATAGGTAGCGGCCTAGTACTGCTGCCCAAATCCCATTGTTTTAATTTCCTGTTTTTTTTTTTTTATTTTTTTTATTTTTTTTTATTTTTTTACTTATAGGTAGCGGCCTAGTCCTGCTGCCCAAATCCCATTGTTTTAATTTCCTTTTTTTTTTTTTTTTTTTTTTTTTTTTTTTTTTACCTATAGGCAGCGGCCTAGTCCTGCTGCCCAAACCCCATTAGTTTAATTTCCTTTTTTTTTTTTTTTTTATGCCTATAGGCAGCGGCCTAGTCCTGCTGCCTAAACCCCATTGGTTTAATTTCCTTTTTTTTTTTTTTTGCCTATAGGCAGCGGCCTAGTCCTGCTGCCCAGTCCCCATTGGTTTAATTTCCTTCTTTTTTTTTTTGTACCTATAGGCAGCGGCCTAGTCCTGCTGCCCAAACCCCATTGCTTTAATTTCTTGTTTTTTTTTTTTTTTTTTTTTTTTTTTTTTTTTTTTTTTTTTTTATTTTTTTTTTTTTTAGTTATAGGCAGCGGCCTAGTCCTGCTGCCCAAACCCCATTGGTTTAATTTCCAGTTTTTTTTTATTTTTTATTTTTTATTTTTTTACCTATAGGCAGCGGCCTAATACTGCTGCCCAAACCCAATTGGTTTAATTTCCTTTTTTTTTTTTTTTTTTTTTTTTTTTTTTTACTTATAGGGAGCGGCCTAGTCCTGCTGCCCAAACCCCATTGGTTTAATTTCCTTTTTTTTTTTTTTTTTTTTTACTTATAGGAAGCGGCCTAGTCCTGCTGCCCAAAACCCATTGGTTTAATTTCCTGTTTTTTTTTTTTTTTTTTTTTTTATTTTTTTTTACTTATAGGCAGCGACCTAGTCCTGCTGCCCAAACCCCATTGGTTTAATTTCATGTTTTTTTTTTTTTTTTTTTTTTTACCTATAGACAGCGGCCTAGTCCTGCTGCCCAAACCTCATTGGTTTAATTTCCTGTTTTTTTTTTTTTTTTTCTTTTTTTTTTTTTTTTTTTTTTTTTTTTTACCTATAGACACCGGCCTAGTCCTGCTGCCCAAACCCCATTGGTTTAATTTCCTGTTTTTTTTTTTTCTATTATTATTATTTTTTTTTTACCTATAGGCAGCGGCCTAGTCCTGCTGCCCAAACCCCATTGGTTTAATTTCCTTTTTTTTTTTTTTTATTTTTTTTTTTTTTTACCTATATGCAGCTGCCTATTCCTGCTGCCCAGTCCCCATTGGTTAAATTTGCATCTTTTTTTTTTTTTTTTTTTTTACCTATAGGCAGCGGCCTAGTCCTGCTGCCCAAACCCCATTGGGTTAATTTCCTGTTTTTTTATTTTTCTATTATTTTTTTTTTTGCCTATAGGCAGCGGCCTAGTCCTGCTGCCCAAACCCCATTGGTTTAATTTCCTGTTTTTTTTTTTTTTTTTTTTTTTTCTTTTTTTTTTTTTTTTTTTATTTTTACTTTTAGGCAGCGGCCTAGTCCTGTGGCCCAAACCCCATTGGTTTAATTTCCTGTTTTTTTTTTTTTTTTTTTTTTTTTTTTTTTTTTTTTTTTTTTTTTTTTTTTTTTATTTAA
>CM075772.1:13585051-13587551 GCA_037974665.1 Ehretia macrophylla | reverse complement strand
TTTACCTATAGAGAGCGGCCTAGTCTTGCTGCCCAAACCCCATTGGTTTAATTTCCTTTTTTTTTTTTTTTTTTTTACCTATAGGCAGCGTCCTAGTCCTGCTGCACAAACCCCATTGTTTTAATTTCCAGTTTTTTTTTTTTTTTTTTTTTTTTTTTTATACCTATAGGCAGCGGCCAAGTCCTGCTGCCCAAACCCCATTGGTTTAATTTCCAGTTTTTTTTTTTATTTTTTATTTTTTTACCTATAGGCAGCTGCCTAATACTGCTGCCCAAACTCCATTGGTGTAATTTCCTTTTTTTTTTTTTTTTTTTTTTTTTATTTTTTTATTTTTTTTTTTTAGTTATAGGCAGCTGTCTAGTCCTGCTACCCAAACCGCATTGGTTTAATTTCCAGTTTTTATTTTTATATTTATATTTATTTTTTTTACCTATAGACAGCGGCCTAGTCCTGCTGCCCAAACCCCATTGGTTTAATTTCCTGTTTTTTTTTTTTTTTTTTTTTTTTTTTTTTTTTTTTTTTTTTTTACTTATAGGCAGCGGCCTAGTCCTGCTGCCCAAACCCAATTGTTTAAATTTCCTTTTTTTTTTTTTTTTTTTTTTTTACCTATAGGCAGCGGCCTAGTCCTGCTGCACAAACCCCATTGTTTTAATTTCATGTTTTTTTTTTTTTTTTTTTTTTTTTTTTTTTTTTTTTTTTTTTTTTTTTTTTTTTTTATAGGCAGCGGCCTAGTCATGCTGCCCAAACCCCATTGGTTTAATTTCCTGTTTTTTTTTTACCTATAGGCAGCGGCCTAGTCCTGCTGCCCAAACCCCATTGGTTTAATTTCCTGTTTTTTTTTTTTTTTTTTTTTTTTTTTTTTTTTTTTTTTTTACTTATAGGCAGCTGCCTAGTCCTGCTGCCCAAACCCCATTGGTTTAATTTCCTGCTTTTTTTTTTTTTTTTTTACCTATAGGCAGCGGCTTAGTCCTGCTGCGCAAACCCCATTGTTTTAATTTCCAGTTTTTTTTTTTTTTTTTTTTTTTTTTTTTTTTTTTTTTTTTTTTTTTTTTTACCTATATAGGCAGCGGCTTAGTCCTGCTGCCCAAACCCCATTGGTTTAATATCCTGTTTTTATTTTTTATTTTTATTTTTTTTATTTTTTATTTTTTTTATTTTTTTTTTACCTATAGGCAGCGGCCTAATCCCGCTGCCCAAACCCCATTGGTTTAATTTATTTATTTATTTATTTTTTTTTTATTATTTTTTTTTTTACCTATAGGCAGCGGCCTAGTCCTGCTGCCCAAACCCAATTAATTTAATTTCCTTTTTTTTTTTTTTACCTATAGGCAGCGACCTAGTCCTGCTGCACAAACCCCATTGTTTTAATTTCCTTTCTTTTTTTTTTTTTTTTTCTTTTTTTTTTTTACCTATATGCAGCGGCCTAGTCCTGCTGCCCAAACCCCATTGGTTTAATTTCCAGTTTTTTTTTTTTATTTTTTTTGATTTTTATTTTATTTTATTTTATTTTTTTTTTTTTTTTTTTTTACTTATAGGCAGCGGCCTAGTCCTGCTGTCCAAACCCCATTGGTTTAATTTCCTGTTTTTTTTTTTTTTTTTTTTTTTTTTTTTTTTTTTTTTTTTTTTTACTTATAGGCAGCGGCCTAGTCCTGCTGTCCAAACCCCATTAGTTTAATTTCCTGTTTTTTTTTTTTTTTTTTTTTTTTTTTTTTTTTTTTTTTTTTTTTTTTTTTTTAACTTATAGGCAGCGGCCTAGTCTTGCTGCGCAAACCCCATTGTTTTAATTTCCAGTTTTTTTTTTTTTTTTTTTTTTTTTTTTTTTTTTTTTTTTTTTTTTTTTTTTTTTTTTACCTATATAGGCAGCGGCTTAGTCCTGCTGCCCAAACCCCATTGGTTTAATATCCTGTTTTTATTTTTTTTTTTTATTTTTTTTATTTTTTATTTTTTTTATTTTTTTTTTACCTATAGGCAGCGGCCTAATCCTGCTGCCCAAACCCCATTGGTTTAATTTATTTATTTATTTATTTATTTTTTTTTTTTTTTTTTTACCTATAGGGAGCGGCCTAGTCCTGCTGCCCAAACCCCATTAGTTTAATTTCTTTTTTTTTTTTTTTTTTTTTTTTTTTTTTTTTTTTTTACTTATAGGCAGCGGCCTAGTCCTGCTGCCCAAACCCAATTGTTTTAATTTCCTGTTTTTTTTTTTTTTTTTTTTTTTTACCTATAGGCAGCGGTCTAGTCCTGCTGCCCAAACCCCATTGGTTTAATTTCCTGTTTTTTTTTTTTTTTTTTTTTTTTTTTTTTTACCTATAGGCAGCGGCCTAGTCCTGCTACCCAAACCCCATTGTTTTAATTTCCTGTTTTTTTTTTTACCTATAGGCAGCTGCCTATTCCTGCTGCCCAAAACCCATTGGTTTAATTACTTTTTTTTTTTTTTTTTTTTTTTTTTTTTGTTTTTTTTTTTTTTTTTTTTTTTTTACTTATAGGCAGCGGCCTAGTCCTG
>CM075772.1:13575051-13580051 GCA_037974665.1 Ehretia macrophylla | reverse complement strand
AGTCCTGCTGCCCAAACCCCATTGGTTTAATTTCCAGTTTTTTTTTTTTTTTTTTTTTTTTTTTTTTTTTTTTTTTTTTTTTTTTTTTTTTTTTTTTACTTATAGGCAGCGGCCTAGTCCTGTTGCCCAAACCCAATTGTTTAAATTTCCTTTTTTTTTTTTTTTTTTTTTTTTTACTTATAGGCAGCGGCGTAGTCCTGCTTCCTAAACCCCATTGGTTTTATTTCCTCTATTTTTTTTTTTTTTTTTTTTTATTTTTTTTATTTTTATTTTTACCTATAGGCAGCGGCCTAGTCCTGCTGCACAAACCCCATTGTTTTAATTTCCATTTTTTTTTTTTTTTTTTTTTTACTTATAGGCAGCGGCCTAGTCTTGCTGCCCAAACCCCATTGTTTTAATTTCCTGTTTTTTTTTTTTTTTTTTTGACCTATAGGCAGCGGCCTAGTCTTGCTGCCCAAACCCATTGTTTTAATTTCCTGTTTTTTTTTTTTTTTTTTTTTTTTTTTTTTTTTTTTTTTTTTTTTATTTTTACTTATAGGCAGCGACCTAATACTGCTGCCCAAACCTCATTGGTTTAATTTCCTTTTTTTTTTTTTTTTTTTTTTTTTTTTTTCCTTATAGGCAGCGGCCTAGTCCTGCTGCCCAAACCCCATTGTTTTAATTTCCTGTTTTTTTTTTTTTTTTTTTTTTTTTTTTGAACTATAGGCAGCGGCCTAGTCCTGCTGCCCAAATCACATTGTTTTACTTTCCTGTTTTTTTTTTTTTTTTTTTACTTATAGGCAGCGGCCTAGTCCTGCTGCCCAAACCCCATTCATTTAATTTCCTGTTTTTTTTTTCTTTTTATTTTTTTTTTTGACCTATAGGCAGCGGCCTAGTCCTGCTGCCCAAACCCCATTGTTTTAATTTCCTTCTTTTTTTTTTTTTTTTTTTTTTTTTTTTTTTTTACTTATAGGTAGCGGCCTAGTCCTGCTGCCCAAACCCCATTGGTTTAATTTCCTGTTTTTTTTTTTTTTTTTTTTTTTTTTTTTTTTTACCTATAGGCAGCGGCCTAGTCCTGCTGCCCAAACCCCATTGGTTTAATTTCCTTTTTTTTTTTTTTTTAACCTATAGGCAGCGACCTAGTCCTGCTGCCCAAACCCCATTGGTTTAATTTCCTGTTTTTTTTTTTTTTTTTTTTTTTTTTTTTATACTTATAGGCAGCGGCCTAGTCCAGCTGCCCAAACCCCATTGTTTTAATTTCCTGTTTTTTTTTTATTTTTATTTTTATTTTTTTTTTACCTATAGACAGCGGCCTAGTCCTGCTGCCCAAACCCCATTGGTTTAATTTTATGTTTTTTTTTTTTTTTTTTTTTTTTTTTTTTTTTTTTTTTTTTTTTTTTTTTTTTTTTTTTACTTATAGGCAGCGGCCTAGTCCTGCTTCCCAAACCCCATTGGTTTAAATTTCCTTTTTTTTTTTTTTTTTTTTTTTTTTTTACCTATAGGCAGCGGCCTAGGCCTGCTGCACAAACCCCATTGTTTTAATTTCCATTTTTTTTTTTTTTTTTTTTTTTACTTATAGGCAGCGGCCAAGTCTTGCTGCCCAAACCCCATTGTTTTAATTTCCTGTTTTTTTTATTTTTATTTTTTACCACCTATAGGCAGCGGCCTAGTCCTGCTGCCCAAACCCCATTGTTTTAATTTCCTGTTTTTTTTTTTTTTTTTTTTTTTTTTTTTTTTTTTTTTTTTTTTTTTTACCTATAGGCAGCGGCCTAGTCCTGCTGCCCAAACCCCATTGGTTTAATTTCCTTTTTTTTATTTTTATTTTTATTTTTTTTTTATTTTTTTTTTATTTTTTTTTTATTTTTATTTTTATGTTTTTACCTATAGGCAGCGGCCTAGTCCTGCTGCACAAACCCCATTGTTTTAATTTCATGTTTTTTTATTTTTTATTTTTTATTATTTTTTTTTTTTTTTTTTTTTTTTTTTATAGGCAGCGGCCTAGTCATGCTGCCCAAACCCCATTGGTTTAATTTCCTGTTTTTTTTTTACCTATAGGCAGCGGCCTAGTCCTGCTGCCCAAACCCCATTGGTTTAATTTCCTGCTTTTTTTTTTTTTTTTTTTTTTTTGACATATAGGCAGCGGCTTAGTCCTGCTGCGCAAACCCCATTGTTTTAATTTCCAGTTTTTTTTTTTTTTTATTTTATTTTATTTTATTTTATTTTATTTTATTATTATTTTTTTTTTTACCTATATAGGCAGCGGCTTAGTCCTGCTGCCCAAACCCCATTGGTTTAATATCCTGTTTTTATTTTTTATTTTTATTTTTTTTATTTTTTATTTTTTTTATTTTTTTTTTACCTATAGGCAGCGGCCTAATCCTGCTGCCCAAACCCCATTGGTTTTATTTATTTATTTTTTTTTTTTATTTTTTTTTTTTTTACCTATAGGCAGCGGCCTAGTCCTGCTGCCCAAACCCCATTAGTTTAATTTCCTTTTTTTTTTTTTTTTACCTATAGGCAGCGACCTAGTCCTGCTGCACAAACCCCATTGTTTTAATTTCCTTTTTTTTTTTTTTTTTTTTTTTTTTTTTTTTTTTTTTTTACCTATATGCAGCGGCCTAGTCCTGCTGCCCAAACCCCATTGTTTTAATTTCCTGTTTTTTTTTTTTTTTTTTTTTTTTTTTTTTTTTTTTTTTTTTTTTTTTTTTTACCTATAGGCAGCGGTCTAGTCCTGCTGCCCAAACCCCATTGGTTTAATTTCCTGTTTTTTTTTTTTTTTTTTTTTTTTTTTTTTTTTTTTTTTTTTTTTTTTTTTTTTTTTTTTACCTATAGGCAGCGGCCTAGTCCTGCTGCCCAAACCCCATTGTTTTAATTTAATGTTTTTTTTTTTTTTTTTTTTTTTTTTTTTTTTTTTTTTATCTATAGGCAGCGGCCTAGTCCTGTTGCCCAAACCCCATTGGTTTAATTTCTTTTTATTTATTTATTATTTTTTTTACCTATAGACAGCGGCCTAGTCCTGCTGCCCAAACTCCATTGGTTTAATTTCCTATTTTTTTTTTTTTTTTTTTTTTTTTTTTTTTTATAGGCAACGGGCTAATCCAGGCGCCCAAACCCCATTGTTTTAATTTCCTTTTTTTTTTTTTTGACCTAAAGGCAGCGGCCTAGTCCTGCTGCCCAAACCCCATTGTTTTAATTTCCTTTTTTTTTTTTTTTTTTTTTTTTTTTTTTGTCTATAGGCAGCGGCCTAGTCCTGCTGCCCAAACCCCATTGTTTTAATTTCCTTTTTTTTTTTTTTTTTTTTTTTTTTTTTTTTTTTTACCTATAGGCAGCGACCTAATACTGCTGCCCAAACCCGATTGGTTTAATTTCCTTTTTTTTTTTTTTTTTTTTTTTTTTTTACTTATAGGCAGCGGCCTAGTCCTGCTGCCCAAACCCCATTGGTTTAATTTCCTTTTTTTTTTTTTTTTTTTTTTTTTTTTTGGAACTATAGGCAGCGGCCTAGTCCTGCTGCCCAAACCCCATTGCTTTAATTTCCTATTTTTTTTTTTTTTTTTTTTTTACTTATGGGCAGCGGCCTAGTCCTGCTGCCCAAACCCTAGTCATTTAATTTCCTGTTTTTTTTTTCTTTTTTTTTTTTTTTTTGACCTATAGGCAGCGGCCTAGTCCTGCTGCCCAAACCCCATTGTTTTAATTTCCTTCTTTTTTTTTTTTTTTTTTTTTTTTTTTTTTTTTTTTTTTTTTTTTACTTATAGGCAGCGGCCTAGTCCTGCTGCCCAAACCCAATTGGTTTAATTTCCTGTTTTTTTATTTTTTTATTTATTTTATTTTTTTTTACCTATAGGCACCGGCCTAGTCCTGCTGCCCAAACCCCATTGGTTTAATTTCCTTTTTTTTTTTTTTTAACTTATAGGCAGCGGCCTAGCCCTGCTGCCCAAACCCCATTGGTTTAATTTCCTGTTTTTTTTTTCTTTTTTTTTTTTTTTTTTTTTTTTTTTTACCTATAGGCAGCGGCCTAGTCCAGCTGCCCAAACCCCATTGTTTTAATTTCTCTGTTTTTTTTTTATTTTTTTATTTTTTATTTTTTTTTTTTACCTATAGACAGCGGCCTAGTCCTGCTGCCCAAACCCCATTGGTTTAATTTCCAGTTTTTTTTTTTTTTTTTTTTTTTTTTTTTTTTTTTTTTTTTTTTACTTATAGGCAGCGACCTAGTCCTGTTGCCCAAACCCAATTGGTTAAATTTCCTTTTTTTTTATTTTTTTTTATTTTTTTAACAATTGGTAGCGGCCTAGTCCTACTGCCCAAACCCCATTGTTTTAATTTCCATTTTTTTTTTTTTTTTTTTTTTTTACTTATAGGCAGCAGCCTAGTCTTGCTGCCCAAACCCCATTGTTTTAATTTCCTGTTTTTTTTTTTTTTTTTTTTTGACCTATAGGCAGCGGCCTAGTCTTGCTGCCCAAACCCATTGTTTTAATTTCCTGTTTTTTTTTTTTTTTTTTTTTTTTTTTTTTTTTTTTTTTTTTTTTTTTTTTTTTTTTTTTTACCTATAGGCAGCGGCCTAGTACTGCTGCCCAAACCCCATTGTTTTAATTTCCTTTTTTTTATTTTTATTTTTATTTTATTTTATATTATTTTATTTTTATTTTATTTTTTTTTACGTATAGGCAGCGGCCTAGTCCTGCTGCCCAAACCCCATTGGTTTAATTTCATGTTTTATTTTTTTTTTTTTTTTTTTTTTTTTTATTTTTTTTTTTTTTTTTTTCTTTTTATAGGCAGCGGCCTAGTCATGCTGCCCAAACCCCATTGGTTTAATTTCCTGTTTTTTTTTACCTATAGGCAGCGGCCTAGTCCTGCTGCCCAAACCCCATTGGTTTAATTTCCTGTTTTTTTTTTTTTTTTTTTTTTTTTTTTTTTTTTTTTTTTTTTTTTTTTTTTTTTACTTATAGGCAGCGGCCTAGTCCTGCTGTCCAAGCCCCATTGGTTTAATTTCCTGCTTTTTTTTTTTTTTTTTTTTTTTGACATAT
>CM075772.1:13567551-13570051 GCA_037974665.1 Ehretia macrophylla | reverse complement strand
GTTTTTTTTTATTTTTTATTTTTTATTTTATTTTATTTATAGGCAGCGGCCTAGTCCTGCTGCCCAAACCCCATTGTTTTAATTTCCTGTTTTTTTTTTTTTTTTTTTTTTTTTTTTTTTTTTTTTTTTTTTTTTACCTATAGGCAGCGGTCTAGTCCTGCTGCCCAAACCCCATTGGTTTAATTTCCTTTTTTTTTTTTTTTTTTTTTTTTTTTTTTTTTTTTTTTTTTTTTTTACCTATAGGCAGCGGCCTAGTCCTGCTGCCCAAACCCCATTGTTTTAATTTCCTTTTTTTTTTTTTTTTTTTTTTTTTTTTTTTTTTTATGTATAGGCAGCGGCCTAGTCCTGTTGCCCAAACCCCATTGGTTTAATTTCTTTTTATTTATTTATTTATTTTTTTACCTATAGACAGCGGCCTAGTCCTGCTGCCCATACCCCATTGGTTTATTATCTTGTTTTTTTTTTTTTATTTTTTTTTTTTTTTTTTACTTATAGGCACCGGCCTAGTCCAGCTGCCCAAAGCCCATTGTTTTAATTTCCTTCAATTTTTTTTTTTTTTTTTTTTTTTTTTTTTTGACCTAAAGGCAGCGGCCTAGTCCTGCTGCCCAAACCCCATTGTTTTAATTTCTTTTTTTTTTTTTTTTTTTTTTTTTTTTTTTTTTTTTTTTTTTTTTTACCTATAGGCAGCGACCTAATACTGCTGCCCAAACCCCATTGATTTAATTTCCTTTTTTTTATTTTTTTTTTATTTTTTTACTTATAGGCAGGGGCCTAGTCCTGCTGCACAAACCCAATTGGTTTAATTTCCTATTTTTTATTTATTTATTTTTTTACCTATAGACAGCGGCCTAGGCCTGCTGCCCAAACTCCATTTGTTTAATTTCCTGTTTTTTTTTTTTTTTTTTTTTTTTTTTTTTTTTTTTTTTTTTTTTTTTTTTTTTTTTACTTATAGGCAGCGGCCTAGTCCAGCTGCCCAAACCCCATTGTTTTAATTTCCTTTTTTTTTTTTTTTTTTTTTTTTTTTTTTTGACCTAAAGGCAGCGGCCTAGTCCTGCTGCCCAAACCCCATTGTTTTAATTTCCTTTTTTTTTTTTTTTTTTTTTTTTTTTTTTTTTTTTTTTTTTTTTTTACCTATAGGCAGCGACCTAATACTGCTGCCCAAACCCCATTGGTTTAATTTATTTTTTATTTTTATTTTTTTTTTTTAACTTATTGGCAGCGGCCTAGTCCTGCTGCCCAAACCCCATTGGTTTAATTTCCTGTTTTTTTTTTTTTTTTTTGAACTATAGGCAGCGGCCTAGTCCTGCTGCCCAAACCCCATTGTTTTAATTTCCTTTTTTTTTTTTTTGTTTTTTTTTACCTATAGGCAGCGGCCTAGTCCGGCTGCCCAACCCCCATTCATTTAATTTCCTGTTTTTTTTTCTTTTTTTTTTTTTTTTTTTACTTATAGGCAGCGGCCTAGTCCTGCTGCCCAAACCCCATTGGTTTAATTTCCTGTTTTTTTTTTTTTTTATTTTTTTTATTTACTTATAGGCAGCGGCCTAGTCCTGCTGCCCAAACCCCATTGGTTTAATTTCCTGTTTTTTTTTTTTTTTTTTTTTTTTTTTTTACCTATAGGCAGGGGCCTAGACCTACTGCCCAAACCCCATTGGTTTAATTTCCTTTTTTTTTTTTTTTTTAACCTATAGGCAGCGACCTAGTCCTGCTGCCCAAACCCCATTGGTTTAATTTCCTTTTTTTTTTTTTTTTTTTTTTTTTTTTACCTATAGGCAACGGCCTAATCTTGCTGCCCAAACCCCATTGGTTTAATTTCCTTTTTTTTTTATTTTTTTTAATTTACCTATAGGCAGCGGCCTAGTCCTGCTGCCCAAACCATATTGGTTTAATTTCCTAGTTTTTTTTTTTTTTTTTTTTTTTTTTTTTTTTTTTTTTTTTTACCTATATGCAGCGGCCTAGTCCTGCTGCCCAAACCCCATTGGTTAAATTTCCTTTTTTTTTTTTTTTTTTTTTTTTTACCTATTGGCAGCGGCCTAGTCCTGCTGCCCAAACCCCATTGGTTTAATTTCCTGTTTTTTTTTTTTTTAACTATAGGCAGCGGCCTAGTCCTGCTGCCCAAACCCCATTGGTTTAATTTCCTGTTTTTTTTTTTTAACTATAGGCAGCGGCCTAGTCCTGCTGCCCAAACCCTATTGGTTCAATTTCATGTTTTTTTTTTTTTTTTTTTTTTTTTTTTTTTTTTTTTTTTTTTTTTTTTTTTTTTTACCTATAGGCAGCGGCCTAGTCCTGCTGCCCAAACCCATTGGTTTAATATCCTGTTTTTTTTTTTTTTTTTATTTTTTTTTTTACCTATATAGGCAGCGGCCTAGTCCTGCTGCCCAAACCCCATTGGTTTAATTTCCTGCTTTTTTTTTTTTGACCTATAGGCAGCGGCCTAGTCCTGCTGCGCAAACCACATTGTTTTAATTTCCTTTTTTTTTTTTTTTTTTTTTTACTTATAGGT
>CM075772.1:13555232-13562732 GCA_037974665.1 Ehretia macrophylla | reverse complement strand
TGTTTTTTTTTTTTTTTTTTTTTTTTTTTTAACCTATAGGCAGCGGCCCATTCCTGCTGCACAAACCCCATTGTTTTAATTTCCTGTTTTTTTTTTTTTTTTTTTTTTTTTTTTTTTTTTTTTTTTTTTTTTTTTTACCTATATGCAGCGGCCCATTCATGCTGCCCAAACCCCATTGGTTTTTTTTTTTTTTTTTTTTTTTTTTTTTTTTTTTAACTATAGGCATCGGCCTAGTCCTGCTGCCCAAACCCCATTGCTTTAATTTCCTGTTTTTTTTTTTTACTTATGGGCAGCGGCCTAGTCCTGCTGCCCAAACCCCATTGGTTTTTTTTTTTTTTTTTTTTTTTTTTTTTTTTTTTTTTTTAACTATAGGCATCGGCCTAGTCCTGCTGCCCAAACCCCATTGCTTTAATTTCCTGTTTTTTTTTTTTTATTTATTTTTATTTATTTATTTTTTTTTACCTATAGGCAGCGGCCTAGTCCTGTTACCCAAACCCCATTGGTTTAATTTCCTGTTTTTTTTTTTTTTTTTTTTTTTTTTTTTTTTTTTTTTTTTTTTTTTTTTTACCTATAGGCAGCGGCCCATTCCTGCTGCCCAAACCCCATTGGTTTAATTTCCTGTTTTTTTTTTTTTTTTTTTTTTTTTTACTTATAGGCAGCGGCCTAGTCCTGCTGCCCAAACCCCATTGGTTTAATTTCCAGGTTTTTTTTTTTTTTTTTTTTTTTTTTTTTTTTTTTTTTTTTACTTATAGGCAGCGGCCTAGTCCTGCTGCCCAAACCCCATTGGTTTAATTTCCTGTTTTTATTTTTTTTTTTTTTATTTTTTTTTTATTTTTTATTTTTTACTTATAGGCAGCGGCCTAGTCCTGCTGCCCAAACCCCATTGATTTAATTTCTAGTTTTTTTTTTTAACTATAGACAGCGGCCTAGTCCTGCTGCCCAAACCCTATTGGTTTAATTTCTTGTTTTTTTTTTCTAATTTTTTTTTATTTTTTTTTACCTATAGACAGCAACCAAGTCCTGTAAACCAAACCCCATTGGTTTATTTTCCTTTTTTTTTTTTTTTTTACTTATGGGCAGCGGCTAGTCTTGCTGCCCAAACCCCATTGGTTTAATTTCCTGTTTGTTTTTTTTTTTTTTTTTTTTTTTTTTTTTTTTTTTTTTTTTTTTTTTTTTTTTTTTTTTACTTATTGGCAACGGCCTAGTCCTGCTGCCCAAACCCCATTGGTTTAATTTCCAGTTTTTTTTTTTTTTTTATTTTTTTTTTTTTTTTTATTTTTTTATTTATAAGCAGCGGCCTAGTCCTGCTGCCCAAACCCCATTGGTTTAATTTCCTATATTTTTTTTTTTTTTTTTACTTATAGGCAGCGGCCTAGTCCTACTGCCCAAACCCCATTGGTTTAATTTCCTGTTTTTTTTTTTTTTTTTTTTTTTTTTTTTTTTTTTTTTTTTTTTTTTTTTTACCTATAGGCAGCGGCCTAGTCCTGCTGCCCAAACACTATTGGTTTAATTTCCTGTTTTTTTTTTTTTTTTTTTTTTTTTTTTTTTTTTTTTTTTACCTATAGGCAGCGGCCTAGTCCTGCTGCCCAAACCCCATTGGATTAATTTCCTGTTTTTTTTTTTTTTTTTTTTTTTTTTTTTTTTTTTTTAGTTATAGGCAGCGGCCTAGTCCTGCTGCCCAAACCCCATTGGTTTATTTTCCTTTTTTTTTTTTTTTTTTTTTTTTTTTTACTTATGGGCAGCGGCCTAGTCTTGCTGCCCAAACCCCATTGGTTTAATTTCCTGTTTTTTTTTTTTTTTTTTTTTTTTACTTATAGGCAGCGGCCTAGTCCTGCTGCCCAAACCCCATTGGTTTAATTTCCTTTTTTTTTATTTATTTATTTATTTATTTATTTATAGGCAGCGGCCTAGTCCTGCTGCCCAAACCTCATTGGTTTAATTTCCTGTTGTTTTTTTTTTTTTTTTTTTTTTTTTTTTTTTTTTTTTTTTTTTTTACCTATAGGCAGCTGCCTAGTCCTGCTGCCCAAACCCCATTGGTTTAATTTCTTTTTTTTTTTTTTTTACCTATAGGCAGCGGCCTAGTGCTGCTGCCCAAACCCCATTGGTTTAATTTCCTTCTTTTTTTTTTCTTACATATGGGCAGCGGCCCAGTCTCCATTGGTTTAATTTCCATTTTTTTTTTTTTTTTTTTTTTTTTTTTACTTTTTGGCAGCGGCCTAGTCCTGCTGCCCAAATCCCATTGGTTTAATTTCCCATTGGTTTAATTTCCTGTTTTTTTTTTTTTTTTTTTTTTTTTTTTTTTTTTTTTTTTAATATAGGCAGCGGCCTGTCCTGCTGCCCAAACCCCATTGGTTTAATTTCCTGTTTTTTTTTGACTAATAGGCAGCGGCCTAGTCTTGCTGTCCAAACCCCATTGGTTTAATTTCCTATTTTTTTTTTTTTTTAACTTATAGGCAGCGGCCTAGTCCTGCTGCCCAAACCCCATTGGTTAAATTTCCTGTTTTTTTTTTTTTTTTTTTTTTTTTTTTTTTTTTTTTATACCTATAGGCAGCGGCCTAGTCCTGCTGCCCAAACCCCATTGGTTTAATTTACTGTTTTTTTTTTTTTTTTTTTTTTTAATTATGGGCAGCGGCCTAGTCCTGCTGCCCAAACCCAATTGGTTTAATTTCATGTTTTTTTTTTTTAGTTATAGGCAGCGGCCTAGACCTGCTGCCCAAACCCCAAAGGTTTAATTTCCTGTTTTTTTTTTTTTTTTTTTTTTTTTTTTTTTTTTTTTTATAGTTATAGGCAGCGGCCAAGCCCTGCAGCCCAAACCCCATAGGTTTAATTTTCAGTTTTTTTTTTTTTTTTTTCCTTATAGGCAGCGGCCTAGTCCTGCTGCCCAAACACCATTGGTTTAATTTCCTCTTTTTTGTTTTTTTTTTTTTGTTTTTTTTTTGTTTTTTTTCTTTGTTTTTTTTTTTAGTTATAGGCAGCGGCCTAGCCCTGCTGCCCAAACCCATAGGTTTAATTTCCTGTTTTTTTTTTTTTTTTTTTTTTTTTTTTTTTTTTTTTTTTTTTTTTTTTTTTTTTTTACTTATAGGCAGCGGCCTAGTCCTGCTGCCCAAACCCCATTGGTTTAATTTCCTATTTTTTTTTTTTTTTTTTTTTTTTTTATTAACAATAGGCAGCGGCCTAGTCCTGCTGCCCAAACCCCAATGGATTAATTTCCTGTTTTATTTTATTTTATTTTATTTTATTTTATTTTATTTTTTTTTTTACTTATAGGCAGCGGCCTAGCCCTGCTGCCCAAACCCCATTGGTTTAATTTCCAGTTTTTTTTTTTTTTTTTTTTTTTTTTTTTTTTTTTTTTTTTTTTTTTTACTTATAGGCAGCGGCCTAGTCCTGCTGCCCAAACCCCATTGGTTTAATTTCCTGTTTTTTTTTATTTTTTATTTTATTTTATTTTATTTTATTTTTATCTATAGGCAGCGGCCTAGTCCTGCTGCCCAAACCCCATTGGTTTAATTTCTTTTTTTTTTTTTTTTTTTTTTTTTTTTTTTTTTTTTACCTATAGGCAGCAGCCTTGTCCTGCTGCCCAAACCCCATTGGATTAATTTCCTGTTTTTTTTTTTTTTTTTTTATTTTTATTTTTATTTTTATTTTTTTTTTACTTATAGGCAGCGGCCTAGCCCTGCTGCCCAAACCCCATTGGTTTAATTTCCTGTTTTTTTTTTTTTTCTTTTTTTTTTTTACTTATAGGTAGCGGCCTAGCCCTGCTGCCCAAACCCCATTGGTTTAATTTACTGTTTTTTTTTTTTTTTTACCTATAGGCAGCGGCCTAGTCCTGCTGCCCAAACCCCATTGGTTTAATTTGTTTTTTTTTTTTTTTTACTTATGGGCAGCGGCCTAGTCCTGCTGCCCAAACCCCATTGGTTTAATTTCCTTTTTTTTTTTTTTTTTTTTTTTTTTTTTTTTTATTTTTTTTTTTTTTTTACTTATAGGCAGCGGCCTAGCCCTGCTGCCCAAACCCCATTGGTTTAATTTCCTGTTTTTTTTTTTTTTTCTTTTTTTTTTTTACTTATAGGTAGCGGCCTAGCCCTGCTGCCCAAACCCCATTTGTTTAATTTACTGTTTTTTTTTTTTTTTTTTTTTTTTTTTTTTTTTTTTTACCTATAGGCAGCGGCCTAGTCCTGCTGCCCAAACCCCATTGGTTTAATTTCTTTTTTTTTTTTTTTTTACTTATGGGCAGCGGCCTAGTCCTGCTGCCCAAACCCCATTGGTTTAATTTCCTGTTTGTTTTTTTTTTTTTTTTTTTTTTTTTTTTTTTTTTTTTTTTTTTTTTTTTTTTTTTTTTTTTTTTTTTTTACTTATAGGCAGCGGCCTAGTCCTGCTGCCCAAACCCCATTGGTTTAATTTCCAGTTTTTTTTTTATTTTTTATTTTTTTTTATTTTTTATTTTTTTATTTATAAGCAGCGGCCTAGTCCTGCTGCCCAAACCCCATTGGTTTAATTTCCTATATTTTTTTTTTTTTTTTTTTACTTATAGGCAGCGGCCTAGTCCTACTGCCCAAACCCCATTGGTTTAATTTCCTGTTTTTTTTTTTTTTTTTTTTTTTTTTTTTTTTTTTTTTTTTTTTTTTTACCTATAGACAGCGGCCTAGCCCTGCTGCCCAGACCCTATTGGTTTAATTTCCTGTTTTTTTTTTTTTTTTTTTTTTTTTTTTTTTTTTTTTTTTTTTTTACCTATAGGCAGCGGCCTAGTCTTGCTGCCCAAACCTCATTGGTTTAATTTCCTTTTTTTTTTTTTTTTTTTTTTTTTTTTTTTTACTTGTGGGCAGCTGCCTAGCCCTGCTGCCCAAACCCCATTGGTTTAATTTCCTTTTTTTTTTTTTTTTTTTTTTTTTTTTTTTACCTATAGGCAGCGGCCTAGTCCTGCTGCCCAAACCCCATTGGTTTAATTTCTTTTTTTTTTTTTTTTTTTTTTTTTTTTTTTTTTTTTTTTTTTTTTTTACTTATGGGCAGAGTTCTAGTGTTGCTGCCCAAACCCCATTGGTTTAATTTGCTGTTTTTTTTTTTTATTATTACTTATAGGCAGCGGCGTAGTCCTGCTGCCCAAACCCCATTGGTTTAATTTCATGTTTTTTTTTTTTTTTCTTTTTTTTTTTTACTTATAGGTAGCGGCCTAGCCCTGCTGCCCAAACCCCATTGGTTTAATTTACTGTTTTTTTTTTTTTTTTACCTATAGGCAGCGGCCTAGTCCTGCTGCCCAAACCCAATTGGTTTAATTTCATGTTTTTTTTTTTTTAGTTATAGGCAGCGGCCTAGCCCTGCTGCCCAAACCCCATTGGTTTAATTTCCAGTTTTTTTTTTTTTTTTTTTTTTTTTTTTTTTTTTTTTTTTTTTTTTTTTTTTTTTTTTTTTACTTATAGGCAGCGGCCTACTCCTGCTGCCCAAACCCCATTGGTTTAATTTCTTGTTTTTTTTTTATTTTTATTTTTTATTTTTATTTTTTTTTTTCTTTTAGGCAGGGGCCTTGTCCTGCTGCCCAAACCCCATTTGTTTAATTTCCTTTTTTTTTTTTTTTTTTTTTTTTTTTTTTTTTTTTACCTATAGGCAGCAGCCTTGTCCTGCTGCCCAAACCCCATTGGATTAATTTCCTGTTTTTTTTTTTTTTTTTTTTTATTTTTATTTTTATTTTTATTTTTTTTTTTACTTATAGGCAGCGGCCTAGCCCTGCTGCCCAAACCCCATTGGTTTAATTTCCTTTTTTTTTTTTTTTCTTTTTTTTTTTTACTTATAGGTAGCGGCCTAGCCCTGCTGCCCAAACCCCATTGGTTTAATTTACTGTTTTTTTTTTTTTTTACCTATAGGCAGCGGCCTAGTCCTGCTGCCCAAACCCCATTGGTTTAATTTGTTTTTTTTTTTTTTTTACTTATGGGCAGCGGCCTAGTCCTGCTGCCCAAACCCCATTGGTTTAATTTCCTGTTTTTTTTTTTTTTATTTTTTTATTTTTATTTTTATTTTTATTTTTTTTTTACTTATAGGCAGCGGCCTAGCCCTGCTGCCCAAACCCCATTGGTTTAATTTCCTGTTTTTTTTTTTTTTCTTTTTTTTTTTACTTATAGGTAGCGGCCTAGCCCTGCTGCCCAAACCCCATTGGTTTAATTTACTGTTTTTTTTTTTTTTTTTTTTTTTTTTTTTTTTTTTACCTATAGGCAGCGGCCTAGTCCTGCTGCCCAAACCCCATTGGTTTAATTTCTTTTTTTTTTTTTTTTTACTTATGGGCAGCGGCCTAGTCCTGCTGCCCAAACCCCATTGGTTTAATTTCCTGTTTGTTTTTTTTTTTTTTTTTTTTTTTTTTTTTTTTTTTTTTTTTTTTTTTTTTTTTTTTTTATTTTACTTATAGGCAGAGGCCTAGTCCTGCTGCCCAACCCCCATTGGTTTAATTCCTGTTTTTTTTATTTTTTATTTTTTTTTATTTTTTATTTATTTATTTATAAGCAGCGGCCTAGTCCTGCTGCCCAAACCCCATTGGTTTAATTTCCTATATTTTTTTTTTTTTTTTTTTTTTACTTATAGGCAGCGGCCTAGTCCTACTGCCCAAACCCCATTGGTTTAATTTCCTGTTTTTTTTTTTTTTTTTTTTTTTTTTTTTTTTTTTTTTTTTTTTTACCTATAGGCAGCGGCCTAGTCCTACTGCCCAAACCCTATTGGTTTAATTTCCTGTTTTTTTTTTTTTTTTTTTTTTTTTTTTTTTTTTTTTTTTTTTTTTTTTTTTTTACCTATAGGCAGCGGCCTAGTCCTGCTGCCCAAACCCCATTGGTTTAATTTCTTTTTTTTTTTTTTTTTTTTTTTTTTTTTTTTTACTTGTGGGCAGCGGCCTAGCCCTGCTGCCCAAACCCCATTCGTTTAATTTCCTTTTTTTTTTTTTTTTTTTTTTTTTACCTATAGGCAGTGGCCTAGTCCTGCTGCCCAAAACCCATTGGTTTAATTTCTTTTTTTTTTTTTTTTTTTTTTTTTTTTTTTTTTTTTTTTACTTATGGGCAGCGGTCTAGCCCTGCTGCCCAAACCCCATTGGTTTAATTTCCTGTATTTTTTTTTTTTTTTACTTATAGGCAGCGGCCTAGTCCTGCTGCCCAAACCCCATTGGTTTAATTTCCTTTTTTTTTTTTTTTTTTTTTTTTTTTTTTTTTTTTTTACTTATAGGCAGCGGCCTAGTCTTGCTGTCCAAACCCCATTGGTTTAATTTCCTGTTCTTATTTTATTTTATTTTTTTATTTATTTTTTTTACTTATAGGCAGCGGTATAGCCCTGCTGCCCAAACCCCATTAGTTTAATTTCCTTTTTTTTTCCTATAGGCAGCGGCCTATTCCTACTGCCCAAACACCATTGGTTTAATTTCCTATTTTTTTTTTATTTTTTTATTTTTTTATTTTTACTTATAGGCAGCGGCCTAGTCCTGCTGCCCAAAACCCATTGGTTTAATTTCCTGTTTTTTATTTTATTTTATTTTTTTTT
>CM075772.1:13542732-13545232 GCA_037974665.1 Ehretia macrophylla | reverse complement strand
ACCCATTGTTTTAATTTCTTTCTTTTTTTTTTTTTTTTTTTTTTACTTATAGGCAGCGGCCTAGTCCTGCTGCCCAAACCCCATTGGTTTAATTTCCGGTTTTTTTTTTTTTTACCTATAGGCAGCGGCCTAGTCCGGCTGCCCAAACCCCATTGGTTTAATTTCCTTTTTTTTTTTTTTTTAATTATAGTCAGCGGCCTAGTCCTATTGCCCAAACCCCATTGGTTTAATTTCTTGTTTTATTTTTTTTTTATTTTTTATTTTTTATTTTTTTTTTAAACTATAGGCAGCGGCCTAGCCCTACTGCCCAAACCCCATTGGTTTAATTTCCTGTTTTTTTTTTTTTTTTTTTTTTTACTTATAGGCAGCGGCCTAGCCCTACTGCCCAAACCCCATTGGTTTAATTTCCTGTTTTTTTTTTTTTTTTTTTTTTTTTTTTTTTTTTTTTTTTTTTTTTAACTATAGGCAGCGGCCTAGTCCTGCTGCCCAAACCCCATTGGTTTAATTTAATTTAATTTTTTTTACTTATAGGCAGCGGCCTAGTCCTGCTGCCCACACCCCATTTGTTTGATTTCTTGTTTTTTTTTTTTTTTTTTTTTTTTTTTTTTTTTTTTTTATACTTATAGGCAGCGGCCTAGTCCTGCTGCCCAAACCCCATTGGTTTAATTTCCTTTTTTTTTTTTTTTTTTTTTTTTTTTTTTTTTTTTATACTTATAGGCAACGGCCTATTCCTGCTGCCCAAACCCCATTGGTTTAATTTCCTTTTTTTTTTTTTTTTTTTTTTTTTTTTTTTTTTTTTTTTTTTACTTATAGGCAGCGGCCTAGTCCTGCTGCCCAAACCCCATTGGTTTAATTTCCTTTTTTTTTTTTTCACTTATAGTCAGCGGCCTAGTCCTACTGCCCAAACCCCATTGGTTTAATTTCTTGTTTTTTTTTTTTTTTTTTTTTTTTTTTTTTTTTTTTTTTTTTTTTAACTATAGGCAGCGGCCTAGTCCTGCTGCCCAAACCACATTGGTATAATTTCCTGTTTTTTTTTTTTTTTTTTTTTTTTTTTTTTTTTTTTTTTACTTATAGGCAGCGGCCTAGCCCTGCTGCCCAAACCCCATTGGTTTAATTTCTATTTTTTTTTTTTTTTTAACTTATAGGCAGCGGCCTAGTCCTGCTGCCCAAACCCCATTGGTTTAATTTCCTTTTTTTTTTTTTTTTTTTTTTTTTTTTACCTATAGACACCGGCCTAATCCTGCTGCCCAACCCCCTTTGGTTTAATTTCCTTTTTTTTTTTTTTTCCTTATAGGCAGTGGCCTAGTCCTGTTGCCCAAACCCCATTCGTTTAATTTATTGTTTTTTTTTTGTTTTTATTTTTATTTTTAACTATAGGCAGCGGCCTAGTCCTGCTGCCCAAACCCAATTGGTTTAATTTCCAGTTTTTTTTTTTATTTTTTATTTTTTATTTTTTATTTTTTAACTTATAGGCAGCGGCCTAGTCCTGCTGCCCAAACCCCATTGGTTTAATTTCCTGTTGTATTTTTTTTTTTTTTTTCTTTTTTTTTTTTTTTTTTTTTTTTTTTTTTTTTTTTTTTATTTATCTATAGGCAGCGGCCTAGTCCTGCTGCCCAAACTCCATTGGTTTAATTTCCTGTTTTTTTTTTTTTTTTTTTTTTTTTATTAATTTATTTATTTATAGGCAGCGGCCTAGTCCTGCTCCCCAAACCCCATTGGTTTAATTTCCTTTTTTTTTTTTTTTTTTTTTTTACCTATAGGCAGCGGCCTTGTCCTGCTGCCAAAACCCCATTGGATTAATTTCCTTTTTTTTTTTTTTTTTTTTTTTTTTTTTTTTTACCTATATGCAGCGGCCTAGTCCTGCTGCCCAAACCCCATTGGTTTAATTTCCTGTTTTTTTTTTTTTTTTTTTTTTTTTTTACTTATAGTCAGCGGCCTAGTCCTACTGCCCAAACCCCATTGATTTAATTTCTTGTTTTTTTTTTTATTTTATTTATTTTTTTTTTTAACTATAGTCAGCGGCCTAATCCTGCTTCCCAAACCCGATTGGTTTAATTTCCTATTTTTTTTTTTTTACCTATAGGCAGCGGCCTAGTTCTGCTGCCCAAACCCTATTGGTTTAATTTCATTTTTTTTTTTTTTTTTTTTTTTTTTTTTACTTATAGGCAGCTGCCTAGTCCTACAGCGCAAACCCCATTTGTTTAATTTCCTTTTTTTTTTTTTTTTTTTTTTCCTATAGGCAGCGGCCTTGTCCTGCTGCCCCAACCCCATTGGTTTTATTTTCTTTTTTTTTTTTTTTTTTTTTACCTATATGCAGCGGCCTAGTCCTTCTGCCCAAACCCCATTGGTTTAATTTCCTGTTTTTTTTTTTTTTTTTTTTTTTACTTATAGGCAGCGGCCTAGCCCTACTGCCCAAACCCCAATGGTTTAATTTCCTTTTTTTTTTTTTTTTTTTTTTTTTTTTTTTTTTTTAAATCTATTGGCAGCGGCCTAGTCCTGC
>CM075772.1:13527732-13530232 GCA_037974665.1 Ehretia macrophylla | reverse complement strand
GTCCTATTCCTGCTGCCCAAACCCCATTGGTTTAATTTCCTCTTTTTTTTTTTTTTTTTTTTTTTTTTTTTTTTTTTTTTACCTATAGGCAGCGGCCTAGTCCTGCTGCCCAAACCCCATTGGTTTAATATCTTTTTTTTTAATTTTTTTTTTTTTTTTTTTTACTTATAGGCAGCAGCCTAGTCCTGCTTCCCAAACCCCATTGGTTTAATTTCATTTTTTTTTTTTTTTTTTTTTTTTACTTGTTTTTTTTTTTTTTTTTTACTTATAGGCAGCGGCCTAGTCCTACTCCCCAAACCCCATTGGTTTAATTTCCCGTTTTTTTTTTTATTTTATTTTTTATTTTTTTATTTTTATCTATAGGCAGCGGCCTAGTCCTGCTGCCCAAAACCCATTGGTTTAATTTCCTTTTTTTTTTTTTTTTTTTTTTACCTATAGGCAGCTGCCTATTCCTGCTGCCCAAACCCCATTGGTTTAATTTCCTTTTTTTATTTATTTATTTATAGTCAGCGGCCTAGTCCTATTGCCCAAACCCCATTGGTTTAATTTCTTTTTATTTTATTTTTTTTAACTATAGGCAGCAACCTAGTCCTGCTGCCCAAACC
The DNA here is from genome assembly GCA_037974665.1 of Ehretia macrophylla. Classification (NCBI taxonomy): domain Eukaryota; kingdom Viridiplantae; phylum Streptophyta; class Magnoliopsida; order Boraginales; family Ehretiaceae; genus Ehretia; species Ehretia macrophylla. The sequence continues at coordinate 13,529,627 of CM075772.1, read as the reverse complement.
CCATTGGTATAATTTCCTGTTTTTTTTTTTTTTTTTTTTTTTAACTTATATGCAGCGGCCTAGCCCTGCTGCCCAAACCCCATTGGTTTAATTACATGTTTTTTTTTTTTTTTTTTTTAACTTATAGGCAGCGGCCTAGTCCTGCTGCCCAAACCCCATTGGTCTAATTTCCTGTTTTTTTTTTTTTTTTTTTTTTTTTTTTTTTTTTTTTTTTTTTTTTTTTTTTTTTTTTATCTATAGGCAGCGGCCTAGTCCTACTGCCCAAACCCCATTGGTTTAATTTCCTGTTTTTTTTTTTTTTTTTTTTTTTTTTTTTTTTTTTTTTTTTTTTTTTTTTTTTTTTTTTTTAACTATAGGCAGCGGCCTAGTCCTGCTGCCCAAACCCCATTGGTTTAATTTCCTGTTTTTTTTTTTTAACTTATAGGCAGCGGCCTAGCCCTGCTGCCCAAACCCCATTGGTTTAATTTCATGTTTTTTTTATTTTATTTTATTTTATTTTATTTTATTTTTATTTTATTTTTTTACTTATAGGCAGCGGCCTAGTCCTACTGCCCAAATCCCATTGGTATAATATCCTGTTTTTTTTTTTTTTTTTTGTTTTACTTATAGGCAGCGGCCTAGTCCTACTGCCCAAACCCCATTGGTTTAATTTCTTTTTTTTTTTTTTTTTTTTTTTTTTTTTTTTTTACCTATAGGCAGCGACCTAGTCCTGCTGCCCAAACCCCATTGGTTTAATTTCCTTTTTTTTTTTTTTTTTACCTATAGGCAACGGCCTAGTCCTGCTGCCCAAACCCCATTACTTTAAATTTCTCTTTTTCTTTTTTTTTTTTTTTTTTTTATTTTTTTTTCTTTTTTTTTTTACCTTTAGGCAGCGGCCTATTCCTGCTTCCCAAACCCAATTGGTTTAATTTCATTTTTTTTTTTTTTTCCTATGGGCAGCGGCCTAGCATGATACTGGGCTGCTGCCCAGTAACCAATGGGGAGGCCCATTGGTTTAATTTCCTGTTTTTTTTTTTTTATTTTATTTTTTTACTTATAGGCAGCGGCCTAGTCCTACTGCCCAAATCCCATTGGTATAATTTCTTGTTTTTTTTTTTTTTTTGTTTTACTTATAGGCAGCGGCCTAGTCCTACTGCCCAAACCCCATTGGTTTAATTTCTTTTTTTTTTTTTTTCTTTTTTTTTTTTTTTTTTTTATCTATAGGCAGCGGCCTAGTCTTGCTGCCCAAACCCCATTGGTTTAATGTGCTGTTTTTTTTTTTTTTTTTTTACCTATAGGCAACGGCCTAGTCCTGCTGCCCAAACCCCATTCGTTAAATTTCCTTTTTTTTTTTTTTTTTTACCTATAGGCAGCGGCCTAGTCCTGCTGCCCAAACCCCATTGGTTTAATTTCCTTTTTTTTTTTACCTATAGGCAGCGGCCTAGTCCTGCTGCCCAAACCCCATTGGTTTAATTTCCAGTTTTTTTTTTTTTTTTTTTTTTTTTTTTTTTTTTTTTTTTTTTTTTTTTTACCTTTAGGTAGCGGCCTATTCCTGCTTCCCAAACCCAATTGGTTTAATTTCATGTTTTTTTTTTTTTCCTATGGGCAGCGGCCTAGCATGATACTGGGCTGCTGCCCAGTAACCAATGGGGAGGCCCATTGGTTTAATTTCCTGGTTTTTTTTTTTTTATCTATAGGCAGCGTCCTATTCCTGCTGCCCAAACCCCATTGGTTTAATTTCCTGTTTTTTTTTTTTTTTTTTTTTTTTTTTTTTTTTTTTTTTTTACCTATAGGCAGCGGCCTAGTCCTGCTGCCCAAACCCCATTGGTTTAATTTCTTTTTTTTTAATTTTTTTTTTTTTTTTTTACTTATAGGCAGCAGCCTAGTCCTGCTTCCCAAACCCCATTGGTTTAATT